>QEPC01011608.1:1959064-2009446 GCA_003113815.1 Sphenodon punctatus | reverse complement strand
ATATAAAGCACTGATGAGACACAGGAATTCTGAGCCTCTTGATAACTTTGAGCAATTATAATTGTATGGCAGTAATAGGTGGAAATTATGACCAAGTTGACAAGTGGAAATATTGTATTGATTGACTAGAGAGGATTCAGCTATGTAAAGTTTAAGGGCTAACTTTGTTTAGTCCATTTTAATTGGAAATTGCAAATGGTATACTGTATGAGTATTAACTTGCTTTGTTTTAAGTTCTTTTATGCTCCTTTATTTTTGTAACAGCCATTGGCTAAACAAATAAACTATTTTGACTTGATGTACAGGCAGGTCACCCTGGGTTGAGGTGGAGCAGGAGCAGAGCAGGCACTGGAACATCCCAGAGCACTGTGAGCAGAGCGGCCCGCATTGAGCACCAGCCGGAGGCGGAGCAGTGATCCGTCTAAAGACCAGCTGGCCATTGCAGCTCCACTCTCGGCTGAGAGTTGCCGCAGCAACAGCCATAGAGTTGTGGGTGGCAGCCTACAGCGGCTGCCAATCTGCCCACAGCTCTATGGCAAGGGGGAGGGGACGCATACAAGAGGACTGACGGTGGCAGCGGGCTCCCTTTAAATTTGCTGCCACCGAAGCAGACCAAGGGGTGGCCACCCCGGGTCTGGCTAAAAGCATTCAATGGGGTCGAGTTATATCACAAAAGGGTATGACAGCCCCTTTGCCCTGCCCCCTGTGAAGTGGTCCCACCCTGTCCAGATTTCTTCTCCGAGGCAGGTGACAACCCTAATTAAACAGTCTATCCAAACTTACCCACAAACTTGGTCTAGTCTCAGGTTCCAGTCTAGCCATATACTAAAGCACCCATTTAACCCCAAACACATGCTGAAGTCTATCCATACTGAACACAGCATCAAATAGTTTTATTATTATTATTATTATTATTATCATCATTTTTTTTTTTTCTGTTTTTTTTTATATTTTTTAAAAATTAACTTATAAATGAGTCTTGATAGCCATGCTAAGTACTACTGGTTAATCATCTTAAATTAATTTTTATTACTGGTTAACAAAAACTCTCACAACATAACTTTAAAACCCTTTTGGATTAAAAAAAAGACAAGGCAGGGGGGGGGGAAAAAAAAGCAAGAACAATCCAGTCTTGGAAAAATGAGCTTGTTTAAAAATGTGAATTATCACAAAATGCAAAATGATTGTTGGGAAAAAACTTGCACTTTAGGGTGAAGTTATCCTAGATGTGACAGCTAGGTAATTTCCATACTAAGTGTGAAGATCAATTAATTTTTTCCCCCACATCAACACAGGGTTGTTCTTGGGGAATTCTGTAAAAAAACACTTATTTTAGGATAAGTTGTTTGTGGATGGTGGCCTTGGAACATTTTGGCCATGAAATCATCCAGTGCTCAAGCACCTTAGTTTAAACTTTCCTGTATATCTGATTAAGCAAAAATGGTCAAAACCAAAGGTGGTCTAGTCTCTCTCAAGTAAATGGTAACAACTGGCACCTTCTTCTAACATATTTTTACCATTGGGTAAAAATAGATGCAAGTGAACATATATCTTTCATGATGTAGGGCGTTTTCAGACAAGACACTTCCCACCCACCTCCCAGCCACTATACATGTTACAGGGCACAAATAGAGCGACACTGCAGCCCTGCAACATGTATAATGGGGGTGGGAGGGCAGGGGGAGAGAGTGAGTGGAGAGTGTCTTGTCTAAAAATACCCTTACTCTTTAAAACTTAACTAAACTCTTTGTTTTATAAGGGGAAGGATTTTCTCTCTCTCTTTTTGCTTAGAAACACTACAAGATACAGAGCTATGGTTGTATGCAGGTGGGTTGTTTTTGTTTTTTGTCTGAAAAGAATGATTGGGGTAATTTAACAATTGCTGTACTAAAAGGAAAGGCAGTTTGTCCTATTGAGTTAAACCTTTAGTATAATCTTTGCTATTTGAGAAATTTTAAATTACAGGTAGCCTGGCATATACTTAGGGTTCAAAACTTTGTATTTGTCTGCTTTTCATAAACAGATCCAAGTACATTAATCTAGACCTTTGTTTGTGCAAATAGTGGAAAGGATCAAGAAATATACTGTTTTCAGTAATGAAACATTTTGATATACACAAAACATATATTAGTGTGGGATTAACTGTTTAGGAAAAAAGTGAGCTTTTGCTAACCTCCACCTTCACTGCACCATATACTCGGATCTATGTTTGGAAGCTGAAAAGCTATCAGCAGCATAATGATCTCTCTTTCTTGCAGCAGTGCTTTATTATATCATTTATAAAATTGCTCTAATTCAAGATGACAAACCAGTGTTGTCACCAACCGCTAATGGTTGTACCATAAAAAAATAAGTAATTACCTAACATTTCCTCTAAAGCAAGCAGATAATGAGGAGAGAAACTATTTTATTAGAAGAAACAGCAGCTCATTCCTGTTGTGCACAGTCTTGGCATACCTAATTACTCAAGCTATACTGGTTGCTTTGAACATATTTATTTAATAGGGAGACTAAACACAGGTAAACAACTAACTGCACTATAGCAATAAGGGCTGAATAAGGGGGGAGGGGGATTCTTGCAAGAAAACTCATGATTTTGAAAACTGGGACCGAGATCTCATGAGATCTTGATCCTAGAATGAGTTCTTGGGCAAGAAAATACTAATTAAAAAAATTCATTGCAGATGTGCAAAATGGCCACTGCACTGTTTTCCACATGCGCAAGACGGCTGGGATCCTTAATCAAATTGGCGGCGATGCTGTTGCCACCATTTTGGTTAAGGGCAGTGGATATTTTATGAATGTGCAAAGATAAAAAACAGAACAAAACATTCTTGCCAACAACTCTGTGAAACAATCCCAGTTCTTGATTTGTCTGACTGAGACAAACCGAGAACCGGGATTTTAATGAGATTTCTTGCCTCTGTGAGATCTTATTTCAGCCCTACTTTTTATATACAGTGTGCTTATAAATTGAATGGTCACTTGCAGGTATGGAATCTTATGAGTTGTGGCAAGCCTATGATGCAGGTTTATATAAAATTAGTATGAGATTGAAACGAAGCAATTCCATGGTAAGTCTCAAAATGGGAGTTATCCAGTCAAAAATTTGGGAGCCACTGCAGTAGGGGATGTGAGCATTTAACATGGCTGTAAACCAGGCTCCAAGGTAAAATCCCGCATGTAAGTCAGTGTGTTTTATGATTGATTTCAATGGAACGAGGATTTCACCCTAGATGTTTCAAACTGGGCACCCAAAAATAATGGCTGCTTTTAAAAGTTTTGGCCAAAATGACTCTCTCTTAAGGTTCTAGATCAAGTCATTGACAGAAGTTAGAATTAGGCCTGAAACGAGAAATCTCAGCGAGTGCTTCTTCCATCAGAAGCAAGGCATTTGCTGAGATTTACGCAACGCAGAAACTTGCCTGCTTTTCTGCTGTTTCTTCCATTTTCTGTTATTTTTCACAAGTTTAACAAGGCTGCCATGGACTGGTCCTAAGCCCTAGGTGTGCCCCACATGCAACTCCACGACCTCTGGAGACAAAAACTTGCCGGCTAAGCACCAGGGAAGTGCTGGAAATTGCTATGAAATTTTGCTGTAAAATTCCTGGAAAGAGATGAAAAAGTCCCAGGAAGTGACAGGAAGTCCCAGAAAGTGACAAAACATCTTGGGAAAGTGACAAAAATGACAGAGGGGCGGGGGGATGGCAGAAGTGCAGAATCACCGGAAACTGACCAACTACCAACAGACACTTGTAAGCACTCCTGAAAGGTTAGTATTTCCCTTTGGAATGGAAACACTTCTTCTCGTCTAAACCGTAGGTAGGATTAGAAATTCTGGAGCCCACCTCTTGGCTCCCTCCTCTCTGAGGAAGACATCACTTCCCAGATCTAATTACTGTTCATTCTTACGGAAAAAATGATAGTGGAAGGACATCCCCTCCTCAGGGGATTTTAGTGGAAACATATAGATAAAAATAATCACAAAACAGTATTCACACCATTACATATTTCCTCTAAGATTCCCTTTCCCTGCGTTTGAAGTACTATAGCCATGTTTACTAGCCACTCTCCTCGAAAATAAATATCAGCATGTTAAGTAAATGAGTCTTTAGCATTTCCATGTGGGAGGTAATTCTCATGTGTGTCTTGAGTCTCTCCCTCCCGCCGGCAAAGGGGCCATATACCGTTGCCAAACCAACCTGTATTTATAAAGACATTCCACTACTTTATGAATGTTTTTAAAACAATGATTTTAGTGAACATGTTTAGATGCTATTCAATGTGACCACTTAAAATCAGAGAGGACAGCAATCTCTTCTGTTGGTGGCAAACCAGCCTGAAAGATGTATATATAAAAAAAGAAAAACAAACCAGCTTTCATGTTCATCTAAGACTGATACGCTTAATTACTTCTTCTGCTACAAACCCTGCTGTTGTTTGCTGTAAGGGAGTTTGTTCCCGCCTTTTTCGAGGAGGCAGTGCTATAGGGAGAATTTTAGTTCTTTTAATCTGGTCCCTGTGAGCATTATCATTTGAATACGAGATTGCTCTCTGCTTGCAGACAAGCATTTACCATAAGTTTCTTCTGTGTTGGTGGAGATGCTTTATGTTATTGCTTCTATTTATCCCTTATAAAAATAATGCATTCTGAAAATGTAGAGAAGAGTCCCAAGGACCAGGTTTTTACTAGATTTTGGGATGCGAAGTATTTAAACCAGAAATGTCAGCCCTTTAGCATCACATGATAATGAAGAAAAGACACACTGATGGCAAAGCCTAATGGGTGAATTAACAGCTTTGTGTGTGGTGAGGCCGACTTACTGGTGTATAATAATCTGCAAGGCTCACTTGAAATATAGTATTTTGTTAGGTATTTGGTAAAGATGGATTAGGATGCATTATGTTTCATTCCTATGTCAAGCTGGATTAGTTAAAATATAATAAATGGAAGAATAATGCAGGATAATGGGACCTGGGATGCCTGGCTCTCTAATATAACAAGATGCATATGGGGAATTCAAATGGGCAGTTTGTTCAGAGAGATTGCTGCAGCTACCTGTAACTTGACATTTTGGTGACAAGAAAATTTCTTCTGGAATACACGTTCTGGAATACAAGTTACACCCCATGTGCTGATTTCTGTACTGTTTTGTACCCTGTGAAATCCCACTGAATTGAGTGGGGTTGCACTGGATGGTGTAAATCAACATGAAACTGGTCTCTGAGTTTTGGGTTTGGAACAAGGAATGTCACCGGTAAGCATAGTCTACATTTTGCTAAGTGAAAGGTCTTTCCCTGTCCCCGAATACTTCCTACTTTCCCCTCCTCTCCCCAAACATGGGCAAGGGCAGGGGCTGTTCCCCTCCCCTTGCTTGACTCTGCGGCCCTCTCTCCCTCACCTTACGACCACTCCTCCTTCCTGTCCCACCCTGCCACTTCCAGCTGCTGCCTTTTGCCTGAGAGAGGATGGGAGAAGGAGATGTGGGGGGAGAGCAGCAGTGCAGTCCTGTCTTCCACTCCACTGGGATAAGTCCCCCTGCATGGTCAGAAGGCAATGCCTGGCAGTGGGGAGTACAGACGAGGAAATGTGATCTTGTGCTGCTGGGGATTGAGCCTTGAGTTGTAGTTATGGCAAGTTGAGGGGCGGGGGACAGGGCCCCACTTCGGTTCTGCCCATCTATAAACTACTGGGGTTCATATGTTTTCTACACAGAGCCATAAATCAGCTCAGGTTTGCATACAGCAGAGCCCTGTTGAAAGATTCATGACCCATGGCAAGTGTCCAAATGCATGATGAAATTAGAGGAGCACTGCTTACTGCCCGGTAGGAGCTGAGATTCCTCTGACAGTTTGTGTGCCATCTGAGAGATGCAGAGGAGACAGTGAACTCAGATTTCCAGACACCCAGTGCAACATTCCACACTATCCTTGGTTAGTCTGTTATCATTTCAATACATGAATCGAACCTTTGATATGTAAGAAACAGAAATCTGGAAAATGCTAACTTGAAAACAGAGTTCTGAGAAGCTTCATTTATCTAGATTTCTTATCTAAAAGCCAATATTATCTGAAATTGGCATCTGTCTTGTGCTGTGCATCAGTTGCACTGAAAAGGCTCTCGCTAAAGGAAACCCTGTTTCGCAGAAGTCATAAGAACGTAAGAAGTGCCATACTGGGTCAGACCAATGGTCCATCAAGCCCAGCATCCTGTCTTCAACAGTGGCCAATCTCTTTTTCGGGAGAAGTATCCAACAGGTCACAATCCCTGTTGTTCCAGCCCCCAAGAGTAAGATGTTACATTCCCCGGACCTACTTGGCTAAAAGCCATCAAAGGACCTATCCTCCAAGAACTTATCCAATCCCTTTTTAAAACGAGCTACACTACCAGCCGTGACCACTTTCTCTTGCAGTAAGTTCCACAAGTTAATTGTGTGCTGAGTGGAAAAAAAATACTTTCTCTTATTTGTTTTAAATCTGCTACCAGTTAATTTCATGTAGTGTCTCTTTGTTCTAGTACTCTTAGAGGGTAAATGACGCTCCCTATTTACGTGTTCCACACCATTCATGATTTTATAAACTCCTATCATATCCCCTCAGTCGTCTCTTCTCCAAGATGAAGAGCCCTGACCTATCGAGCCTCTCCTCATACGGGAGCTGTTTCATACCCTTGATGATTTTTGTTGCCCTTCTCTGTACCTTTTCTAGTTCTATGGTTTTTTTTAGATGGGGAACCAGAACTGCACACAATACTCCAGGTGCAGTCACACCATAGCTATAGAGGCATCATGATACTTTCAGTTTTATTCTCTACCTCTTTTCAAATGATTCCTAACATTCGGTTTGCTTTTTTGACTGCTGCCATACATTGAGCTGAAGATTTCACTGTATTGTCCCTAATGACTCCAAGATCCCTTTCCTGAGTGGTAACTCCTAATTTAGAATTCAGCATTGTATACATATAGTTTGGGTTATTTTCCCCTATGTGCATCACTTTGCACTTGTCCACATTAAATTTCATCTGCCATTTGGATGCCCAGTCACCCGCAAGATCCTCCTGCAATTCTTCAGTCTGCTTGGCTTTTAACTACTTTTAATAACTTTGTGTCATCTGCAGATTTGATCACCTCACTCTTTACTCCTTTCTCCAGATCATTAATGAATATATTAAACACCACTGCTCGTAGTACAGATCCCTGGGGCACTCCACTTGTTAGTTCTCTCCACTCTGATAACTGACTATTTAGTCCTACTCTTCACTTCCTGTCTTTTAACCAGTTGCCGATCCATGATAGAACACTGCCTTTTTCCCCATGACTCTTTAATTTCCTCAAGAGTCTCTCGAGGAGTCTTACTGAACACCTTCTGAAAGTCCAGATACACTACATCGACCAACTCACCCCTATTCACATGCTTATTTACACCCTCAAAAATTTCCACTGGTTCCCTTTCCTAAATCCATGTTGACTCTTCCCCATTAAGCTATTACCATCAGAAGGTTTAGTAATTTTGTTCTTAACAATCGTTTCCACCAGTTTGCCCGGCACTGATGTCAGGCTCACCGATCTGTAGTTCCCAAGATCACCTCTGGAGCCCTTTTTAAATACTGGCGTTACATCTGCTACTCTCCAATCCTCCAAGTCCATGTCCCTGTTCTATTTGAATAAACAAAGTTCTGCTTTACACTGAAATGGTCTTTCCAGAGTGTAACAATTTTATGCCAGACCATACCTGAAACACAAAACAGAATAACTGAAATTGAATCAGCCACCTAACATGCAGACCAAACAAGACTTCAGAACCTTAAATAGAATATTTAGTGGCTTCTAGAACCAGTAGCTTCACCTTGTGATCCCTAAAATGCTTTTGACTGATTTAGGAAATTAAGAAATGTCTATTGGCTGAAGAAGAGCTTAGAGTCTTTTGCCTTCTGAAAGGTCTGTGTGTTTCCAGCTTATCTAAGACTGGTTCTCTGTAAGATCAAGTTCAATTGATTATTAAAAGAGCCACTTTAATATTTGTGAAGTTCCACTGCTCTGTGTTTGAATGAAGGTTACTGAAGGAAAACCCATATACAACCCCTCCTTCATACATTGTTAACAGAAGTGCAGTATTTCCAACTTTACTCTGGAAGGCCATTGTATCGATTTCTGGCTGTGATCCTCAAAAGCACTTGGGTTAGTAGGGCACAACTGCAAAGTAGTATGTGCTTTCATATCATAGCTGACATCTTCAAAGTTTCCTCTCCTTTTGACTAGGCCTTGAAGAGACTGGCTGTTAACTTCTGGTTCTAGCTTGATCTCAAATATTCTCCTTTTTCTTAGATGTGGTATGAGTCAGCAGACTTTGTAAAAATGACCTCACACGGATGCTTCAATACATGTGGTGAATAATGCAAACCACTGAAAAAACTGTAGAAAGCAAAGGAAAAACAATATTCCCTGGTGAGACAGAGGGCATATTCTTCTGCTTTTTCCCCCCTTATAAACAAGATATTGGGCATTTTCACATAAGACACTCTTCACCCACTATACATGTTGCAGGGTTGCAGTGTTGCCCTATAGGTGCCCTGTAACATGTATTGTGGGTGGGTAGTGGGTGGAGAGTGTCTTGTGTGAAAATGCCCATTGACTAACCTTCAGTAATGCCTACATGTCGGACATATCTAATTGTGATGTTCATTGAAAGAGAAACGTAGACTGAAAGTATATCAACACATTCTTCTAATTTAAGTCAACTGCTAGTAGAGAAGCAACAGGTTATTTTTCTCTACAAATCTACCAAGGAGCACTTTATCAGCGGCTAAGGGGTCATAAATAAGTTAAAAGATAAAATCTGAAAATAAAAAGGTGTCATACTCACGTTAGTAACATATTCAATATCCCTCCAAAGATTACATTCCCTGGGAAAATCTGTCAAATCTAAAAAATTATCCACTATCACTTGGCCAATCAAGTCATGCCTGGAGAATCTGTCAAAGTCGTACACAGAGAAGTGGAGTTTTCTTGTGGTCAGATCATTGTAGGGAACAGGAAATAAAAAAACTTCATCAAACACTGGGTTTAAGGTCTTTCTGTGCACTTTAGTCTGGTGTTTTGTTTTTCTATCTGGGAGTAAATAGATCTTCACATAAGGATCTGAAGTCCCAGAAAAGTCCTTTGCTGGTAGGTTCACAGCTTTGTGAATCTTCACTATTAGCTGTTCTAAGTCACAATCATATTTGAGAATAAAGTTGACTTTCCCACAGGATTTGCTATTATTCCTTCGCCCATCATCCGTATCCACTGATCTCTGCTTATATAGTTCTGGCTTAATGCGTCCAATCCCAGTCGGCTGTTCCTGCTTTTGAAGTTGCTGGATGTTGAAGTCAGGGCTCGAGAGATTGAGCTGTCTTCGTATTGAATTGTGCCTTAAATGAAGAATAAAACAGAACTGATTACACTGCTAGGTATTGTGAACCTGGTCTTTGTATATTAGACATATTGGTTGTTTTTTTAAAAAAAGAACAAACTTGTCTAGAGCACAATATTATTTTTAATAAAAGAATACTTACATTAGCAAAAATATTTACTGTAGTGGATCTTAAAAATAGAAGAACTTACTGGGTCAGATCAATGGTCCATCTCCTTATTCTTTTGGCCAACAGCCATCAATGTACCGTCTTCATTAATGGACTTGCCATACTAGGGGAACGGTCGCTAGTGCTACCTATGCTTCAGGATGGCCATAGCTCATTCTAAATACATGGTACAACTTACTGGAATGTCACAAAGTAATTGATCCATGGGAAAAGACTTAAAAGTGTATTGTACAATAAAAAACAAATATATTAGGAAAACTCCTTCCTTCACTAAAATCAATGGGACCTTTACTCAGTTTAGCCGAGAATATATTCAGTCAACAATGGAAATGGGTGAGACTGAATTTAGGAACTCATCAACCTTGAACTTGGATCCTGAAGATCCTAGAGTTGGGAGCCTAGACTGCTTTGCTACCAGGGAACTGCTCGTACCAGGGCAGTCGTACCATGTCTCTGGGGCCTGACTGGTTAGCTACTTTCCCATTGGCTGCCTAGGGCAATTAAAGGGCATGCGGGAAGCCTCTAAGCTATGTGGCACCTGAGTAAGAGACCCTGCCAAGCCCATGGTCCAGTTTCAGCTGAGATCTCTTGGGTCTTGATCTGGTTTTTTACTCTCTGGTCACAGTTAAGGACTGTCCTGTGATTAGAAATATTTCTGATTCTCTACCTTTGTCCTGATATTGTTTCTGACTGTAATTCTCGCTTACCTTTTGGCTCTTCTTGGATTCTGACCTCCCAGCTTTGATCATCATTTGGTACCTCACTCTGACTATATGCTGACATTGGTACCTGACCCTCCACTACAGAAATCAACGAACACTATGATCTTAACCCAGAACATATAATTAAAAATATCATGTATTAATAAATGTTTTACACTTCATACTGGACCTTTTCCATCTTCAAATGTTTAATTACTTGAACAAATCCTGATCTTGTGCATACTAAGAAAATCCAGCTGAGATGAATAAGATTATATTTGTGTACACAAAACCAGAACTAATAGCTGGAGAATTGGGCTCAGCGATAAATGGCACAAAGCTATGGAAGAGATCTATTTTTTTTATGACATCTGCAAATTACATATTGGTTGAGGAAACCAGCTGTTTGGTTCAGAAGTGGGTTGTTTTGATTTTAAGCAGTTTGCTGCCCTTCCATATGTATGCATTTTCCTTTGCACAGGTTCTCAACTGACAGCTGTTGTAGTAAGCACTGTAGTACCTGGACTGAAAGGCTGCTTTCATAACTCCTAGGTGGGAAAAAGTTGCTTTTAGCTTCAGTCCAATAAGATGTATCATTTGGAGACATTTGGTTATGGTAATAGAGATTTCCACTACACAAGATGGGAGAAATCAAATGTGCAGTCCCTGTAGAGCAGTGGGATGTGAAAGCTGAATTAAAGAAGATCCTGCTTTTGTACAGCTTGGATTTTATATTTTTCCTCATTAATAGACAGCAGTCACACAGTGTATTTGAGAATGAAAACATGGTCAACCAACAATGTGAATGCAGAATTAGTCCAAAAACTATTTACGTAAATTAACAGAGCATTTCCCCTGCTTATCATTCATCTCTTGAAAATGTGTGCTAAAACAGAAACATTTTCTCTTATAATTCAATATTTCTTCACTGCTACATAACAACAGTGTAATTATGGAACTAGGCATCAATAATTTCCATGACAAAATATGATAATATTATAAGTACAGAATCTTAACCCCTAGTGTTCTGTACAGCATTTTCACAAGAGTTGTGCTCCTGCGCAATTTTGTGGATGCTATTCTAGCACAGAAACAAGTTGTACTTAATTTGTGATAAGTCAGAAATCTCAAATACAGATTTTTAATTTATTTTTGCCTGCTGTTATGGTATTTGCATTGCATGCATGAGGAAAGTGAGGGATGGAATTTTGCTTAAGGTCACTCAGCAAAATTCGTGACTGAACCAGCATAAGAATATGGTTATTTCTGTGCCTACCAGAATATGCTGCCACCCATAGAGCTTGCAATAAAGCCTTCCTATTAGGGTTTCCACATCACATAAGTAGGAATATTAACAAATAGTGTAGTGGGCACTGAGTGAACACTCAGATTATACACTGGAAGGCAATCCAAAAGGAAGAGTATTTTTTTCCTGGCATCAAGTTACGGTTCGGTTCCAAAACTTCTACTGTGCCATAATTTTATCTATTTATTTATTTATTAAAACATTTAGTATCCCGTCCCGCCTGCCACAGGCAGCTCGGGGTGGCTCACAACAATATATCTCAACAATTAAAATCATAAAACTAAAAAACATTACTACTACACCCTCATCCCTGTCCTCCCCCACACCCATCTCCCCCGCCAAACGCCTGGCGGAACAGCCAGGTCTTGCAGCTTTTACGAAAGGAGGGGATGTATGGGGCCAGATGTATGGGGATGTATGGGGCCCCACCGGAAGGGAGTTTCACAGCCTCAGCTTGACCACCGAGAACGCCCTCCCCTGTGTGGCCCTCTGGAAGACTAGGGGACCACAAGGAGGGCATCCCCCGATGACCGCAGGGGCCGGTTCAGTACCTGGGGGGTGAGGCGGTCTCGCAGATAGGCAGGGCCCAGACTATTTAGGGCTTTATAGGTTAAAACCAACACCTTGAATCGGGCTCGGAAGACTATCGGCAGCCAGGGCAGAGAATGGAGCACTGGTGTAATGTGCACTCGGCGGCCCAGTCCCACCAGGAGACAGGCTGCCGCATTCTGCACCAGCTGCAGCCTCCGGGCTGTCACCATGGGTAGCCCCACGTGGTGTGCATTACCATAGTCTAGTCTAGAGGTGATGAAAGCATGAATGATGGTGGCCAGGTCGGAGTCCGACACGTATGGCCTAAGCCAACGTACACCATAACGGGTGTAAACAGTTGGACAGCAGCTCCACTTTTGCCTCTGCCAGCCCACTTCATCCCCAAGTTGACCTGTCTGTCTGAAGAGCAACTGCCAGATGTGCAAAGCAGAGCAGGTTATGGCTGCTCCAGGGCAAGCCCTCAGGCAGCGCTTCGGAAAATCCTGGCACTCACCTCGCCAAGGGAGCTGGCCAAACCCATGGCAACAGGCAAATAAAGAACCCCTGTCCATCTAAATGGGCCTGTGAGCTCCAGCCAAACACAGTCGCACCTGATCATAGATGCTGGCGGACCAAATGGCCAAAGCAGCTGCTACCACTATGTCCCATTGTCATGGTTATCAGAACAAGCCGCAGGTCTGGAGTGTGGGGTTTGGCTTGCCTGTCTGTGTGTTCATGAGCTGGGGCTTTCCGGGGTCGGAGGAAGGTGTGTTTGCTGCCTGTGCTTTCGGTTCACCCATGCACTCGGCTGTCTGTCTCAACACAGCTGAACCCATGGATGTGTTCAGCTTGTTTGGGTCACCCATATGCCTCCTCCAGGGCTCCGGGCCACTCCCGGTCCATCTAAAAACACCCAATGTCTCATCCATGGGGAACAGAGAGAGGACAAAACGATCAAGTGTAATATCTCAACTGCCTCTTTTAACCTTCCCTTTTTAGGAGGTTTGGCTATCCTTTGTTGCTCGTGAAACTGCCCAGTCCTAAAATGTTTAGGGTTTTCTTCGTTCCCCCCCGCACCAAGAAGACAGAACTGCTTGTCTACCACTGACAAGGAAGGAGGGGTGTTCCAAAGGGGTGGTAGTTTAGGACTCAGAAGACATAACATGGTTTACTTACATAACTGTGGAACAGTAGATCTAATTCTGTCCATAGTGTGTGTTTCAATGTAAATCTGTTGGGGGGGGGGGCAGAGGTCTGAGTTTTGGTGAGGCAGGGAGGTATATATAATCAGGCTATGCATAGTGGCACGTAATTTAACTTTATATAACAAAAGTAGCAAGCAATAAATTTGTTGTAGACACAAGGCACAACACAGTTCTATGAATTCTTAACAGTCAACCATCAAACTGCCTCTCATTTCATTGGATTTGCAAGTTTACTTCCGGAATACAGAACACGTAATGTTTGCATTATCCATGTATCCCTGACTGTGAAATAAAGCTATATCCTTAGGGGGAAAGACTCCTGAGGAGTAGAAACAAGAAAACACATTGAAAAGAGGACTGACAAAGGAGACATGCACACTCACTCTTGAATTGTAAGATTATTTTCTGACCTTTGCTAGGGACCCAATGATCTGGTAACTAGCTTTGGTCAGTTATGTACTTGCACCTTTTCTGTAACATCCAGAGCTCATTCCCACAATGCTTTTAGAGTGGTTAGGTGCACAAACCCACATCCTGATGCTGTGTAAAATTCTTGCCACTTACTGTGCTGAAATGATGATCCTGTGTCCTCTGCCATCTGATGAAAAGGACTTGCTTGCAAAGACCTGACCCTATCAAGTAACAATGTTGTGCGCGATTTGATTATCCCAGAGCAAGCTTCAAACTCATATACATTATTTCCTGTTAGTCATTTCTTACCTCTGAATGCCCAAGGCGGTCTAGCTAGAGAGCTCTGGAATAGGAGCTCTTTTCCCTCCACTGTACAACTTTTGGACCACTGCATGCAGGGTTATCACAAGGACCTGCCTCCAGGATGTAGTTAGATTGCAAATTATTAGATTGGTGGCTGCTTCATACTGTTTTCCCTGAACATTACCTCCTAGTGGTGCACTGCTAGAATTGCAATTTGTCCCTTTGTATGTTTTGTTCAGAGCAGGAGTTCAATAAAGTTGTCATGTGTACAGGCCCCCAGTAACGGATTGGAAATTCTGTCCATTAATTTCTGATTCACTTAAGGGCCTGTGTGCATGTACACAGATCCTCTGGAGGCCTGAGCCCCCCACCAACATCCTTCCCCTGCACTCCAAATATTTACCTGGAGAGCACTTGGATGGGTCTGAGATATCCAAGCTGATACCTTGGATCTGCTGGATAGTACTATTGGCATGAACATTCAGTTCAGCCTTAATCATGGCACTCTGCAGAAGACCAAAAATATTCCTTTCCCCCACCCCTAGCAATCACCTGTGAGTTGCAACTCTATGGTGTGTGTGGGGACACTGTGCAGGCAGCCCGCAGCCTGGGGAACATGCCAGGTCCATCTGAACCTGATCCGGTTGGGGCTGAGAGTGGGTGGACACAGGGGTGCACCCCCAGAGCAGCTCAGGTGGCGGGCAGCTTTGTATCCATTTAGAAAACACCCACCGTGTCACTGACCTCAGCAAGGTCAACATCCACAGTCATAGCCCTTTCTACTTCCTGGTTTGCAGGAAGAGACTTTGAAGAGCCACTCACTGAAATTCACTGAAGTGAAAACAAAATAGGTAAGTCTGTCCATGCACTTGAAATGCTGGCTCAGAAAGATTGTTCTTTTTCCTAGGTTTTTTGTACATCTAAACTAAACCTTCTGACACCTAACCATGGGTCTGTCAGCAATTGTCGAACCTGAATCTTAGAATAGCTGACCTATTTTAAGGTCCAGCCTGCAGGTAACTGACTCTTCAGAGCATACTGGATCAGATGGACCAAGAGGTTACTGAAGAGCAACGTGGATAGTATCATAG
Organism: Sphenodon punctatus; assembly: GCA_003113815.1. Classification (NCBI taxonomy): domain Eukaryota; kingdom Metazoa; phylum Chordata; class Lepidosauria; order Sphenodontia; family Sphenodontidae; genus Sphenodon; species Sphenodon punctatus. The sequence continues at coordinate 1,994,318 of QEPC01011608.1, read as the reverse complement.
CCCTTACTCTGCTGGCCTTCTGCTGGGCCTGTAAAACCTGGCTATTCGCTCAGGCCTTTGGGGAAGGGAGTGGGGTTTTTAGTCTGACTGTTTTACCCTTATTTATGTTGGTTTTAGGTTCCCTTTCTGTTTATATTTTATTGTATTGTTTTTATGGTTTTAAAATATATTTTGTAAGCTGCCCCGAGCCGTCTGTTGATGGGAGGGGGCGGGATATAAGTGTAAATATAAATAAATAAATAAATAAATAAAATAGCTTCTCCAGCTCTGGTCCAACTGCACTGGCTCAAAAACCCACTAATTGGCCGTTTACATTCTGATCCTCTTTCTCACATGCATGCTGGCTAAATTTTTTATCACCTGCTCCTCCACACTTTCACATTCTCACTGGCTGTCATTCATGTTCTCATACGTATGGACACACTGGTTTCTTTCCCTTCATCTAATCTGGCTCAGGCAGGTTTTCTCCTCACAGTCAAAGCTGTGACTAAAGTCCATCACTTTTAATCCTATTTTCCAACTCTCACAAGTGTTTTATTAGCCTACCCTATTTTTCTTGTTGCTGAAATCTTTGCAGGGATATTGCAACACCCTCGGCACCAGTGGTAAGTGTAAATGAACATGCTTTACAAGATTAGATCTGTTCTCATCTTCCCAGCAACAGTAACTATCCTGGCTACTTTGTCCGGCTCGTAAGACGACTGGTACTTGGGCTGCAAAAGCATCCTTCAGCTCCTTCTATCATCACAGCTTATTCCAATTCATAAACAATTGTCAACAATAACCAAATCACAGTTTAAAAAATGTGACAAATATATGGGAGGAAGTATGAGCTAGTGGCTAGCCTGCTACCTTGAGACTTGGGAGACCAAGATACAAATCTGCGTCCATGACTGACTTTTTGTTTGAATTTGGACAAGTCACTCAGGTACACGTTGTGTGCCTAACTTCTAGACATTCCCGAACAGAATTCATGCTTTTGAAAATCTGCCCCTTAATTTCTCTGTGCCTCACATTCTTATCTGTAAAATCAGGATAACAGCATTCCTTGCCCCACACGGCTGTTGTATATTAGGTATATTTAAACTGTTATGTGCACAGATAAAATACAATACCAGAGGCCTATTGGGTACTAGAGACAGGCATTTAAATAGAAATTGTGTAGAATGACATGTTATTCCTCTGGTAATCTCTGCTTGTTATTTGAAAGAAATAGGAAGCTACTAACCGAGCAGAAGGGGTTGGTTCTGTGATTTGGCGATGCATCCGCACATTGTGTACACAGTTCTCCTTGGTCCCTGCCTGAGCATCCAACGGAATGTCAGGGGAAGTGTGGCTAATCTTCATGGAGGAGTCTGGGTAGGTAGTAGGGTGGTTCAGGTAATCCTCGCTGAACTCATGGTTATTGGTCTCTGTCTCTGTGTAGTTCAGCGATTCCTGCTTGTTGTTTTTGTTCCCGAATGGCAGGCCACGTTCTCGCCATGGTATCCAGCAAAGCTTCCAGGACACAAACAGAGATACACCGAATAGAGCAAGTCCACAGGCTGTGACAACTAAAGACAGTAAACTCACTGAGATATCTGTAAAGAAAGAGACAGGGACACATAACCGTCATTTTCGTTTCTGGACAGCTGGAGTACAGCTCTGTGAAACTCCAAAAGGGAGCAAAACTTCTTTTTTTTTTTACACATTGTTGTTATCGTAATGCCAACTTGTAAATGCTGCTAGCTGCAGGCACGGAACCATACCTTCAAAGTCGCTTTCTCCACACAAATTAACAATCACTAAAGTTTTGCTGTATGCAAATTAAAAATTAATACTGAGGGTACAGTTTTGTCACTATTAAAATCAATGGGAGCTGAGCCATTATCTTCACTTAATTACGCCTTGAATTAAGGTTTTAATGTAGTGTTTTCATGTGGCATAGGATTTACCACACGTCCCTTACCAAGAATATTTCACAGATTCTAATATTTATAGTTTTAGCATCTAATATTTATTTTCCTTATATTCACATTAAATTGTCTACATTTAATCTCATTACCTTCAGTCCTTGATTGACCTCCTTACTCTTGCAGTCTGTTCTCTTCAAATGTATGTAGACTACAGTTAGCTCACCTTCCCCTAGCGGTCTCTTTAACCTGGGCCTGGATACAGCTACCTGTACAAGGTTATTTAACACCTTGTTTTTTGCTATTCTCTTGAAAGATCTTTCCAGTTGTCCTGTCTTTATTCTACAGGCTCTGAGCAGCAAAGGAGTGAGTTCTTTAGATATTTCTCACAGTCTTAGATCTATCCTATCTTATAGTCTACTATTGGGTGGGCGGCATTAGTGGAATGTGACAAAGCAAGGTGTGACCCTTAAGAGTAGACTGTCTTTCACTCTTCCCCTACATGACTATTTGAACAGGAAAAAAAATGGGCAAATGCAAACTAAAATCTACGTTCCGCTTCCTTCAAGTGTGGTCAGTCAACTCTGACCTGCTAGGATTCAGATGGAGTGGGCTAAAAGCAAAATCAACAAGGCAGTGAAAAGTGTGCTGGAAAATATGGACAGTCACGTCATACATCACAGAGATATATCTTTTTGTAATGAGCTGATGTTTAGAAGGAATTAGGTGCACCTATCCGACCAGGGTAATGATTTACGGCTTTGCAATCTGCAGTTCACCTTGCAGGAGCATTTGAGTATCCCAGTTTGGGGAAAAGGGGGATCAGAGTTTTAGCATTTTCAGGACCTCTCTCTGCCCCACCCTTTTTCTGTGGCAGATATCAGGCATGGAACTATGGCAGAATAAAAAATATTTATTTATTTATTTAATAAATTTGTATCCCGCCCCTCCTGCAATGCAGCCCAGGGCGGCTCACAACAATAAAATACAATAAAAACAATTTAAAACGCTAGCTACATTAAATCATATAAATAATAAGTAAGGTGGGGGAGATAAAGTGTCAGATATCAAAAGTAATGGATACAATACCCATGAGGGGACTACTTACTAATTTAGCCGGGAGCAGGCAAAAAAGGCTAGTGGCTTTGTGGCTAGGTTGGCTGCCTGCCCCTGCATCCCTTCCTTGTGTGACCCATTTTGGGTTCAGGAACCCGCTGCCTTTGAATGGCAGGGTTCCTGGCGGTGCAGGGAGCACCTGCTGGTAGTCAAAGAATTAAGCAATTTCATGGTTCCATTTGCTGATACGTGACACATGGGATGCTCAGAGGGCTTGTGTTATCTTTAAGCCTCTGCAAAGGCACGCTCAGGAGGAGGTGCCAGAAAGTGATGACTGGTGAGCCCAAGATAGGGGCCTCCTGTCGGAATTCAATAAAGCTGCAGCCTATGTCCATTTTACCCAGCTTTGAGTTCGTGCGATTCCTTGGTCATGTCCATGCAAGAGAAGAATCACTGGCAATGGAGACTAGGAGCTGTCCCCAGTGCTGACAGCACAGCTAAATTAATGGAGCAAATTCACCAAAACATAGAGACTGCGGTGTTGATGAGGTAGCTCAGAACAGTGTAGCTTTGTGGCCACCTGTTATGGGGTGGTGGTGGCAGCGGCAAGAGGATTGTTTTCAAGTTATGCATTGGAAAGAAATAGCTGAAAGAAAATGCCAAAGGTGATGGCATTTTGTGAATTACATGTCCTAGCTGCAATTTGTAAGGACTATCTCACTGCACTTAACAAAAACACAACTTTAGCGCTGTCATTTCTCACACTTTTTATTAATTTCTAAATGCCAGGCAAGTCTTATATCTCCAGCTCACTGCTAGACTGTTACCAAGAGCCTCATAAGAGGTAGGTACATCTCGTACATGTACATCTTGTAATCATAAGGTTTTGCAGCTATATATCCAACACAACTCTGAAAATTCAGATAAAACAAACCAGACTGCTTGCTGCTGGGGACTGGGAGGAGGCTGCTACTTGCTAGGGATCAGTACTGATCCCCAACAGGCACCATCTGCAAGAGCCCGACAGGCCGGAGCTGCTGCTGGTGGACTAGGAAAGAGGGGCTGTTGCTTGGCAGGGATCAGCACTGATCTCCAACAGGTAGCAGCCCCCTCCTAGCCTGCCTGTAGGTGCCTCATCCAGGAAGAACCCGGGACTGCTGCTGGCAGACCTGTGGGTGATCCCAATTACCTGGCATCATGCACACATTCCTGTCCACTTGTGTTGCACTCCACATCCTTGCTATGAGCATGGAGCATGTGTGGACCTCTCCCTGCCCCTCAGTCTCATTTCTTGCTGGTGCTTTTGTGTGTGTGACTTTTCTTTCTTGTGCTGTGGTGGGACCAAATATTGCCAACAATCCTGTCTGATTTCACACAGCAGTTTTCAAGTAATCATTCTGAGTACTGAACTTCTGACTCACACCAGACAAGCCCAATCCTTTGGTTATGAACGGTCAGTGTCCCCCTTGGGGCACTGTAGGTAGCCTGACCTAGCACAGCCCAGGTAATGAGTGTTCCAACTACAGCCTCTCTCTGATTTCAACCGGCTGGGCAGGCTCCTATGGAGCAGCCCTCATATTAGCTGCACTTATTACTTAATATTGATTTTCCTCCATCTCTCCCGGTTCAGCTCAGCTCTTCTGAGCCCCTTTATCTATATTCCTGTGTGGTTTCAGTATTTAGCCCAGTGTCAGCAGCTTTCTCTGCTTTGTGAGGACAGGAGAAGGATCCTCACTGCTCAGATTTACAGAAACTGGAGTTGAGCAGCTCATAGAGGGTTCCTGGCCTCATAGAGGGGCACTGGCTGCCCCTTTTTCTAGCAAGCTCTGCTTTCACAAGATTACAGCAATGTGTATTTGGTATGGCTATTCCAGATGGGCCCAACCTTCAACTGCAGATCATAACTCCCTCCTCCAATGGGGAAAACACAGTAAACATGGGTCCCACCCTCTACAGACACCTAAATAATGATCTGATTGTCAAAGGATAGTGATCCTTTTAATGAGGAACCCATTGCTGCCAGTGGAGATAATGCAGTGAACACGGGTGCCTTCCCCTTTGTGGAGCTAGTCTGGTTTTGTTTTGTTTGAACAGTGAAGGCTGTTTACACCAATAACCCCAGGAGGTATTATCTTAACTTCCATCCTGCTGCCTTTATGTTCCCAGTGATCAGTAATTTACTGCTGAGCTGCACCAGAAATAAATTGCTACTTCTAACACCCAGACCTGTCTCAACTACTCAGGCTAGTAAGTAAAGAGGAGTGGTGCTAAGGTTTCACCTATTTACTCACCATCCTTGCTTCCTACTGTTGGTAGCTGGTCAATTGCCCTGTTTTACTTGGTGTGCTGTAACACTCAAGATGTGGGGCACTGTTTGCCCTAGTCTATGGGGTATTACCATCTGGATGGCCTGCTAAGGCATCATATATGTGATGATAAGGATGTAATAAGCCTCTTGCTGCTATCTAAAGCAGAACCAGGATTTAATATCATTCATGTTATTTTTACATAACATGAACTATGAGTCAAATCCATTATCAATTAGGCTCATGACCCCTTCTGCATATGGTATGATCCCACTTGATTTTGTGCCCCACAGTTTGGGAGCTTCAGCGATAGAAAAATAGTTCCCAAACTTTTGAGGACCATATACACACTTCCTTTTGTCTGGAGTACTGATGCCCCCCCATATACCTTGCCTTGTCATCCAGCACTCCCCTTGTGTTCTCCCTCTTCCCTTTCTCCCACTTGTTTCCATGTTCCCTGCCCCTCTTGCACCCTTGTTGGTTCTGCTGCTATCCTAATTCCTCTAGATTGGACTATTGTAACACACTCTACGTGCGGCTACCTATGGTGATGGCTCGGATATTGCAGCTGGTGCAGAATGCAGTGGGTCTGGGCTGATGGGAGCATATTACGCCGGTGCTCCGTTTTCCACACTGGCTGCTGGTAGTTTTCCGGGCCCGATTCAAGGTGTTGGTCTTGGCCTATAAAGCCCTAAACGGACTAGGCCCTACCTACCTGCGGGACCACCTCACCCCCTGGGTTCTGGGTCGGTCCCTACGATCATCTGGGGGTGCTTTGCTCGAGGTCCCCCGAGTCTGTCGGGGGGGCCACACAGGGGAGGGCATTCTCGGTGGCCGCACAATGGCTGTGGAACTCCCTTCCGGTTGGTAGAGGGTCACACTTACCCCTTACCCACCCATTTCCAAAGTTGGGCTCCAGGCGAGGATGCTGGGGAGTCTCAATACTGTGTAAACAAGTGGGAAATTAGGGGTTCATCCTCCAAGTGCTTGGCAGCTGCAAGCCCCTTTGAATCAAATGGCACTTGTGCCAGTGAACACTTTGATTGCTTAGGATTAATAAAATTAAGGTAGAACAAACTTGTACATAGAGTGGTTAGTGCTGACTCTTTAGGGCTCAACCTACGCCAGCCCTAGGAGTGGTACTTTCCCCATCTGTGGTCATTTTTAAATAAAATTCTCTTGCAAGATCAGCCTATCACCTACCTCCACATCCTTGTGTTGTCTCAGCCTAGTGTCCCAGCTTCTTCTTCTCTTCAGAAACCTCCTGGGTTCAATAGGTCATCTGTTCATGTTAGGGATCAGGAATATTTTATCTACAGGTCTTTTTCCCTCCTCCCTAAATGTGAGGAAACCCAGCTGAACCAGGAAAATCTGAGCCTTTCCCACTCACCCCACCCCGCCTTCCTTTTTAAGGTGTATCAGAGCATATTAATATCCTTAGGGGTTCCAGAATGAATGTACAGCAGAAAATTCTCTTTTCCCCCACAGAGCAGAAAAAATGTGATGAAACCTTCTGTGAATTGTTTCCAGAAGGTAGGTTTTGGAAATCTAGCCTCCTGTATTTCATTTTCTCTTCTCCAAAGGGAGAAATGCAAAGTACAAGTGAAAGAAAAGAGGCTCCCACAAAGAGTCGCAAGTGAAAGAGAGAAAGAAAATATCTAAAGGAATGAAACATCTTTAAAATCTAGAAGCTAAAGAAAACTAAAGCATGGAAGCAGATTTGAACAAAACTGAACATTCAAGTCTGCCTATGCTCTTTCATAGTCAGGAACCGACAGTTTTTGTAAGCCCATGATACTTTTGGCCCCAGGCCTGCTCTAATCTGGAGTAAATTAATGTAAAACAGAACAACAGATTTATTTATTTCTTCCTTTTAAAAGTAAGTTTCTAGTCCTTTCCACAGCCAAGACATTATTGAAAATATAAGTCGTGCAAACGAGTCGCTAGGGCTGCCAGCTGAGTTTTCCTAAAGATCCTAAGTTATTCACAGAGCTCTCATGGCAACTGAGCACTAGGCTTTGATATGTGAAAAATCACATTGATGGGGAATTAAATTTTGAGGGCACCCTAGGTAGCTCAAAATGGTGCCTTCCAGGCAGGATTACAGCGAGACCAATGCATGCTTCCTTTGAACCAGCTCCTCCTTGGAACAGCCAACAGGCCCACAAAGAGGTTCAAAGCCGTTTTTACACAGCCCCCTCAGGGTTGCTCCATGTGTATTGATAAGGGGGGGGGCGGCATGGAGATGAGTGTTAGGCGGGAGTGCACACGCACGCCCCCTTCAATCCCACCCGTGCCGCGTCCTTCCCACAGGGCTCTCCCACTCATGAACACCCAGATTTCTGGGTGTTCATGAGTGGATGCATCTCGTGTGAAAAGGGCCCAAGAGTGTGGGAAACAACATGGACTAAGCAGCAGATTGAAAGGAAAGAACTAAACCCAACTTTGATGTTTATTCCCTCTGTGGCCTTTGTAAAGTCATAGAAGTACCTTAGGTTAGATACCTACACCCAAATGCTGAAGATCCAGTTCTTCAGCTTAATTTAGGGGACGCTGTAGGAGCTCGCTATCCTTTGAAAACCAGGTCATTTTATTTACATGTCTGCAAAGAGCTAAGGAGCTGCCTTTACACCCCCCTCCCCTAACCACCACCACCAATATTTCCACAGCTGGGCTTCAGGTGAGGACGCTGCTGAGTCTTAGTGCTGTGAGAGCAGCAAGGAGCAGACTGGACGGGAGGTCAGAACAAAGGTGGAGAAAGTTGCTCAAGGGCCAGCAGAGCAGAACAGCTTGTTCACTTGCCCTGCAGCCACATGACAAAATGCTCAGTAACATTGTTTTGGACATGACAAAATCCACAGCTTCCACCACTAGGGGTGTGCATGTCATTTTCATTATTACAATAACGATAACGACAATTGTCATTTTCGTTATTGCAATAACGAAAACGACAATCGAGAATAACAACTGATAACGAAAATGATAATGTCGTTATCGTTATTATTAGTGACAGGTGTAGTTTTGTTTTGGATGGAAACGGAGAGGGGAGAAGGGAGAAGACATCTCGGAGCCCTAAAGAGGCTTGAACTCTTGAACTGTGCCTGTGTTGGGAGGGGCAAGCAGCTCCGCAGTATCTGATGGATGCATTGCTGACCCATGAGCAGCACAAGCAGGCCCCAGCAGTCTCATGGCACTCTGTGATTGCTCAATGCCTGCTGCCTCCCCAAACCAATCAGGGGGCTGTGGGGGAGGGCACTGCAACCCTTTATAATGGGCGAGCCATGTGATTGCTCTCTGTTCTGTGAGAGCTCTCTGCTTGTCAGGTTGCGTTTTACAGAACTGGTGCTTGCACACAAAAAGTCCTCCCTAGCCCTCATTGTATTACCAGTTCCTTTCCTTCCTCATATACCCTACCTTTTACCTTCTCCCTTTCCCTGCCCTGTACATTATTGTCAGGGTATGGAGGGGGCGGGGCCCACAGGAACCACGGAGAAGGGGGCGGCTTGGGGTGCCCAGGAGGTTGCGCTTCCCACACCCCTAGTACCTGTGGCTGTAGAGGCTTCCCCTGCTTGCAGTCTGCTGGGCCAGCAAGTGCAGGATGAGAGACAGCTGCCTTCCCCGGCTTGCTGTTTGCTGGGCCAGCGATTACCTGATGAGAGGCAGCTGCGGCACTCTGAGCGCCTGGAGCTGAAGCAAGAGCTGGGTCTAGAGCAAGGCACATAAAAGGAGGGCCATTCAGCTTTCTCCTTTGCTGGTGATCAGAGCTTCTTGGTTCCTGTGATCTGGCCCGTGTGTTGGTAGTTGGAGAAACTGTGGTTTGTCAGAATCCCTTCCATTTCCCTGTTCCTGTGTGAAGAGTGGTGTGTGCGGTGAGTGATTGTGTTCGAGTGGTGTGTGCTTCTATCTTCCTTACCGTTGACCTTCCGTGCCTTCCTGTGTGTGGTTGCCCTAATCCCTCCCCGCTCCCCTGTGGGGTTCCCAAGGTCTGGAGTCCCTACCTCCTCCTCACTGGTTTCCCCTCCTGGGTCCTGTGTGTGTGGGGGATCACTATAATCCAGGGCGTGACATCTCCAGTAGGTCCCCTGATGAATGGTGGCTGGGTCAGGTGCCTTTTCGCATACAATTGACCACACAGCGATACACCATACTGAGGGCTCCTTTAACGCGAATAGTGTGCATCTGTGAGTGGGGTTTGTGTACTTGTGTCTTGTGTACTTGTCTCCTTCTTTCCTGTTTCTCCTTGCTATCCCATATTCCCCACAATGATAGATAGATAGATAGATAGATAATGGCTTTTTGAGGGCTGTCTTGGGCGTTCCTAAGTGTACACCACAAGTTCTCCTCAGAGGTGAAACTGGTAGAACTATGGTTAAATCTTTGGCTCTAATAATGATAATTAAATTTTGGTTGAGGGTGACTTTATTTCCAGCTGATTCTTCCTTTCTGATCTGACTGATCCAAAATAGCACAGAAGCTATTCAATGGAGTCAGGCAATTGAGAGAGAGTTGTTTAAATTGGGTTTCTCTACAAGCTGTTTTATTTCCTTGGGGTGTAAGGGTGCTATGGAATTAATAAAGAGGATTCTGGATCAGGACCTGCAGAGAGGTATATCAGATCTAAACCTACAAACGGTTGCTCCAAATTTCCAACCAGTTGGTCCTTTGGCACCATTTGAGAGTTGGAGTAATTTCCATCTTAGGCGGGCTTTTACTTTATTTAGATGTGGGGCTCCTCTGCTCTTCCTGAAGGGAGATATATAGGCATCCCTAGGGAACACAGGTCATGTTTGCTTTGTAATATGGGGAAAATAGAGAATACTAGCCATATCATTTTTTGTTGTCCCGCTTATAGTGGGCTCCGAAGTAAGTCATCTAAGGTTCCTTATGAACGACCCACAAAAGCTGCCTCGGGATAGACTTTTATGTAAAATGTTAAGCCCCTGGGACTCACAATGTACAAGAGCTTTGGCTCGGTTTTGTCGGGGTGCAATCTTACTCAGAAAAAGACTGCTGGAGGAATATGTCTAAGGAATTCCCTGTGACGTGGTGGTTTTAAGTATGGGGCCTCATGAACATGTTTGGTTTTGATTATGTGTGTTTTGGAACTTATGATTTTAGGGTGTTTATGTGTTTTATTGTGACAAGTGTGGTTTTTTGTAAACCTTGTATTTTTATTTTTATTCTATTTTTGTTATAACCTTTTGGTTAATACAAAAACTATTATATAGATAGATAGATTAGATATAGATACTATAGACATTTAGATTTAGATAGATATTCGTTGTGTACATGAGATTAGATATTATATAGGTATTTAGGCTAGTCTATTTAATTATATTTGGATTATAGGATAATAGGAATAGGTTAGGTTTTGTGTATATATAATCATTCATTTCTTCTTTTACTGTGCAATTGTGTGAGACAATGAGAAAGGGAAGAACTCCTCCTAGTTAAGCCTCTGGAGCAGGTTGCCCTGGCAGAGGGCGAGGCCGTGGGTGTGGGGGAGTTGGTAAACCCGCTGCCACTTCTGCCACTACTGGCAGTCCACTGCCCAAGCTGAAGAGACCTGATTTTTCCCCCTCAAAGTGGCAGGTCTTTGTGGCATATGTGGAAGGCAGGGAGCCCCAGCCTTCCACTACTAGCAGCGGCACTGGAGGAGGGAGCCAAGGGTAAGGGGTGTGTGCAGCAGCAGCAGCACTACACCCCGCCCCCACCCCTCCTGACACACTAGCAGCAGCTGGCACTGCCAACAGTGATTTTTCACTGGGGGCAGCAGAAGATATTAGTATGGAGAGCCCCAGCAATGATGATGTGGGTGCTGTTGCTGGGAGTGGTGCAGGGGCAACTACCTTTCCTGGGCAGGCTTCTCCCTCTGACACCCCACACCCACCCCCCAGGGATTTTGGGGGGAGGATGTATTTGAGGGCATCCTTCCCCACCTTGGCAGCAACAGCCCAGCTTCAGCAAATAGCAGAAGGCCTCCTCTCTTCCCATGCTGCAAGATGGAAGCAGCAACAGCTTCAGCATGGGTGGTGTCATGGAGCTGGGCAGCAATGAGGAGAGCGAGGAGGAGGTAGAGGAGACTCTCAGTCATGATGATAATCCTATTGTGGCCCCATTGGGGACAAAGGCAGTGGCCCCCAGCGGTGACACACAGGGTTCAGGGTGCCCCAGGGGGGCTGTGTGGGATCACTTCCTTGAAGCAGGTGGCCTGCCTACACTATGGGGAAGGAAGAGTGCCATGGGAATAAGAAAGGGAATCTCAGTAACAATGGCATGAATTCCCACATGAGGACCTGGCATAGGGCTTTGCTGCTGCAAGAGACATCGAAAACTGTGGACAGGAGTGGGTTCGCTGTTGCAGCAAGCACAAGCAGCAGCAGACCTTCCCCCTCTGCTCATGGCAAGGGGAAGGAGGAACAGCAGCAGCAAGTCCCATCGCAAACTCTCCATCAGCAGCAGCAGCGTCAGGTCACAATGGAGAATCTGGGGTTTGGGCAGTTGGGGCGTGGCGGAGTGCGTCATCCAGCAGCAATCAAGATCACCAGGCGGGTGGAGGAGAGGATTGTCCTGGATGATCAACCATTCAGCATTGTGGAGGACCAGGGATTCCACCGGCTGCTGGCACTGTTGGCACTCAAGTACCAGCTTCCCTCACGCACCACCTTCAGCAGGCAGTGCTGCCCTCCCTGTACCGGGTGAGGGAGCAACTGGCTAGGGCAGGTGGGGCAGTTGTGCATTTCACCACAGACATTTGGAGCAGCCGAAATGCACAACATGCCTACCTGGCCCTGACTGCTCACTGGTGGCAGGAGGAAGAGCAGCAGGTGGCAGGGGCGAGGGGACAGGGTACAGGTGGGCCCTAATTCACGCCCAGGTGTTTGATGAGACACACACTGCCGCCAACATAAGGCGAACCTTGCGCACCATGGTGGAGGGGTGGCTAAGGGAGGAAGCCCCATTCGCCAGGGAGTTCATGGTAATGGATAACGCTGTGAATATGAAGGAGGCAGGGCTGGAGGGCGGGTTCCAGCACATCCCCTGCCCTGCCCACACCCTTCACCTGGTGGTAAGGGATACCCTGGGCCTGGGGGAGGAGGCAGCAGATTGCAGCAGCAGCCCCCTTACCCTATTAATTGATAAGGGCAGGAAGATTACAGGGTACTAAGAGCGTGAAGGGGGGCTCACCTCTTGAAGAAGCAGGTGGAGCTGGGGATGCAGGAACACCACCTTGTGCAGGATGTCAGCACCAGGTGGAACTCCACCTATAACATGATGGAGCGTCTGGTGGAGCAGAGGTGGGTCCTGCACAAGGTAGCCTCAGAGGGGGAGACTGGGGTGGAAAGGCCACTCGGGTGGGATGAGTGGACAATGATGGCTCAGGCTGTGCTCGTCCTTAAACCCTTTAAGGACATGATGGAGAGCCTGAGTGCGGCGATGGCCACCCTGAGCCAGGTAACCCCCCTGGTCCGAAGTCTCATCAGGAGGATGGAAGGCTTCCTAAGGAACCAAGGCTGGGGGGANAAGGGATACCCTGGGCCTGGGGGAGGAGGCAGCAGATTGCAGCGATGGCCACCCTGAGCCAGGTAACCCCCCTGGTCCGAAGTCTCATCAGGAGGATGGAAGGCTTCCTAAGGAACCAAGGCTGGGGGGAGGTAGAGCGGCAGTTTGTACCAGAGGTGGTGGCCCTGGTACAAAAGTTGAAAGAGGGGCTGAGCAGGCTTTTTGACCCTCTCATTCAGAAGGCAGTATACATAGTCTCCACCATGCTGGACCCCAGAGTGAAGGCAAGCGTAACAGCTCGCACGGCAGACTTCACCCTGAGGAAGCATGCTCTGGTGGAGAGGGTGGGGCAGTCAGGAGGGTCATACAGCGGCAGCAGCAGCAGGGCAACCAGGAGGGGCAAAGCAGCAGCAGGAGGAGGGCGGAGATGCATAGCACTCCCAGGAGCAGCAGCAGCAGCTCCTCGGCCATCAGGCGCCCCGAATGGACCACCCCAGAGCAGGCAGCATGGGCACATGGAATTGGGGAGGAGGTTGGCAGCAGCAGCAGGCAGAGGGAGCAGGAGCCTGACACTGCGGAGTGGGCAGTGACAAAATATCTCAAGGAGCCAGTGGTGAATTTCAGCAGTGATCCCCTTCTGTACTGGGCAAAGAAGGGGAAAATATGGTAGGCTCTGACCAGGGTGGCACAGGAACTAGTGCCCTGCTGACCAACCAGCATGCCCAGCGAACAGGTGTTTTTGGTGGCAGGGGGACATAGTGAGTCCCCACTGTTTGAGGCTGGCTGCTGTGTTGGTGGAGCAGCTGCAGCTCCTGTTTCTCAAGGTCAGTCTGCCGCTGCTGGGTTTCCCTGAGCTGGCCTTGGACCCATAGTGAGGGCGGGGGCACACATGGGAGAGAGAAGCTCCCCACTAATAGAACGAGAGAAAGGGAGACATGTTCCTGCCCATACTGTCACCCATTGTACATGACCAAAGAGAGACACAGAAAGGCTCCCCACTGCTAGAACGAGAGAGGCTCCCCGCTGCTAGAATGAGAGAGAAGCAGAGAACCATCCCGCTCCTAGAATGAGAGACAGAGAGGTGCATCCTGCTCAAGCTCCCACCTGCCCGACTGCCTGCTCCTCCGATGCCATACGCCGCTGCCAGAGAGCCTCTCTCTCTCTCTGGCACCAACTCACAGATACATGCCCTGCCGCTGCTACTGCTACTGCCACTGCTGCAGCCAAGCTCCCACCTGCCCGCTGCTCCGATGCTCCTCCTCCTCCGCCCGCTGCCAGAGAGCCCCTCTATCTCTCTGCCACCACCCCACAGAAACATGCCCTGCCGCTGCCGCTGCCAAGCTCCCACCTGCCCGACTGCCTGCTCCTCTGATGCCATACACCGCTGCCAGAGAGCCTCTCTCTCTCTCTAGCACCACCCCATAGAAAGATGCCTTGCCGCTGCTGCTGCCAAGCTCCCATCTGCCCGACTGCCTCCTCCTCAGATGCTCCTCCGCCACTGCCCGCTGCCAGAGAGCCTCTCTCTCTCTGGCACCACCTCACAGAAACATGCCCTGCTGCTGCAGCTGCTGCCAAGCTCCCACTTGCCCAATTGCCTGCTTCTCCGATGTTCCTCCTCCTCTGCCGCCCGCTGCCAGAGAGCCTCTCTCTCTCTGGCACCACCCCACAGAAACATGCCCTGCCACTGCTACTGCTGCTGCTGTCGCCACTGCTGCCAAGCTCCCACCTGCCCAACTGCCTGCTCCTCAGATGCTCCTCCTCCTCTGCCCGCTGCCAGAGTCCCCCCCCTCTCTCTAGCACCACCCCAAAGAAACATGCCCTGCCGCTGCCAAGCTCCCACCTATCAGACTGCCTCCTCCTCCGATGCTCCTCCTACGCCACCGTCGTCCGCTGCCAGAGAGCCTCTCTCTCTCTCACCCCAACACAGAAACATGCCTGGCCCCTGGCTGCTCCCCGTGTGGTGCTGTCCACAAACAGATATAAACTACCACTTCAGTCCCAAGAACCATCATCAGGGTTCTGGGGCCGTCATTCTGTTCATGGGGAGCTGCCATTCCACTGCATCCAGAAGCTGCCACTCTAGTCCCAGGACTCACCATCAGGTTTTTTTTTTACCCAATGCTGCAGTCCCATGCAGCAAGCTGTTTAGGGAAGGTTAGCCAGGCGATTCCTTACAACACACACTAAACTCGGCGGATGAAAAATGACTGTCAAAATATGTGTGCGAATCTCCGTATACATTTGGAGGGAAAAGTGAAAAAGGGGGCATTTTTTAGTTCTTCTGTATCTCGATGCAGGAGAGGATTCCAGCTACAAACAGCTTTCAGGGGTTTTTTACTAACTAGTTTGCATTGCTTTAGGTTTCTAAGGTATTCCTTTCCCCATCACCACCCAAAAAATTTAAAGTAAATAAAAGCTGAGATTTTGCTTTACCAAGACTATGGGTGCTTTCTGGTGAGCCATAACGAGCACCATTTGCCTCAACTCCAGGAGGCAAATGACACATTGCTTTCATCATGTGGGAAAAGTGAAGCCGCGCAGCTTTGGAGGCGATCATACACAGCCGAATTTTCCAGCTCTGCAGGACACGCATGATTGCTGTCAAAGCTGCGTGGCTTCGCATTCCCACATGACAAAAGCCTCACTTGCCACCCAGAGTTTCTCACAAAGGCAAATGGTGCACATTATGTCTTGTCAGAAAGCACCCTATTTGTCAAACTCGTAACAGTAGATTTACATGATCCCCACAAATCCCTTCCTACTCACCAAGGGCTCTTAAGAAACAAAATCATATTGGATTGCTTTAAATATCAGGTTTTTGTATGATCCATACACAAGTTTTTAAAACTATCCCCTCCAGCTCTGCTTCCTATGGCTGGTTGTTATATCTGGCAGCTTTTTATTTCACAGTATCACTTTAAATAAAACCATTTATTTAGTTTTTGTCAATTTCATTTCAAATTCTCATCCCTAAGCAGTTATGCCTGGACATTCTTTTGTACAGATCTAGATATCTAAAGGACCAACTCTCCTATGTTCCATCACGTTCCCTAAAGTCAGTTGAGAGCTCCCTCTTACAAGTTCCATCCTTGCGCCTAGTCTGTATAGTAAGAGCGCACAAAGGGTTAAGCCACACAAGATGGCTATCCCCCACCCTTCCTGGGGCAGGCAATTATAGTGCCACATTTTGAGCCGGTGAGGAGAGCAAGCCACACGATCTCTCCCCCCTCTCCCCCTCCATGGGGAACCGGGGCAGGCAGGCTACTGTCAGAACTCACACCACGTCCCGGGGCAGGCCGAGGAGCTGGCCACATATGCGGTGTCTGGCCCCACCCACCATCCTCCTGCCCACCCACTATCCCACCCCCAGACCTTGCCATGAGGCAGGGTAGCACAGGGACAGGCCACACGGGAGGCAGCCCATTAATCCAATATGGGCAGCAGCATTACCCCACTTTGAGCAATGCTACTATTACATGCTGCATCTCTGGCTTTTTCCGGCAGGCACATCATGTGTCAGCCAGCTTGCCCGTCTCAGGGCAGGGCAGGGCAGGGTGAACATCTGTCAGCCACTGGCCATATGATCCGCTGCATCATGGGGTTAAGGCTGTCCAATGTGGGGTAGACCAACGTGGGTTAGGGTCTCGTGTGGATTCACCCAAAGAGGCGTTCTTGGTGGCTGCTCTACAGCTTTGGAAGTCAGGAGGTTTGCCAAAGCCCAATCCAGAACATTTTCCAGAGGCAATGTGAGACCTACTTATTTGGCCAGGCATTTAGTGGGCAGCATTAAGATTTGGAAGTTGGGTTGGTTTTAACTGCAAGTTTATAAAGTTTAACTTTTCTTACTGGTTTTTATATTTTTGGTATGTGTTGTGCTGAAAGCCACATTGAGTCTTCAAGAAAGAGCAAGATGCAAATCCAAATAAATAAATAAATTGGAATCATTTTAAAATATTTTGTAAAGCAAATAGGGAAAACATTTAAATACAGACAAGTAACATATTGCTTAGCAAATTGGTATATCTACTTCAACCTGTAAGGGACGTAGAGTCAGACAACATGTTACTCATATTAAAGGGAATTTTCAAAGACCCAAGTGCCAGTAATCTACTTTTTGCCATTTTCATCTGGCATTTAAAATTTAATGTGGAAAAATGTTAAATAAAAGAGGATTGGGGAGGTAAAGTAGGTCTTCAGCCAATTGGATGTTTTTATCCTCTTCTTTCAACTAGGTTTATCATCATCTATATTAACATACTTGCAAGAATATTAGACAAAAAGTAGAGCATATGCTAAGTTTCACATGACAAAAAGATGAGAAAGAAACATCTCTCCAAGGAAATTTTGTTGCCCTCCCTGCACAGATGCTTCCACAACCCGTGCACACTGTGTATGCAACCTGCACGCACATTGGGCACCACGGGACTTGTTGGACACCGAAGGGCTGGTGACCCTGGCTTCCTTCGTCTCCCAGCTCTGCCCCATCAGCTGTGGGGGAAGCTGTAGTTTTTGCTGCCCCCTTCAACTTGCCACCCTTGGCAGTCATCTGTGTTGCCTATATGGTAGTGCCAACCCTGATCCCAGGGTGATTTATAAACTCTTATTTATTTATTCATTTATTTATTTAATTCATTTCTATCCCACCACCATCTTGCGCCCAGCAGCTCCGGACGTCTCACAACAAAGGTACAAACACAATAAAACCAAAATAAAACACACAAATAAGTTAACCAATAAAAAAATTACAATAAAAGCATGCTGATGCTGAATGTGTAAAAGATCTATTAAGAAATCCCACCCTCCCACCCACTCACCCACAAAGCTCCCCTCTCCCAAACACCAGGTAGAAGAGCCACGTCTTGCACTGATGGCAAAAGGCAGCAAGAGTTGGGCTGAGGTGGACACCCGCCAGGAGGGAGTTGCACAGCACTGGTAAGACTGCCGAGAACGCCTGCCTGTTAGTCCCCACCCAGCAGTACCAGGTAACCTCCAGGAGGGCGCTCCCCAACAACCGCAGGGATTGCCCTGGGAAGTGAGGTGATCCCTCAGATAGCTAGGGCCCAGGTCATTTATGACTTTATAGGTTAAAACCAGCACCTTGAATTGGGCCCAGAAGACTATAGGCAGCCAGTGCAGAAGCTGAAGCACAGGTGTTATATGCTCCCGGCGACACGTCCCCATAAGGAGCTAGGTCGCTGCATTCTGCACCAGTTGCAGTCTCCAGACCATCACCATGAGCAGCCCCACATAGAGGGCATTACAGTAATCTAGCCTCAGGGTGACAAATACATGGTTGACGGTGGCAAGATTGGAATCCGAGACATGGCAGTAACGGAGGATAAAATGTGTCTTCAATTTGTACCAATGTTGTACAATCAGTATGATTTTATAACAACTAGAGAGAGAGGCGTTTGTGGTGTTTGTCCCAAATGTAAGAGATGGACAAAATAGTTCAAATGATATCTTTTATTTGACTATTACTGGTGAGAGTATGCAAGCTTTCAGGCCACACAGGGACAGAGCCCTTCTTCACGTATGTAACAAGTCAGAATTCAGTCTTTAGTTCAGACATGTTACCTGTCTGAGAAAGGGCCCTGTGTGGCCTGAAAGCTTGCATAATTTCACCAACGGTGGTTGGTTGGTCCAACAAAAAATATCACCTGAACTACTTTGTCTTAATCTTTTATAATAAGTATACTCCAAATGTGTATATGAAAATGAATGAAGTTAAAACTACTACATGAAGGACTTGTAATGTAAGGGACTATATAATGAGATACCAGACCTTTCACTGTTAGTGGTCCAGAGTGGTAGTGATGAAAAGTCAATGATGCTTGCTTGACAGCATGTGACAAAGTGCTTTCAGACATCACAATGCGACTTCCACAGCAGTACAATGTGATTGCCCCAGGTTACCACACAATGGCATTTTATGTGATTGAATCAATTTTCAATATAGTAATCACAAAGTGTTGCATGGTAAAGGCAACCAGAAGGTATCCAAATTGACTCTGCTGTGGATCACCTCAGTATTAACACACCATTAGATTAATTCATAAATCACACAAGTTATACGTATGGGGTTGCCTTGGGCAACAACATTGCTTAGCGATTTCAGTTCAATTCCTAGTCAAGGGGTGTCCTGTTACAACTAAATGGCATGTTTGTTGGCGGTTATCCATGTCTTCCCAACTTCCAGACTGTCTACTCTCTGGGTGTTTTTAAATGAGACAGCCCCACGAAGGACCGCCTATCCCTATGTGGGGTCCATCTCGACTGAATGTTGTGGGGAAGGGCGCGCCCACCCATCCACCATGCATTTCTGCCTCCCCTTTCACGCACAGGACTTTAGGCAAAGAGCCAGAGCGCCCCGTGCACAGAGTGAACGGTGCGTGGGCAGGGCGGCTGTGCATGGGGCCACTCGTGTGACGCGCTCTCCCACGCGCAAGCCTCACACAACTGCCGTGGACCCTGACCCCGCCATCCCGTCTTATGTAAAAACACCCTCTGAGAGAAAACTAAGGGAGACAGGATAGCAGTCTTCAAATATATGAAGGGCTGCTACCAAGAAGATGGCAAAGAACTCTTCTGCATTGCTTCAGAGGCCGGGACTAGAAATAATGGACTCAAACAGGAAGGTAGATTTTGGTTAAATATCAGGAAAAACTTCCAAACAGTAAGAGCTGTGTGGTAATGGAACAAGTTGTCTAGGGAGGTTATATAACCTTTCCGTTGCTAGAGGTTTTCAAAAAGAGGCTGGGCAGTCATCTATAAGGGATGTTGTAGCTGTAGTCAACTTGCATCAAAGCAGGGGGGCTGTACTAGATGACACTTGAAGTCCCTTCCAACTGTATGATTCCAAGAGACACTCCTCAGCCCTAGACTGTTTTCCAGGTTACATATGAAGTGTAACTGTTAAACTAGCGAGAAAATATTGAAACTCCTTCTGACTATATTATTGCTGCCCTACGGATCAACATAGGTCAGCAGTCCTGGAAAATAAGAGCCTGAAAGCTTTTGAAAGTTTCGTAATGTTTGAACACACTATTCCTCTTTTATGCAGCGAGATCCTTCAGCCTTGTAAGAGTCACTTCTGGTGGGACTTACAAGGCCGCAAGACCTCTCTGCATAAAAGGGGAATAGTGAATTCACACATTACAAAACTCCAGCATTTATAACACCCGGTATTATCTCAAGCATTTAGGCCTTTTTTACATGGACGTCGCCCACCGACGAACACCCATAAACACCCATCGGATGGGTGGGAGAGTGCCTGTGTAAAAGTCCACGAGTGGATGGGTGCATGTTCACGACCCACCCACCAACACCAACGGAGCATCAGGGAAGGAACCGGCATGCTCTGTGGGTGGAGATGGGTGTTCAACACCCACCCATCCGTATAAAAACCCACAGGGATGGATCCGCCGATACCACAGAGAGACGGCTAGAGAGGCCACACAGGTGCCCCCAAGCAGACATGCTCATCGGGGAGACGCCTGATGCCCGGCCGGGAGCCCATAAAGGGAAACTGAAACATTCCAGCGGTGCGCCGTCTCCCAAAACGTCTGAACAGAAGACAGCAGACAAAACCCAGCGCCGTGACATGCGCGGGATGGGCCAGGGTAAGCAGAGGGACCCCGGCATGCCCAGGGGAGGGGGGACGCCCCCCCGGGGGAATTAGGGAAGGATGGCTAAACATAGCACACCTGTCCCGTCACAGGGTCGAGGACATACCGCTGTGCCCGCACCCCAAGAGACCACCACAGCCATGGGGCACAGGGAAGGGAGCGCTATCAACAGCGAGGTAAGAGTGAGGGTACCCCAACAACCTGGGGAGGGGAGGTACACACACCAATACCGGAAACCATCCCGAGGGAACACAAGGCGGGCAGCTGACAGCTAAACGTCCCCCCCCCAGAGAGCACCCAGAGACAGGAGCAATGCACCACCGGGGAGACGGCCGAGGAGGGCCTCCATGACAGTCAGGTAACCCTGCAGTGCCCCCCGGGGGGACAGGGGAAGGATCCCCCAACGGGAGCAAAAGAGGGGCTGTGGGACAGATGCTAAGCCCCATGCAATACCCCCAACAGGAGACGAGCAGCTCCACTGTCACCACAGCTACTGGGCGGAAGCCGGAAGTCCCCCCCCACACGGTACCCAAAAGGGGGAGCCCTGGTTGAGGCACAAGACCCAGGACTTCATACGTGTGTGGTGGGCCTGAAAGGTCCAGCATGACCTGGTGCACAGCTACAAGACCAGACAGGTCTATAAAGCCATCGCCCAGGAGATGCAGTAACAGGGGTACAATAGGGATGTCACCCAGTACATGCATATTGTATTATTATTGTAACCCTTAACATATGTTCCAACATCGCAGGGTCCACTACCTCAGCCCGGAGTGGAGTGGCCAGTGGATGACGGAGAGCCCGGCAGCAAGGGCCTGCAGGGGATCGAGCCCTGGTGGTGCACCAAAGAGGGCACAAGGAAGGCCCCGCGAGAAGTAACCACCCCCCCCTTGTACATACCCCCCAATAAACTGTTGTTGTACCATACCTCTATGTTGATCGTTATGTCAAGGGAGCTCCACGCGTGGGAGGGGTCTTGAAACCTGCATACAGGGGCATGTCATGAGCAATACAGGTACGGGAAGTATACAGCTCCGGCCCGTTGGGAGCCGGGGGGGCGGGGGGGAGAGAGACAACAGACCACCCATGGATAGCACTATAGCACTGCCCATGCTAACCGCCATCTGGAGACGGCCCGAAGCCTGTGGCGTGACAAACGCCACGGCCACAAGCCAGTAGGTGACCCTGTGTCGCGGGACACGGGTCACACAGGACTGGGGAACCCCTAGTACCCAACCAATAAAACACATGGGGATTGTAGAACGTACATATCCGTATTTATTGGGACTGTTTACCCAGTTCATGAAGAAGGGGGGGAGGGGGCTGTCAACTGCAAGGGTTAGTTGCCAGCCATCTGGGCAACTATGCTCCTACACAGAGCTTCCCGGTTCTCCTCAGATATGCGCCGGAATGCCCCACCCTGGACATGTTGGTACAGGGGCATGGGACCTGCTCATGGCAACGGTGGGAGGTTGTCAAAGGCAGCTCCACTGGTCTCGCAGATATCGTGCAGGATGCAGTCTGTCAGGAGAAGGACGGGGGTATGCTCGAGATCGAACTGGCTCCTGTTCATGAGTAGGCACCAACGCATCTTGAGCTGGCCAAATGTCCGCTCCACCATGCTCCGAGCAGACGATAGGCGTTCATTGAAGAGCCTGCGCGAGCCACGGAATAGGCCCTCATGAGTCATGGGCTCAGCGGGCAGGCGGGGTCCCCAAGCACTACCGGAGCCATGGAGACCCCCTCAATCACCTGGTATAGGTTGGGCGCAATCTCCACATCGAACATGCGGGCATAGAAGGGGGGACGCCTGCAGAATGCGCGCATCATGACTCCTCCCTGACTGGCCGGTGTACACGTCAGTAAACAGGCACCTGTGATCCACAACAGCCTGGATATTTATTGAGAAAGCCTGCTTCCGGTTCAAATAGTCCGTCTTGGCGTGTGGGGGCCGGATGATAGGGATGTGGGTGCTGCCTCCGGAGATGTGGGTTCAGGATCTCTTCGAGCCGAGTCAACAGGGAGCGGTTCATGCGGAAGCGGTCCGTCCATTCCTCGTCCGTCCAGGTAGCCAGCATGTTCTCCCACCATTCATTGGTAAGTGAAAGCTTCCAATTCATCCTTCATGTTAGGATAGTCACATGATGGCCGTATAGATTGAGAGACCACCAGGAAAGGATAAGCCACATGTCCTGGGACACAGTTGTTCCGAACAGGGCATGTTGGCAGGCAACTATCCTCCTTTCCCACTGCAACGATGCTGCTCGGCGCATGTTGGCCACTCTCCTGCGTCGTTCTCCATGGTTGTAGAAACGGGGCCCTGGCAGTAATAGCTCGGTCCACTACGAAACACCTGGGCCAGGATCATGAAGCAGGAGGTCAGGACCGCTAACAGGACGGCCCTCTCTCAGGGGGGTCATCAACAGGCAGCATGGTACCACCAACAACACACACACAGTGGGAACCCACCACCGGAACCACTGATGGATCACCACGCAGCTACCCTACTAGACAGTACGCGAGAGGGTGGCTTGCCCCACAACCTGCACATCTGTGACAGCGCCCCCCCATAAGTATCTGGCCAGTCACTGGCCTGTGCACCAACCTACCACCTGGTTGCAGCCTGTGCCTCCAACCCCCACGCCCCGTGCGCCCTGCACACCCACACCGTGTCTCACACGTCCTCTGTCAGTCAACGGCTGTCCCAGGGTAATGGGGACCACTGAAATGGGTGAACCCCACTGCATACCCTCCTCCCCCGTGCTCTGCACGTATACCCTCTACTGGACACCACCACCAATGCTCTCCGTCACAGTCACCTCTCATCCACCACACATGAACTACCTCTCTCTACACGCCACACCCAGGCACTGTAACTGGCCCACATATGTACTCTGATGGACCGTGCTGTGTGCCATCGATTGGTGCAGTACCGTGGGTGTATTCCGCACACCTGATAGGGCTGCCAGCACACACACGCACACACCAGCACAGAATGCCTGAACGTCTGGGGGCTAGGGCCACAGCGAGGCTGCAATGTGGGCCAGGAAGCCTATCTCCCCCACCTGTGCCTGTGCCATGCGCCCGTGCAATCAGTGGGAGGGTGCATCCGCAACAGCCCTGTATCGGTCACAGCGAGTGAAGGCCACGGCATTGTGCAGCTGTGATATATCAGGATATGCTGCATGGAGTGCTTCATTAGCTTCCTGCTAGAGGCAGCCGTGGCCTTGGTGATCTGTCATCACTAGCGCTGGAATGCTCCAGCCCGTGTGTGGGTCAGGGCCTAGCAGCCAGCCCACTACCAGCTGTGTATGGCCTCACCCCAGCTAGTGCTGCGCAGCTCCTCGCACATCGCTCATTCACAGATGCTCTCCGTAGGACCCCTGTGAAAACCTGTGAGCAGCCCTTACAACGGTAGTGGCAGGGTGTGGAACAGGCCCCGAGGTCAGTGGTGGTGCAAGGGAGGGGTGGTCGCCATGTGCCAACACACTGTTGGGAACGCTGTGGCAGAGCCACAATGTCCAGCTGCTGTTGAACGACCCCATCACTGGCAGATGGATTCAATCTCCTGTCACGGTACCTGTGGGTGATGGGCCATCCATTCGGGGGTCTGGCTTGCCAGGGAGCTTGGCTTCACCTTCCTGCAACATCCACTGTTGGGGCACCCAGCCGCTGTTGTTCTGCCATGGACTGCACAAGAGATCACGGCTGTTCGCCTGGTGGCTGCACGTCCGGAGTATGGACTGGCTCTCCAGGCCAGGGGTCCCCATGTTCCTACCGACTACACCAGCATCCTACTGCGTGCCCGTGGAGTATCCCGTCCGCGATTGGACTGCCAGGCCATTCTTGGGGAGCTGGGCCTGCTACTCCCCGATGCTGGTGGACCACTAATGACCGGGATCCCTACCACATTGGAACTGGGCGCCCTGCGATCGGTGATGAACCTACCGGATGTCAGGGCTGCAGCTGCCACAGGAAACCACCTTCTGCCCCGGTTTATGGTAGATGAGCATATGTGTTCCCGGGGATTCCGCAGGGGCCTGGGAGGGTCTTGTCCAGGGCCAGATGTTTCAGGGGCACCCTCCGGTCTCTCCCTGAGCTGGGCGTCCCAACCTCCCACTCCGTTGCAATGTCATACCCGTGACTGTGCTGTGCCCTGCCTCCCCGTGGACATTACTGTGGGGCGGAGCAGCAATGTGCAACCCTTTGGTCGCATGCCCCGTCTGCCAGACCCCATTGCTGCTTCTGTACGCTCCCGCCACCAGCCCTGAAGTGTTACCGAGCACATCCATCCATCTTGGGGTGGGAGCCACAATGGCCCCATGTCCCGGTTGCGTGGAACGGTCATGGGCCCATGAGCGCCTGTTCCCAGCCTCTGTGCCCGTAACTCCTCCTTTTCGCCCCATCTCTAATAAAGACTTTGCCTGTGGCTGTACATCCCATAGTGCTTTTGTGTCTGTGTTCCGCTCCAATCACCACCCCCATGGCTGGTGCCTTCCCCGTGTGTGTTCGGTCATGTACTTGGGGTTCAGGGGGTTCATGTTCGGGATGGCTGGGGCTGTCTGGTACCAACCTGGGGTGTGTGATGCGTTTCCCTGGGGGCTCCCTACTGGATTGGGGGTTCTGCCTGTGGGGTGGTGAGGGCCCAAAGTGTTCTGTTGACAGCACTATCCTTGATCTGCTGGTGGCCACCTGGTGTCCTGCGACCCTGTGTGGGCCCTCAGTACTCTGGGCGGCCCCTTGGTTCTCCCTGTGGTTGTTGTCAACCACCTGGGTGGCTTGGCAGGTCTGCGGTGGGTTACATGTGCCACTGTCCCTTGGCAGTGCTGTCCGTTATGCACCTGTACGTGGGTGGGTGCTGGGTGCGGGCCCCAACCCTTCCCTAGCAGCTAGTGTTGCTCTGCCGACCTTGACATGAGCCAAGCACGGTGTCAGGCGGGGTTGCCCATTGGCTGGCCCCCATCTGGGGCTGGCCCGCCTATCGCCACTGCTGTTGCCCCCTATTGGTTCCCAGCATCTGCACTCTTGGCGATGAATGGGTGGCAGGAGAGATGGGCTGCTGACCGTGAGCGCGGACTGGTTACGGGTCCTCTGTTGTCCGCCCGTGTTCCCCCTTGATCTGAGCGGTTGGGGTGCTGGCATGGGTGTACCAGGGTCCATGTGTGGGTTGTGCGTGCTGTGTGCTTACTGATCCCTGCTGACCCGCACCATTTCCGTGCACCCTCTCCCCGTCTCCCATCTAGCTACTCTTGTTGTCTTCCTGGCCATTCTTTGCCTGGCACAGATGACTGGCCGCCTCCAGCGTGCAACCTCCAGCGTGCGCCTCCAGTGTGCAGCCATGCTGGGGCATGGCTCTACGAGATCAGTGAGTGTGCTGCGTGTATGCGGAGCCCACTCCCCGGGTGTCTGTTGGGGGTTCCACGTTGTTGGGGCCCTTATACCATCTTGATGGCACTCTCCCTCTCTCCCTTAGTGCAGATGATAATTACAGAGCAGAGCAGGAGGAGGTTGTGTAGCTGCTGCTGCACCTCCTGCAGAGGGTGCACAGGCTCAACTGCACCTAGGCGGATCACTACAGCCAGGTACGGAGTCGGCGTCCCTATCGAGGGCAGGGATCCACCCCACCAACCCACTGTCTGTGCCGCCTCCCCAGTTCCCTTGTACCTTTTTCCATGTCCCACTCTGTTCCCCCTTGTTATTAAAGTTGCTTTGCCCCCCTTCTCCGGTTGTGTGTCGTAGTGTTCCCTTTGGCCTGGTCGCCTGTGTGGGCGTCTCTTGGTGATTGTGCCACAGTTGCCTGGCAGGGACTGGTTGTCTCGAGCTTCTCCCCCTCTCCTGGTGGTTGTGCTGCAGCTCTGTCAGATCCTTTGGGGCTGACCCTGGGTTCCCTGTCCTGGGGGTTGTGGCCATTCGGCTGCCTGTCTTGGCTTCCTTCTGTCCCCCTCCGGCCCCATCTCACTGCCCCCTTTCCCTGTGGTCCCTTGAGAAGAGGTCCGTCCTCTTGGCTGTTGTCCTGGTGCCTTGCTCCCTTCCCTGCCTTTGTGGTGGTCCCCCCCTTCGCCCACACGCATCCGTTGTTGGTGTTAGGAGAGCTGCAGCGGGTTTGCTGGCAGTGGTTGTGTTTTTTTACACCAAAAGATCAGACTATTTTTTGAATGAGAACTGAGATTCTAGAGAACAACTATCATCAAATTAACTGAAAAGGGCAATTTTCAGAGTTACATAATTGCATTACAAATAGACCCCTGACCCCTTTTAAACAGTTCTCCCTTCTCTTATTGAGCTCCAATAAGAGATGAGATAAGGAGAGCATGACAGTGAATGTTAGCTCCTCAGGACAGAGGACCAGCATTAGTCTCTATTCCTTGTGCTCAGCTATTTCAGAGCTCTGGTAAGAACATCCAAGATACGGCACAGATAGTATCATTAAATATCTTTGTTCTTTCCTGATCATCATTCCCAAATTCAGAGGTGTGAAACCTTTTTTTCTTGGGGACCACTTTGAAAATTAGTACAAGCTCCATGGGTTGGATAAGAGATCAGGGATGGGAAACTAAGGGACATGCTCAGGACATGAGGAAGGGTCCAAATCATGGATCAGATCCACAGATCCATTTCCTATCCTCGAGTGCCTGCCCTCATCTCTACTCCCATCCTTCTGAATGCACTCATTCAGTGCTTGAAGACAGGGACTGGATTCATGGACCAGATCCTGGATCTAGGAAAGGGCCAAATTTATTTATTTATTTATTTAATTCAGCTTTTATGCCGCCCCCTCCTGCCACAGGCAGCTCAGGGTGGTGTACAACAATACATAAAACATCTAAAAACAATTTAAAACAACAATACATAAAAGCAGCAGTAATAACCCATCTAACAACCCTCCCCGTCACCCTCCCCAAAGGCCAGGCGGAACAGCCCGGTCTTACATTGTCTAAAAAAAGAGGGGAGGTCTGCAGACAGACGGCCCTCCGACAAGAGGGCATTCCACAGCCGTAGCGTGGCCACCGAGAACACCCTCCGCATGGTCGACACCTGAGACAATTGGGGGATCCGCAGGAGGGCACTCCCCGATGACCGAGGGGGCTGATCCAGAACCTGGGGGTTGAGGTGGTCTCTGAGGTATGTCGGGCCAAGGCCCTTTAGGGCTTTAAAGGTAAGCACCAACACCTGGTAAAGGTATTATGTGCTCGCGCCGGCCCGGCCCAATCAGGAGATGGGCCGCCACATTCTGCACTAGCTGCAACCTCTGGGCCGTCACCAAGGGTAGCCCCACGTACAGCACGTTGCAGTAATCTAGTCTCAAGGTAATAAAAGCATGGATGATTGTGGGACTGAGACATACGGCTTCAGCCGACACACCAGATGTAATTTGCAAAATGCTCCTTTCACCACAGCCATCATCTGGGCATCCAGGCGAAGCTGCGTGTCCAGGAGCACCCCCAGACTGAGGACTTGAGCCACCCAGGGGGGATGGACCCCATCAATGATGGGGGCCCTCCCACCCCCTGCTTTATCCACAACCATCACCTCCATCTTGTCAGGACTCAGCTTCAGTCGACTCGCCCACATCCAATCCCCCACAGCTGACATGCACCGGGTAAGTAATGAGACTGCTGGGCCTGAATCCAATGAAAAAGAGAGGTATAGTTGGGTGTCATCAGCATATTGATGACACCTCACACCATACCCCCTAACACCCTCCCCCAACGGTTGCATATATACGTTGAACAGGAGCGGGACCCCACACGTGAGATCCCGAGGAGATGATGAAAAATCACCCAAGACCACATGCTGAGTTCTTCTGGTCAGGAAGAATATTGATCACGGGCTGCATTTGGCCCATGGGCTCCTAGTGGTGGGTCGAAACAACTGTTCAATTTTTGTGGAACATTTCCATTGAAATGGAACAGTTGCCCCACTTTTTCAACTGGAATTCCGATCAGAAACTTTTCTGATCAGAATCCCATCGGGGGGGGGGGGAGAGAATTGACCATTTGTACATGAGCAAAATGGTGCTGGCCCATACCCCAAATGGCATCAGTGTCACCATTTTAGATATGGGCAGTACCATTTTACGCATGCATAAATGGCTGGATTACTTCATCTGGTCTGATTGGAAACGAATGAACAATGCAAACAAATGCTCGAACCAATAGTTCATTTCAATTTCTAAATCGGATCAGATGAAATGCCTGATACAGAATTCTTTTCAGGCCTACAGTTTCCCCACCTTTGCCCTAATTTGTCCCCCCAGTGGAAATTAGAGCAGTGTCAGATCTTTTGTCTGAAGTTACATCAGAGATATGAATCCTCATGAAAAGTCTTGCAAAATAGCCTTGGTGTAGGTCAGATTCACGCTCCATGTTTTGAATAGGCCAGAAAATCTTCAACGTGTTTCCATTCTGTTCTTGCCTACCTCAACATGCTGAAGCAAGCTGCTTTTTTGAAGAGAATGGCTTAGAAGGTGCTCAGCATTCTCCTCTCTTTCTTTTCAACTATAATCTTCCCTGCTTGTTAATACCATGAAAATGTTACCTATCCTTTAAAAAAAGAAAAACACAACATACAACCTGTGCAGGAAATTCTATAAGAAAACATCTTTATCATAATGAAGCCTGAATAAAATTCAAATGTCAAAAACGTGTAAAATGAGCTTACCATGTGAAACTATTCAAAGAGAAAGTGCACTTTGAAAACTATTTCTGCACCAAAAAAGGGGAAGCCTTTCATCTTCACTACTGCTGGAACATAAAAATTCAGTATGTTGCTATGAACTGGAACAATGAGGATTATAGTTTACATTACTAATTCAAAAGACCACTTTTTAATATTGTCTTGTTGTCCTGAGAAGTGTGAATGGACCACCAGATGGGACAATTACAAGTTGTTTCTCCCCCACCCTACTTTAAAAAAATGCAGGGATATTTTTAAAAAAAGAATTTTATTAACCTCTTGAGTGTTCTTTGGCTGCACCAAGGATGTTCCCTCATTGTACGGGTTTGTTTGTTTTTATGAATATCCAGTAGAACTGAGAGAACAATCTGTACCAACTAATTGAATCACTGCATTTCCCCTCTTTCTATTTATGAAGTGTCTGTGAGAAGACTGCAATTCTTTCAAATGCAATTGGTATGCAAAATTATTGAGCAACTTTTTGAATTTTTTCTCTATTCTGTAGCTTGCTATTCAAAAGCCACAACCTGAAATTAGAGCTAAACCTGCTTAGTTGTGATTGAGCATAATTCAGGGGCATAATGAGAATGGAGTGAATGATTCTTCCCCAGGGATGTCTCCACTTGTCAACTTTGGGGACCTCCCAATTATGTTTATTGTGGAAGGGAGGGGCTTTGCTACTGTCCAATGAGTTTCAAACTTTAGCCATAGCACTCCTCCAGGCAGCTGCAGTGACAAAGAGAAAAGGCAAGTTATAGCAGAAAAGAAGTGTGTGCCAAAGAGGGAGCCCTGAGTGTTTGGTGGGGAGGAGTCACTGAGGGAGGTGTCTCCCCTGGGGCCAAAAGGCAGGGAAGCCCCTGCTGATTTGTGTCATACATCACATTACTATGTTATTGGTTCCTGACTTGGCAAGTATGATTCCTAAACTGCGTGTACGTATTTTCAAGATCTACTTCTGGAACCTCACACTGATGGGTATCTGTGTTCAGGAACCACCCGCTGTTTGGGGGTTCCGCCATTGTGTCTGAAGTCGGCAGGTGATCTGGCCTTTGCTGTGGCAGGACCCTCAGTGTGGAACTCGCTCCCTCCAGGTGTTTGTCTCAGTTCCTCCCTCCATATCTTTAAAAAGCACTTGAAAACATATTTGTGCTTTTTAAAAGTATGGAGGGAGGAACTGTTTTCTAGGTACTTTTAGGATCCACTGGTGGTGCTCTCATTGTACTTTGCCCTCCCTTTTTGCCTGCCCCATTTCAATTTTTTAAAGGATTGTTAGAATTGTTTTATAGTATTTATATGGTTTTACCTTTTTTGTGCTGCGTTCTGAGTGCCATGAAAGACAGGGGGGCACTTTAAAAATAAAATTATTATCTATATAATCCACCATCATATCTATTATATATATATAATTAATATTTACAGAAAGAATTTTTGGTAGCATTTTCCCATTCCTATAATTCCTGTAGTCTTCAAGAAAATACCACAATGATAAAACTAGATAGCAAGTCTAGCAAATTTTGTCTTTAAATCTCAAAGCATTTGAAGGATCATCACCATTACACAAATCTAAAAAGGAAAGTGAGATGCAGCATGAGTAGGTGGAAAGCAAGTCAGTCATAGAGCTACAATAAAACCCTCTTCTCCCAGTCCTGAGCCAACGGGATCACTCTTTAGCAGCCTATTAAGACAACAGAGAGCAAAATCTGCTGCCCTCACAGATAAAAGTGTGATCCCAAATGAGCCACAAAAACAATATTAAATTGCCAATCAGACTGATGGTTTTGTAGGATGTTCTCTTCTTCCAAAATAGCACAAGAGTGAGTTAACTAATAATTTAGCTGTCACAAAAACTTTCAACATTTAGGCTGTTTTTAAATGGACCGCGTGGGTGGGGGGATGGGGGGATACTGACAGTGGGTATGCAGACTTTCCCATGGGTGCACACCCACCTCCACCCATGGAGCCTCTTCCGGTTTGCCGGATGGCTCCATGGGTGGATGATGGGTGGATCCGGGTGCTGCGCGAGAGCATGCGCGCATGCACGCACCCCCACCAATCGCCCTTGCATGGACGCACACCCATCCACCGCCGCAGCATTTGCATGGATGCCCTTCCCCCACCGCACATCCAGTGGAGGGGGAGGGGGGTCATTCATGCAAAAACAGCCTTAGTCATAAAACTGGGGTCACTTGAAGCCAATGACTTCCTGCTAGACAACAGGCATGCTACTACTAGATTTAAACTATCAACTGACATAATAAACAGACATAGAAAGAAAGTACCACAGACAACTGGGAAGTTATGTCATCACACACTGCAGTCAAAACGGATAGTTGACTGTAAATTATAAAGCTATGAAAGACAACTTGGCAGCTTGCAGAAATACTGAGAGATGCAGCACAAAGGAGAGCTTCTACTCTAACCGATCAGCTGCTGCAATAAGATACAGTACAGGGCTGCAAGCAGAAGACCACAGCAATCACATTTATCTGAAAACTGATATACTTCCTATAAACAAGCCATTACGAAAAATAGAAGCAAAGAAAATCTAATTGTCTTCCTGATGCACGTATTACAAGGAAAGAGCGAAATACAGGAAAACAATACAGCATATCTGGTCATTCTGTAAAATGCTTGCTGATTGCCCCGGTGTAGAGGTGAAACATGCATGTGCAAAAATTGGTATACCCATCAAAATTATGGAACCCAAATCATTTTGAGGCAGACTGGATCCTAAATGGTGCCTGTTTAGTGCCTGATGAGTTACCAAATTACCATTACTGAATTACTGGTTTACCATTACTGAATTACTATTATTCCGTTTTGCCCCATTTTAATGATTAACAAATTACCATTTTTTTCTGTCCATTTCAAATCATCTATTCATTGTTTCATGTTGGAAGGACACTAAAATTGTAACATGGGGTGCCTCCACACAAGCTGCAGTGGGCTCAATCCCCACGTACCCTGTGGCAGGCAATCACTGCCGCCACACTTGGGGGCTAGCGCAGGGAGGAGGACAGACAGTCCTTCCCACATGCTGGACAGTCAGGCCACTGTCAGCCGTCCCACCATGCCCCAACTATTCGCTTCAGCTCTAGTTTCAGTATTTGTCACTAAAATATTCACCAAGCGAAAGCCTGGTCCTGCTCCACCTCTTCCCCTGGCCTGCCCACTATCCCACCCCCAGCTGTGACCACGCAGAACTGGAACTAGTGGAAGTCACACCAAGCCCTGTAGTATACCTCGCTGCATGGTGGGACAGATGGGAACTGGACACACAAGTGATTCACTACTGCGCCATGGGCAGCCTTACCCCACTTTGGGTAAGTCTGGTACATTCTGCATTTCTGGCCTTTTCCCTAGGATTCAGTGCATAGCAGCCAGCTACCCACCCTGCCCCATGGCGGTTTGAATGTCTGGTGGTTGTCAAGCACATGATACACTGCAACACTGCATTGCATGATAAGACTACATGGAGTGTGGTGAGGCTTCCCAATGTGCAGTAAGTGCATCATGTGGCTGCACCCATGGTATGTTGGAATGGGTTGGTAAAACAGAAAATGGTAAAACCAGGTGGGTACACCTACCCTGAAATTTGAGAAAATCAAGTATCCATCTCAGGCCGTTTTCATACAGACGCCCCCCCCGCACAAATGTGCAGGGGGGGGGCTGCGTTTGTAAAAATTTTGATCACTTCAGTATTGGTAATTTCAGACGTTACTGGATCACAGTCAACCACCCTGAATCACAGTGGATTCAGGGTGGTGGCTGTGATCGCGCTAACGTCTGTTTGAGCCCCGCCAGATGTTCACCACAGTGAATTCCTGGCGGGGTTCAAAGCTAACCACGATTCTGGAGGTGAGGCCGGCCTCACCTCCAGAATCGTGGTTAGCTGAACCACGATCAGGAATGGGGCGAAGGTAACATTTGTTACCTCGCCCGTTCAGGACCGTGGTTCCGACCGCGGTATGGGATCAGGTGCAGCGGTCGGATCGAGTGCAGCAGCCGGAGAAGCGTGGGGGGGGGGAACTGAGTGGCCACACGTCGTGCTGCGCAGCCCCGCCCCCTCCGCAATTAGGCCAGCACGTCTAAAAGGACAGCCATCTGATCATGGACCGGGATCAGAGACGGATCCCGGTCCAGGGTTCAGCATGACGGGTTGAAAGGCCCGTCACGCCTGAAATTACCCTAAACTGGTTATTTCAGTCAGTTTAATATTTTGGTTACTTTGTTTCAGCACTATCAGTGCTGTTATGCACTAGAGCTAATAGCGCCAAAATTAAGAATGCAATCCTCCACCATTTATGTCAATGGCAAAACTTCCATTGACTGTAATGGCAGAAAAGATTATCCTACCAGTATTTGAAATAAACAGATAAGCAAATATGTTCATGACAAATGATTATTTAAATATTTGGTTAGTTATCCAAAAATGTGCATAATATTTCCAAAGGTGGAAACACCTATTCGCTTCAGCTCTAGTTTCAGTATTTGTCACTAAAATATTCACCAATTTATTATTTCTCAAGTATGTAATTTGGTACTTTGATACTCATTACTCTGAAATTTGATATTTCATTATTTTGTGAGTTTGTGACTTTGGTTTTGTTACTTCAGGTCTTGAGCTCATCATTTGTGTGTTTTCCCCTTGAGCTAACTGTTTGTACTTTCCCCCTTGCCCACCTCCTTGTCCCTGCATTATGTAGCACAGATGGCTCAATGATGACTTGCACAATTTCAAAAATCTCCAAATACACAAAATAGTACCACTGAAGATACAAAGTATTGAATACAGATGTCACTATGTAATGAACTAACGGACACACAAATTAGAAGGTTGGTGTGGATTTCTTAACTCACTTTAAAATTGCAAATTCAAATGTGTTAAATTCAATGAATTTGATATTTGCTTGAAACTATTTACCTTTAAACTTTGCATGTAACTTGGTAACACACAGAAAGAGGCCCTTTTCAAACGGGCCACTGTGGGTGGGTGGGCGGGCGGGCTGGGTGTGCACCTGTTCCCATGGGGACACACCCATCTCCACCCACCCCCATGCGTGGAGCAACCGGCATTGGGGCCTGTTGCTCCATGCGTGGGTGATGAGTGGAGGTGGGTGGAGACGGGGGAGCATGCACCCCGCCTCCACTGCAGATGTCGTTCCTATGCGCACCCACCCATCCTCCCTGCATCTGCTGCGGTGTTCGTATGGGTGCCCCCCACCGCACACGTGTGGTGGGAGGGCATCCATGTGAAAAGGCCCTTAGTTATACACCTTTCCCAACATTCCTATATTGATACAATGACAATGGCTGTTTTTACAGATGCACCTCCCCCCCCCGCTCGGTGTTCAGGTGGGTGTATTGGGGCCAGTCCGTGTACATCGCTGGCAGTGGGCGGGGGGGGATGGGTGTGCACCCATATATTTCATTTTTTCATTTATTTATTTAGGCACTGGCTTCTGCCATGGCCAAAGATACATACACAATTAAAACTAAGTACAACACCCAATACACCAACACCCAATACACAATTAGCTGTATACAGCTGTGTAAAACATACGCAATCACAATTCTGATTTGCCAGGTCCCCCATTTCCTCTTCTCACATTATCATAGCCTCGGTCATACATATACTTATACATAGTACCAGCACTATTTATCGGGGTTCTTATCCCTTACTTATTATATTACCGAGCTCTTAATCCATACTTGCACAATTCACTATTCAACAGATATTACCATTCTGCAAATACGTCCCCATTTGCTGGTTGGACAGCTGACCATTCCCCAAGTCCTACTACCAATACTAGTCCCAATCCATCCTCCCCAACTCATTCCATATTTAGCTATATCAGCTAGCTTCCACTTATAGTTCCATACATTTCCCTGATTACTCCAACCCTTGTCAAATATCTAACTGTTTCCTTATGGCCTCTGCAGAATTTACAACCTCAACCTGTGGAGACATTTCCTTGATGGAACCAATGCTCTTTAATTTTGAATGGACAGCTAATCTCCTTTTCCCAGCCAACAGAACATACATTGCAACAGCCTTCATTTCTTCTCTCCCTCTCAATCCCAACAGGTGCAAATAGCAGCCCTCATTGGTTATATCCATTCCCTTCTTTAATAAGGGAACCAACCAAACTGTCCTCAGTTCTTCATAATATGGACATCGCAGCAGAAGGTGCTC
>QEPC01011608.1:1931439-1957350 GCA_003113815.1 Sphenodon punctatus | reverse complement strand
CTCTACATGGGGCTTCCCTTGTTTCTGGTTCGGAGGCTGCAGCTAGTGAAGAATGCGGCAGCCTGTCTCCTGACGGGAATGGGGTGGCGTGAGCACATAACACCGGTGCTCCGCACTCTGCACTGGCTGCCTATAGCATACCGAGCCAGATTCAAGGTGTTAGTATTGATTTACAAAGCCCTGCATGGTCTGGGCCCCTCATATCTCAGGGACCGCCTTGCCCTCCGCACATCAGAGCGATCCCTTCGGTCCACTGGGGGTGCCTTTCTGGAGGTCCCCCGTGTAAGGTGGGGGGCCATAATGGAGAGGGCATTCTCGGTGAATAGGCCATCGTTATGGAATTCCCTCCTGGAGGAGGCTTGCCTGGCCCCGGACCTGTTGGTCTTTCGATGTGTCTGTAAGACTTGGCTGTTCGCCCAGGCCTTCGGAGGGGAGGGTGGGGTAGGGGGGGCAAGGGGTTGGGTTTTTAGTGATGTTTTTTAATTGCTGGGGGTTGATTTATTGTTGTTTTTTATTGTTATATTGGGTTTTATAATATCGTACGCCGTATATACACACACGCACACACAATAACACAGATAATTACTGGAGACTGCCAAAATAATTACAACTTATAACACTAAATTATTGAAACAGTCAAGCCCAAAAATGATTGTGAAGACTTACAGAATGATGTTACAGAAGTGGATGACTGAGTAGTACAAAGCAGGTGAAGCAATATAAATAGAAGTAAATTTGTTTATTTATTTTTGCATTTGCACAAGCAGCTTGGGGCGGCTAACAACATTTAAAAACATATAAAATTATAAAATGAACCCAACATTAAAATAACCCCATAAAATAACTCCCCCCACCTGACCTGATCTACCATTTATAATGTTTTAAGCCCTGTTTTAATAATTTATATTGTTATGGATGATTTTAAACTGTATTTTATTATATTATGTTTTTATTGTTGGAAGCCGCCCTGGGCTGCTTTGCAGGAGGGGTGGGGTACAAATTCATAAAATAAATAAAAAAATTTTTTTTTAAAAAAAACAACCTCCCATCCATCCCGTCTCCCAACCCACACATCCCGTCTCCCTCAGAAAAGGCCGGCGGAACAGTCAGGGCTTACACGCTCTACAAAAGGAGGGGAGGTCTAAATAATAGAGACTGCAATAAACAGTCTGAACTACAGATCTGTGGAACTGAATGATGCGTTCTAAATAATCTGTTACTACTGAGAAAAGAGACCTTGAAGGCACTGTGGATCTGGCAGTGGCCCAAAAAGCAAGGAAAATGTTAGGATGAATTAAAAAAGAGAGAGAATACTATGAAAAACTCTGATGCCGCTATACAAAGTCAAACCTTGAATACTGTATGCAGTTCTGGTCACCCATCAATACAAAACAAAATAGCAGAACTATAAAGATAAAGAGTAGGACAACAAAAATGATTACTGTTATGAGTATAGAATACTTTCCATACGAGGAAAAGTGATAAAGATTTCAACTTATAAAGGTAACAGTGTGTGTCTTTCTGCTGACAATGAGGACAAGTGAACTATCTCAAGAAAATGTTTGATTTTAATATCTTAAAGAATGTGATTAAATGTTTTTTTAAATGTTTGGAAAGCCCCACTATTGATGCTCTGCATTCTCTATTTTTGAGAATTTCTTTCACTCCCTTTTACCATTTGTTTTCAACAAACAGGAACTAGGCTATTCCATCAGACTTCAATTTTCTTTAATTATATTAATCTAACTAGGCTAGTAGCTTATCTAATCAAATTATTCTTTACTGGCAGAGACAGAACAGCTTGTTCCTTTTATACTGGGAGCTGTGTTTCATCCTCTGTGTCTAGAGGAGAAAGAGTTTCCATTATCTGGTACTGCCTGAACACTGCAATGAATGACAAAGGGATGCCCAGAAAATGGACAGATACTCCAAAACCCAAGTCTTCTAGTGCTGCAAGTAGCAATTATGCTTTCTATTAACTTGGAAGACTATATTGTGAATACCTGTGCTACCCTTGCAAGGTGAGTACAAAAATTACTTTGCTTTTCTAGCTAGTTTTGCCAGACCCTCATATCTACCCAGTTCACTGTAGCCTCAGCTACATAAACAACAGGGCTGCCAATGTCAAACGTTCAAACAAATTATAATTTAGGGTCACTCAAATCCTGGGATTCTTTTGAAAATACATCTGAGTTGTTTTTTTAAAAAATGTCTTTAAGGCATTTATTAAGGCACATGACAGGCAGGTTTTCAGAATTTTCTTCACGACCCTTAGCAATTCACAACCACCATATTTAAGAGCTCTCAGTTTGAAATTCCAGTAAACTCACAACACTTAAAATAAAATTGTGGGACTTGCCAAGCCAGCAGTAAATTGGAAATGAATCCATTTGAGCGATGAAGTGTTTTTAATCCAGTACATAATGGAGAAAATATTTTCCTTTCTTGGGTCACCATAAAATTTCTTATGCAGGAGAAAACAATGGAATCAAATCACATGAATCCATTCATTCAGCTGATAGATTCTATACATTTCATTAATTTTATTTTGAGAGACCTTTTCTGATTGGAAATTTAGGATTCACAATTTAAGGGGCTGTTTCAACACTTCACCATAAAGGTATCACTTTGGCTAATGTGGATTTATGGCAGCTACGTGCAGCTAAATTCAGAACTATACTATAAAGGTTGCTAAAGGAACTGAAACCACTTAAATTTGTTTTTCCTCTTCATGGTAAAGGCACATTGCATTTCTATAGGATTTAATTTTAGGAACTGATTCTGCATTCTTACGAGCTTGAATGTACTGGAGTATTCAAAGGCCTGGATTTAGAAAGGCAGAGATTTAGCTTGAGCCTACTCTAAACTCCATCCCTATTCAGTAATGCATACACAGGTATTGAAGTCACTGTGGGTAGGAAACAGATGTGTGGCTGGTGCAGCAGCTCACCAGCCCAGTCCGAGGAACCGCAGCCAACACAGCCTGTGCCGTGTCGGAGCACCGGACGCACATGCTTGCAGCCGGAGAGCCATCCCACCTTCTATATGGCCTGGGTAGGGCTGGGAGCACAAACGTGCAGGTGGGTGGCCTCACCCATGCCCTACTCCCAGCGCACCACCACGACAGACACCCATGGTGTCCAGCCATGGTGGCCTCCAGACCCGGGATGGGTATGACAGGACCACACTAAGCTAGCCCACATTGGTCCACATGGGCAGCAATTAGCCTGGGCTGTGACCTCGGAGACTTTCTGAGGACACAGCCCAAGTTAGCTGCCTACCTGCCCCAGGGCAGAATCTGGTGGTGCTGCAACAGATGTGCAGGTGGCTCCTGGGCGACAGTGGGCCTAGGTAGGCCACCAGCACATCTGTTTTCACCCTGTGATTTCAATATATTGCAAAACTTATTATGGAAAACACTTTGCTACTTCAGCCAGCTTACAGAGCTAGTGCGATGTTACCCCCAAAATGCTTTTTTCAGTCATCTTTTTAAAATAAATATTTTGTCATCATTTTCTAATCCATTTTTCTGCAGAATGGATCATCATCATCTGCTGCACTAGAAGCAAAGTGCTCGAGTCCTTCTCATCTCCCTCCATAGACCCTGAATTTGAGGACACCTACATTACTCAAGTGAAGCGTGCAACAACATATCCTGTTCATTTGCTGCCCTTCCAAGTAGGATACAGGGTGACCAACACCCATTTGGGATTAGGGTTCTCCAAAGAGGAAGATCCTCTGTCAATAGTATACTTGCATCTCCTTTTCTGTGGGTCTATCCTCGTGGTGTAAAACACATTTTCTTGATGATGGTGACTTTCTTAGGAGTAAATCATATGCACAAAAAAAAAACGTGGGCAAAGTTTACATACATATGTCCAGTACCCCAATCTTTCTCTGGTAGTAACTCACAATTAAACTACTGGTAGGACTAATTAAACTAATTACAGGCCTACAGGGCCTTAAATTTTCTCCTTTCCCCTTTTTCGGTTTTTGGTCAAGGTCAGCTGGAGATTTTGGGTCTGTTGCTGGCGGGGGGTGGTCAATGCCTCCCTTCGGGAGGATAGAGTGCTGAGTTACATCAAAGAGGC
Source organism: Sphenodon punctatus (assembly GCA_003113815.1). Taxonomy (NCBI): domain Eukaryota; kingdom Metazoa; phylum Chordata; class Lepidosauria; order Sphenodontia; family Sphenodontidae; genus Sphenodon; species Sphenodon punctatus. Next base: position 1,953,259 of record QEPC01011608.1, on the reverse strand, counting down.
GGTGGTGCAGCCTCTGTTCAAGAAACCATCACTTGACATTGACTCCCTTTCCAGCTATCGTCCAGTCTCTAACCTTCCTTTTTTAGGGAAGGTTATTTAATGGGTAGTGGCTCAGCAGCTACAGGGGCATCTAGACTGCATCAGTTTTCTGGATCCCTCGCAGTCCGGCTTTCATCCAGGTTATGGCACAGAGACTGCACTTGTGGCTTTGGTCGACAATCTCTGTCGGGAATTGGACCAGGGTTGGTCGACCCTATTGATTCTGCTAGATCTGTCAGCTGCTTTTGATACTGTTGACCATGAGATACGGGACTGAGACAGAGTGGGTGGGATTGTTCTGGAATGGTTCTGTTCTTTCCTGGCTGGGAGAACTGGGTGGGTGGTGCTCGGGGATTGTTCTTGATCTCCCAGAGATCTTTCGTGTGAAATCCCGCAAGGTTCCATCTTGTCCCTTCTCCTGTTCAACGTGTATATGCAGCTGCTGGGCAAGGTCGTGAGACAGTTACTTGATGTTTGGTGGCTGTGGGGGACTGGATGAGGGCGAGCCGTCTGAAGTTGAATTCCGACAAAACGGAGGTGATAGCGGGAAAGGCGGTGGGTGTGGTGTCCCCTGTCATTGATGGGGTTCGTCCCCCACTGGTCCCCCAGGTTCGTAGTCTGGGAGTGCTCCTCAATTACCAGCTCGGCCTGGATATCCAGGTGCGGGCTGTGGCAAGGAGTGCATTTCGCCAATTACATCTGGTGCGATGGCTTCGGCTTCGACACTCCTGCACGCACTCTCCATTCCTCCTCTGTCACCTCCCTCGCTCTCCCTCGTCTCCCCTACTTCCCAAACCGCCTTCGTCCCTTCTCCCTTGCTGCCTCCCATGCCTGGAACTCCCTCCCTGCCCACATCCGCCTTGCCCCCTCCCGCCGCACCTTCAAATCCCTCCTCAAAACCCACCTCTTCCTCGCCGCCTTTTCCACTGCCTGTTAGAACTTTCCTCTCAATATTTACTGTCTGCCCTCCCCAGACTCCTGTCTTACTGCAACCAAGCCAAGCACGTGCACCTGAGACTTTGCATCCGCTTGCATGTTATTTATCCCTTGTCTCTCCTTACGTCCCCTCTCGTCTCCCCCCTCCGTGTCTATTAGATTGTAAGCCGTAGGCAGGGACTGTGTCTATCTTATTGTTCTGTAAAGTGCCAGGTACACAGCTGGCACTATACAAATGCTTATAATAATAATAATACATCCGACCTGGCCACTATCATCCATGCTTTCATCACCTCAAGACTAGACTATTGTACCATGCTCTACGTGGGACTACTGATGGTGATGGTTCAAAGACCAGCTGGTGCAGAATGCGGCGGCCTGCCTCCTAACAGAGATGGGTTGCTGTGAGCAAATTACACCAGTGCACCAAGCTCTGCCCTGGCTGCAGATAGTCTTCCAGGCCTATTCAAGGTGTTGGTGCTCACCTATAAAGCCCGACATGGTCTGGGCCCCACCTATCTGCAGGACTGCCTCACCCCCTGAGCTCTAGATCAGTCCCTGCAGTCCTCCAGGAGCGCCTTTCTCGAAGTCCCTCGAGTAGCTCGGGGGGTGACTATGGAAAGGGCGTTCTTGGTGGCCACACCTAGGCAGTGGAACTCCTTTCTGGCAGAGGCCCAGGTAGCCCCAGACCTCCCCTCCTTCTGACGACAATGCAAGACCTAGCTGGTTCCACCAGGCTTTCACTGAGGGAAATGTGTAATAAGGTGGGGGATTGAGAATTAGGGTGGTGAGGTTTCTTTTGCTTATTCTTTTGACATGTCCCATTGTGGATTATATTGTTCTATGTTTTTATATATTTTTGTATTGTACTTATATTGTATTTTTATATTTTTAAGAAAGGGGCTTTAGGTTGTAGGGGAAACGTTTATCTACTGCTAGATAACTGTTTTACGTGCTTTTTGATGCTGTGGCTATTTATATTATATGAATTGTATTCTTTTGTTACATATGGCCATGGCAATTGCCAGTGCCAAATAAACTTATTATTAGTAGCAGTTTTTTATATTTGTTAGCCGCCCCGAGCTGCTTTAGCAGGAGGGATGGGGTATAAATTTGTAAAATAAATAAATAAAAGATGAGGGACCTTATAAAATGCTCTCTCAAAATCCAGATACGCTATATCAACTGGCTTACCTTTATCAACATGCTTATTTATACCCTCCAAGAATTCCAGTAGATTAGGAAAGCACAATTTCTGTTTGCTAAATTTGTGTTGACTGTTCCCCATTATGTCGTGTTTATCAGTATGCTCAATAATTCTTTTCTTAACAACCATTTCCACCAGTTTGCCTAGCACTGACATCTGCCTCACCAGTCTGTAATTTCCAGGCTCACCTCTGGAGCCTTTTAAAAATATTGGTGTTACTTTAACGACCCTCCAATCCTCAGGTACCATAGTCAATTTTAGTGATAGGTTACAGATTACCAATAGTAGGTCTGCAATTTCATGTTTGAGTTCCTTCAGCTTTTCTACAACTGTCTTATCCTCCCTGAGCACCCCTTCTCACCCCTGGTCAGCTAATGGCCCAGCTGACTCTCTAGCAGGCTTCTTGCTTCTGATGTTCTTGAAAATGTTATTAATAGTAGTATTTGCATCTTTAGCAAGTCGTTCCTCGAATTTTATTTTAGCCTGCCTTATTAACATTTCTAATTTGGCAATACTTATGCTCTTTCCTATTTAATTGCATGCATCACGGAGACCTGGCTGGATGATCTGGCCGGTCCAACTTTGGCGGATCTGGTTCCAGCTGGGTATGCCGTGCAGCATCAGCCCCGCATGAGCGGCCGGGGAGGAGGCGTAGCTATTGTTTTTAGGGAAGACTGGCCTGTTAGGAGGTATCCAGTGCCGGAGATTGTGGGTGTAGAGGCTCTGCACGTGGTGATCGATTTGGCTGGGGGCAAGCTAGGGGTGCTGCTGGTGTACCGGGCCCCTTCATGCCCGGCGGCATCCCTTACCGCTCTAGCGGAGCTGGCCTCGGAGGTGGTGTTGGGCTCCCCCAGGACTTTGGTTCTGGGGGACTTCAACGTCCACGCCGATGCCGGCCTTGTTGGGGCGGAGCGGGAGTTCATGGCCGCCATGGCAACTATGAACTTGTCCCAGGAGGTGATCTGCCCGACCCACGTGGGGGGACATATCCTCGACCTGATCTTCGGCTCTGGCCTTGAGGCGGGGGGTCCGGTTGTGGGGGAGGTGACAGCGGTGCCCTTGTCGTGGACGGACCATTACCTCCTTCAGGCCGGTCTTTTAGCGCGCCCCCTCCAGAAGGGGAAGGGACCAGTTAGGATGGTCCGCCCTCGGAGGCTGATGGAACCCCAGCGGTTCCAGGAGGTCCTGAGGGAGCTTACCCTGGATGTGGACGGTCACTCTGTGGATGAGCTGGTCCGGCATTGGAACATCTTGCTGGAGGAGGCCATTGACAGGGTGGCTCCGAGGCGCCTTCTGCCTCGGTCTCGTCACCGCAGGACCCCTTGGTTTACTGAGGGGCTGCGGTGTATGAAGCGTGTGGGCAGGAGGCTAGAGCGACGCTGGCGTCGGACTCGGTCTGTCTCCGATCGTCTTCTCCATAGGGCCCATTTGCGGTCCTATGTGGAGGCTGTGAGGACGGCGAGGAAGGAATTCCTCGCCGTCCTCATAGCGTCTGCGAAGTCGCGTCCAGCGGAGCTGTTTCGGGTGGTGCGGGGGCTGGTTAGTCCGGCCTCCCTCCGCCTGGATGGGGACTTGTCCCGGGCCCGCTGTGAGGAGTTTGTCATCTACTTCGCAGACAAGATCGCTCGGATTCAGGCCGATTTCGACGCTGGGTTGATAGCAGTAGGGGAAGAGCGCGGGGGGGCGGAGGGTCCGTCTGGTCCATCTTTATGGGGTGAGTTTCAGGAAGTGACGCCAGCCGATGTGGTGGATGTCCTGGGGTCTGTGAGGGCCACGTGTTGTCAACTAGATCCATGCCCGTCCTGGTTAATAAAAGCTTCCGGGGAGACGTTGGGGACGGTGCTGGCGAGGGTGGTGAATGCGTCCCTTCGGCAGGGGAGGTTGTCGCCTTGCTTAAAAGAGGCTGTGGTGCGCCCCCTGCTGAAAAAACCATCGTTGGACGTAGACGCGCTCGCCAGCTACCGACCTGTCTCTAACCTTCCCTTTTTAGGGAAGGTTATTGAGCGGGCAGTGGCGCTCCAGCTCCAGGGTCATCTAGATAATATCGGGCTCCTTGACCCTTTTCAATCTGGGTTCCGCCCCGGCTATGGCACCGAGACGGCGTTGGTGGCCTTGGTGGACGACCTCCGCCGGGAGATGGATGCGGGATGTTCGACATTTCTCATCCTGCTCGATCTCTCGGCCGCTTTTGACACCGTGGACCATGGGCTGCTGTTGAGACGACTGCGTGACCGGGGGGGTCTGGACGGGACTGTTCTTGAATGGTTCCGTTCATTCCTCTCGGGGAGGAGCCAGCGGGTGGTGTTGGGGGAGGAAACATCGAGCCCCCGCGCCTTACCGTGTGGCGTTCCGCAGGGATCGATCTTGTCTCCATTATTATTTAACATCTATATGCAGCCCTTGGGGGAGGTCGTGAGAGGGTTCGGGGTGCGATGTCACCAGTATGCTGATGATACTCAGCTGTACCTCTCGTTTTCTACCGACCCAGACCCTGCTGTCTCGGTGCTATCCCAATGTTTGGAGGCCGTGGCGGATTGGATGCGGCGGAGCAGACTGAAGCTCAACCCAGATAAGACGGAGGTGATGGTGGTGGGGAGGGCGAAGGGGGTGGTGGCCCCCCTGATTGGGGGGGTTTGCCCCCCTGTAGCTCAGCAGGTCCGGAGTCTGGGGGTCATATTGGACGCAGACCTGCGGCTGGAGCGGCAGGTGGAGGCAGTCGCTAAGGCTGCCTTCCGCCAGCTTTATCTGGTACGTAGGCTGCGTCCGTATGTCTCTGGCCCGGACCTGGCCTCCCTCATCCATGCCTTCGTCACCTCGCGGCTCGACTACTGTAACGCGCTCTACGTGGGGCTTCCCTTGTTCTTGGCCCGGAGGCTGCAGCTGGTGCAGAATGCGGCGGCCCGTCTTCTTACGGGGACGGGTCGCCGGGAGCACATTACACCGGTGCTCCGAGCGCTGCACTGGCTGCCGATAGTGTGCCGGGCCAAGTTCAAGGTCCTAGTAATGATCTATAAAGCCCTATACGGCCTTGGCCCCTCTTACCTTAGGGACCGCCTCGCCCTTCGCGCCCCGGAACGACTCCTGCGGTCTGCCGGGGGTGCCCTCCTGGAGGTCCCCCGTGTTAAGCGGGGGGCCACGATGGAGCGGGCATTCTCGGTGGTAGGGCCGCGGCTGTGGAACTCCCTTCCGGAGGAAGCTCGCCTGGCCCCAAGCCTTTTGACATTTCGGCGGAACTGTAAGACCTGGCTGTTTGCCCAGGCCTTTGGGAGGGAGGGGGGGGGGGGGTGATTTTTAATCCCCCACCGATTTATTTATTATTGGACTTTGCCCTGTTTTATTGTATATTTTATATTTGTATTTTAAATTGTTTTAATGGTTTTATTGTTGTCAGCCGCCCCGAGCTGCATTGCAGGATGGGGCGGGATAAAAATCTATAAAATAAAAAAAATAATAAATATTAATGAGGGAAGGAAGGATCCAGATTGTGGGTCTATGTCATGCCTCCTTCCCTATCCTTGAGTGTATGCCATCATTGCTTCTCCCTTCCCCGGAGCTAATGTTTTCAGAGCTTGAGGACAGGGACTGGATCCATGGACTAGATCCATGAATTGGAAAGGAGTAAATAAAAAACAGCCAAATGTCAGATTTGGCCCATTGGCTGGTTTCTTTAACGGCTGCTGACCAAACTTCCTATCTAGTGATAATTCTGATTAAACACTGCATATTCCATATGGCTTTGAAGTTGGGTAGTACTGCTCTTATGCACATATTCTATATTTGGCTTCCCTCTGCTTGCAGAAATGGGGTAGGGAGTTAATAAGATGCTCTCCTCTGTCCAAAACGAATGTTTTGGTGATTGTAATTAACTTTTTCAAGACAATGTGGTATATACTGTATTTAAAATGCTAGGCTAAGGTGAATTAGTTACCCACTTTCCAGGTTTAGTTTATGCCAAGTTGCTTTTTTTAAGTAGTGGGGGTAGGATGTGGCTCATGGCATGCAGTAGTTGTGGTCCATAATGTCTTCAAACTAAGCTCCACCTACTTCATTTTATTTTCAGCTTAATATGATTTTAAATGACTTTTTAAAAAAGAAACATAATTCAGTCAGACTGAATTACATTACAAACCCACATGAGGATGTCTGCTCTCAAAACAAGCTCACAGTAAACTTCTTGCTATACTCGGTTTCATGGTTCCCCTTCATACACATCATCTATACTGGATCAATCTATTCCTTTCACTTTGGTTGTGTTTGCAATGCATTCTAATATTATCTTTATAGATATACGTATACATGTAAATAGGCTAGAAACTAACTGCCTGCTTTAGTGATTGGTTGAGTTGCTGTGATGTCACTGAATGCTTGGAACCATTCCAGCTGGTCTGAAGGAAAGGGAAAATGAAGGGTAGAAAGGTGGTAGGTAGAGTAGATAGGTAGGAGGAGACTTGTATTTTAAAGTAACCAGCCACTAGTTATTAAACGTTATTATTTACAATTGGAATTGGGGCTCTATACAAGTAGGAATCATGCAGACGCGTACGTAGACCCAGGGTAAAACAGATGTGATGTTGGGCCACTGTGGCCCGTTTTGCCTCACTTTGCACCAAACCTCACTTTCACATTTGTACAGGTGCCGCCAGAAGTTTGCCCGGGATTGTCCTGAGCCGTGTTGGCAGCTAGCCTGGGCTCTCACCCCTGGACTATGTCCAGGTCACAACCCGGGCTATAGTCCATCTAATTGGGCAAAAGTGGGCCACAGTGGACTATTACATCTGCTATGGCCCAGATTGCATCTGCCATGGCTGGCCATCATGGGTCACCTTAGCTGCCCATCATGCTGGGGGGCTGGGTGCAGCGCAGGGGTGGGGCTGGCCGGCCGCACGTTTGTACATCACTCTGCCCTCCCTGGTGAGCCAGCCATGGGCATGTCTGTTGTGTGGCCTGACCCAGGTATACAGCGGCCCAGGTCGGGCCACTGCCGCACAGCTATCTGTTCTGTCTCCATCCATAGTCCTGGCTCCTAGGAGCTTATTTTATAGTGTCTGTAAGGAAGAGCTTGATAATTTATCTTTTCCAGCAGCTGAATACAAGACAGTGTATGCGGGATATCAATTGCGAAGGCATGGTGTGACATGTATCTTATTAATTACTATTCACTTTCCCCCTTCTCTTACAGGAATCGGAATGATTTCACTGATTTTTGGCACTGGAACTGCAGTCTGTTAAATAACTTGTCTCATTTGTTTCCTCTAGTTCTTGGTTGAGCATATCATGTGCAATTAGCGGTAATTGCTATATGGTACCTATTCTAAAAGAACGTAGTACATTAGTATCTCTCTTTTGGAAACTTATAAAATTGTAGTGTAAATTGCTTGTTTTAAAATGTTATCTAGAACCACTGGCTCTCCTATTGTAATAAGCACAGCATTGAAGTCGTTGTGAGTATGAGCGATTTTATCCATGAAGTAATCTTGTTATTTTAGTTTATTGTTCTGACCCTTAGGCCATGACAAATTATTATAAACATAAAAGTTATCTGTTTACAACACATAATCATCTCCAAAAAAAGAATTTTTTTAACCATACCATGTATAACTTTTGATGTATAAATATTTTTGTTGTTATATGGACCATAGCCTTAGGAGGCCATCCAGAAACAGGTAAGGATAAATATAAACAAAAATAAAATAAAATACATCCTTAGACCTTTTGTTAGAATACAACTAACAATGACCATACTTAGAAGATAGCAGAGAAATACCTATACAATGCCGAAGGAGTTCAGCCCATAAGAGATACAGCAAAACTGGAGCATATATACCGAAAAGTCTAACTATTCAGTTGTGGGCCAAAAGATTTTTCCTTAGCACTGCCACACGGTGAGCAAATTCAGCTACAGCTTCTGAAATAGAGACCGTCTTTTCCGAAAGAAAAAAAAATCAGCTGCCCCAATTTTGACAGAACAACAGGGGGGGTCGGTCTTCCGCCACAAAGTTGCTCTGAGATAATCATATAGAGGGCAGTCTAAAATATAATGGGCCAAATCCTCAATTTTGTTACCACCACAGGGACACAACCTTTGATCATAGGGTTAGGGCTGATGCGGCAGCAGCTGTTACCGCGCCACGATTCCATTCCGCCATTTCGGAATTGCCCGCACCACACCGCGACTTTTCTGTGGACATTTCGCTAATTCCGCCGGAATTCTGCAAATCGTGGAATTGCAGAAAAATTGCGGAAAAAATGCAGAAATTGCGGAAAACCGCTATTCCGCTATATTGTGGCGCTGGCGGAATTGCGGAAGTAGCAAAAATGTCATGTTTCCATGATTCCACTAAGTAGCGGAATTAAATAAGCGGAACCGCAGAACGAAACTAGCGGAATGAAAGCCTCTGCCATGCCGTTCCACTAATTGCGGAAACATTGTTTCCGCCGGAAATAGCTACCGCTGCGATATTCCGCTACAGCCCTACATAGGGTTGGCCCAGATACCTACCCCTAGAAACAGCGGACTAATCAGCTGATTTACATATAGGTTGAACAACACGGGCGCCAACAAGCAACCCTGCCTAACCCCTCTTGATGTAACGATTTCCTCTGATAGCAGGCCCGGTCTATTAAGGCGTATCTGAAGTCTTGTATTCTAATAAAGTGATCTAATAAGGACAAGCAAACAACAATCAATGCCCATTGCCTCTAATTTGGACCACAAAACATCCCTGTCAATCAGGTCAAAGGCCGACGAAAAATCTATGAAGGCCGCATGCAAGTCTAAACCCTTCAGCCTAGAATGGTTAATTATATGATTAAGGATAAAGCAATGATCTAAAGTGCTTCTTCTAGCTTGGAACCCAGCCTGTTCTTCCTCTAATAACCCAGCATTTTGAATCCAATGGTTTAGGTGTAATTTGGAGATAATGGGCAAGAGACTTATGGGCCCATATTTTTTAGGATTGTCCCTTTTTATAAATGAAGTAATCAACAAACATGTCACAGCAGGCAGCTGAAAATTCCGGTTCTAGGCGGAGGGAGGCCGGACCGACCAGCCCCCTCACCACCCAGAAAAGCACCGCTGGACAAGACTTTGCAGATGTTATAAGGGCAGCAAAGAGGGAGACAGAGACCCTTGAGGAAACTAAATAGTTGTGGGATAGGAGACAGTGTCCTATCGTGGATAAGTAACTGGTTAAAGGATAAGAAATAAAAGATAGGGCTATATGGTCAGTTTTCACAATGAAAAGAGTAGTGGAGTGCCCCAGAGATCTGTACTGGGACTAGTGTTGTTGTTTTTGTAATATATTCATTAATGATCTGGAAAAGGGAGTAAAGAGTCAGGTGATCAAATCTGCAGATGACGCAGTTACAGTCTGTGAGGAATTGCAGGAGGATCTTGTGAGAGTGGGTGACTAGGTTACTCAATTGCAGATGAAATTTAATGTTGACAAGTGCAAAGTGATGCACAGAGGGAAAAATAACCCAAACTATAGGTATGCAATGCTGAGTTCTAAATCAGGGGTTACCATGCAGGAAAAAGATTTTGGAGTCATTGTGGACAATATATTGAAATCCTCAGTGTGATAGGGGTCAAAAAAGCAAATAATGTTACGAATTATTTGGAAAGGGATAGAGAATAAAACAGAAAATATCACAATGACTCTATATAAATATATGGTGTGACCGCACCTTGAATATTGTTTCCAGTTCTCATCGCCCCATCTCAAAAAAAGGTATAGTAGAACTAGAAAGGGTACAGAGAAGGGCATCAAAAATTATAAAGGGTATGGAACAGCTTCCATACAAAGAGAGGCTTGATGGGTTATAACTCTTCAGCTTGTAGAAGAGATGACAGAGAGGGGGATAGGATAGAAGTTTATAAAAACATGAGTGGTGTGGAATGAGCAAATAGGGAGTGGTTATTTACCCTCTCAAATAGTACTAGAACTAGGGGACACTGTGCAACTAACTGACAGCAGATTAAAAACAAAAGTATTTTTTTCCACTCAACACACAATTAACCTGTGGAATTTGCTGCCAGAGGGTGTGGTCACGGCCAGTAGTATAGCTGGGTTTTTAAAAGGATTAGATAAGTTCTTGGAAGTTAGGTTCCACTATTAGCTAAGTAGGTTTGGGGAATGCAACCTCTGTCAAGAGCTGGGAGTGAAGAACTGGGAATGGATCGCCCCATTTTGACCTGTTGGGTACTTCTCCCAAGCAACCATGATTGGTCACTGTCAACGACAGGATACAGGGCTGATGGACCATTGGTGTGACCCAGTATGGCACTTCTTATGCCTGGCCCACAGTGCTTGTACTAATTTTGAAAGTGGTCGGAAAAAGGGAAAATGTTACCACCCCTGCTCTACATGATCCTCTATATCCTTCTCTGCAGGTCTGGCTGCTCCTATTAACCCTTCACTTAGAAACTATTTGTCTTAGATCCTAGTTCTTTCTCAGGAGGACACTTCTCTTATAGTAAGAGTGGAACACAGTAGGCCATACAGAACTGAATGGAGTCAGCAGAAATTAACTTCCAGTTCCCTGCAGGTTCCCTCAGCAAAGAACAACAGAAAAAAATCACAACATCCTGTCAATTCAAAGTAAAATTGAAAATTTGTCTTGTTTCATACATTCTTGCCCATCCTTCAGGGAGTACCTCTAGGAATGAAGGTGACAAGAGAAGTATATATGATCAAACTGAGTGAATTATGTTTCTTTCTTTGGAATATCAATAAGCCAGTCTTTCCCCTTCCTGATTGATGGCTGAATAGGAAATCCGAGCTAAGGCACTAGTGCTCTAGACAGAGTATATATAGCTATATACAGAACATTGGTGATCTATCCACACTGGGTGCAATCCTGCTGCTGGCTTATGCTGTCAGTAGGCACAGTGGTGATCTAGGCAGCGGGTGCTCAGGAGCGCATGTGCCCCATGTGCACAGCAAGAAGCATGGTGCAACGGTGCAACGCACAGTGCTGTGACCCCCGAGCCCACGACAGCCCGGGAGATCAGACAGGGACGGCTCCTGCTCTATCTCCTGGGCTGCTGGGTGTGTGGGTTCAGGGGGGTTGCATCGAATAGGGCGTGCTGTTGCCCTGCGCGGCTTGCTGTGCTGGTGGGCCACATGCGCACCTGAGCGCCTGCAGTCCTTCACTGCGCCTCGCATAGGTGCAATTTGCGAGGGCCACAGGATGGCACCCAAAGGGTGCAACATACTTCTTTGCCGAGTGTCATCTTAGGCAGAGTTGGTGGCCAAATTCTGCTCTCAGTTACCTAAAAAGTCACTTTTGAAATGAATGGCTAGAAGAATCGATTACAAAAGCAAGAATTTCCCAGTCACGTTCTTCTTTGTGACTCCCTAAGTGAAATCTAGAAGACATTATTTTGAGATGAGTTTTCACTTTCATCTTTATGACAGTAGTACTGAACCTGTCTACTTTATCTCAATCTAAAGATAGACCAAATGGGAATTGACCCAAATTGCTGAAAAGCAGATTTCAGCTAAATATCAGAAAAAACTGAATCCGAGCGATGTTGTCTGCGAAGTAGGTGACAAACTCCTCACAGCGGGCCTGGGACTATGAGGGAAGTTGGGAAGTTGGGTGCTAGAATAAAGCTGCTTAGGGAGGCTGTAAATTCTCTTTCCTTGGGTGTTTTCAAGTGGCTGGACAAGTATCTTTCTGTAATAATATGGATATAGGCAGACTCGTGTTCACTGGGTATTGTATACTCAATCGTATAGTGATCCTGCCTGGGTTGTGTTAGATGATCTTTGAGGTACCTTGAGGTCAAACATTCTAACCCAGCAGTTTTAGGTGAACTACATTGGGTGTTTGATCATACCACTTGTACGATTCATCACAGAATTTGGCAAGACAGTCCAGCACCCCCTTAAGAGAAAGTCAACTATTGTTACCTTTCCCCGAGATTTCTAAGGATGTTAAGTATGTAAATCTAATAGAACGTCACTGGGAATTGTGGTCCCAATTCTCCCATAAGAATCCCAACCTAAAAAACTACAGAAATTAAAAAACAAAAACAAAAAACACCTATGGTACAAAAGCCAGAGGTCAAAGTCAATCCTGGTATAAGTGAACAGAATGGCTTTGGTATCAAAAGTTGCACTGAGCTCAGACTACAGCCAAAGTCTGGATAAAATCATGCAGCAAATCTAGCAAGGAGGAGTAAAGGAAATGTTCCTCCGAATGACCAGACAAATGTAATTTAGGTGAGCAGAAAATGTCTTACTTGCTATCTCCTCTGAATTAGGAAAGTTGTAAGGATAAGATTATATCCCATTTTATCAAATACAATAATATAATGTAACCTGACTATAGAGGGGAACCATCCAGAGCTGATTGTTCTAAATTATCAGAGATTTATGAAAGGAAGCCAAAATGTGAAGAGGCCTGCTTCGGTCGAAACTGAGTTAAGTGTCATTCTGCAGTTTTCTCAAAGGACTTTCACTTATGGATGGCTGGGTATAGCTTGTTCCAAAATTAAAGTCCAAACATCTATCCGTATGTTGGGGGGTTAGGGAAATATGTATCTCTCTTTAGTCTTGATATACTTTATCATATAATACATTATGTAATGCAGTTTATATCCACATTTTCAGATGGATATATGGTGATCTAAGCCAGGGGTGTGAAACCTACAACCTGTGGGCCAAATGTGGCCTGCAGGTTTTTTTATTTTATTAATAAATAATAAATAATAATAATAATATCAAGCATTTATATAGCGCAGCGCTTTACAAAGTAATGGAATAGACACGGTCCCTGTCCTAGGGCTTACAATCTAAGAGAGGGGGCAGGGCGGGGGGGAAGATGAAGTAAGGGGAACAGACGGAGAGACAAGGGAGAGACAAAGGGTGTAACATTTACGAAGATGCGAGGTCCCAGGTGCACATGCCCTTTAGCACCTTTCCAATTCAGTATCTATACCTACTACTTTCTTTCTTCCTCTATCCTTAAGCACCTCCATTCCCATGCATATGTGGTCCACAATGCTTGTAGTAGCTTTCAAAGTGGCCCACAGGATGGAAAAAGTTCCTCATACCTGATCCAAGCACTTATCTGTCAGTGAAATTACCTGTCGGATAGCCATTCTAGTTTCAAAATGGGGGGAAATGTGTGTGTGTGTGTAGCCCACTCATTTTATAAGACAGCTGACAGGGAGAGGTGCTACGGGCACACAGAGAGATTAAATAGAACCTAGGACCCTTAGGGGTAGGTGTCCCAAAGCAACTACCTAGTCACACTGACAGTGCCCTTTTAAGACTCTAATAAATCGATGTTTATATGAACTATATGCAAAAATCTTCTCCATGACTGAATTAAAAATGTAGGCAGGCGAGTGAGAGTTACTCAAGTAGCTCTGGTGGTAGAGCTTTGACAAGCTAACTGGAGGGTCCAGGGTAAGGGAACATTATTTTATTTATTTTAATGTATATGAAAGCCAACAAAAAACCCTAAAACCCCCATAAAACCCACCCAAATACCACCTCCCCGCCCAACCCCCTCACATCCCTACCCCAAAACCACCCACCACCGTATCCCAAATCCCTATTCCCACCCGCCAAACACCTTTACAAATAAAAAGGTCTTACACGGTCTCCAGAAGGCTCTCAGGCCCAGGCTTAGGCTCAAACGAACCTCCAGGAGAAGGGAGTTCCAAAGCACAGGGGCAGCAACCGAGAATGCCCCCTGCAAGTCCTTGTCGTATGAGAAAAGATAACAGGTGGTACTCACAGGGAGGCACTTTTGGCCGTTTGCAGGGGCTGCAATGGGGCATGGAAGGACAGGCGGTCTTGAGATATGTGGGGTCCAGACTGTTTAGGGCGTTAAAAGGAGAAAACCAACACCTTGAATTGTACCTTGAAAGCTACAGGGAGCCACCCAGAGCAGACTACAGAGCACCAGTGTAATGTGCTCTTGGCAACTCTTCCCCAAAAGGAGGCGAGCCGCTGTATTCTGCACCAGATAGTCTACCACACAGGAAAGAAGCCCTATATTATTGTTTTGTTTTAAAAAGAAAACTTGAATAAGCAAGGAATTACACCTTTAGCTTACCACAAAGTCCAGATTTGAAGCCCTGACCAGTCAGTCACCTTTTTCCAGGTTTACAAGAGCTACAGGAGGAAGAGCTGGCTGCTGTGTTTAATTCAATCACCAGGAAAAGGCCCCTGAACAGTGCCCAACAGGATTTAATGTTGTATTTAAACACTCAAATATGAAACCACTGGATCCCATGAAACCTCTAAATCTTTGTTCAGTCACTAAACACGAATGTGTCTGCATTCTACTAACTCAACCCTTCTCCTACAGCAGGGGTGGGGAACCTTTTATGTCCTGGGGGGGCCACACTGAATATTAGTACAAGCTCCAAGGGTCACATAGATGTTGGGGGCGGGGGTGCTTAACAGGTGTATTCAAAAAAGGAGTGCCCATATCATCGATCTGGCCATGGATCTATCCCCTAGCCTTGCGTGCCTGCCCTCCTCTCTGCTCCATTATCCTGAGCTCAGTTTTTCAGTGCTTGGGGGTACAGTCTTGATCCAGGAGCCAGATCCAGGCCCTGGAAAGAGGCCACATAAAAACTTGCCAAGGGCCACATTTGGCCCCCGGGCCTGAGGTTCCCCGCCCGTCTTACAGGCATGCTGCGTCAAGCTATAAATATTTGTATTGCAGTATACCTTGCATTCCTCAACTGAGATCAAGAACTCATTGTGCCAGGTCCACCGTCACAATTCCTAGTCCAATGTCCTTCTTCATTAAGCAATGATATCCAGCCAGTCCCACTGCATTGTGTTGGGTTTGCACTGCTATAGCTGAGAGTAGAATCTGATATGCAGGATATTAGCCTTTATAATTTAAAACGCTCAGCTTTAAGCATTTTCTTCTTTGTTTAAGGAAGTGTGCCATTGTCATCCAGTTATTTCATCTCATAAGAATGAGTTAGCAAACATCACTGAAGATATTTTTTCCCTCAATGACTAGCCACCAGCAAACAAGAATCAGCAATGTTTATGTTTTTTAAATAATCAAACAAATTAAATTCAGCTGTCCAGGGTTAGCTGTCCCTCTGGATTTTTAGTGTCTGTCACTGGGAAAAATACAGTTTGAAACATTTTTAAAACAGGCTTATGAATATAATTATGAAAGGTTATTTATGCAGCCATTCATATGTGGAACAGTAATTAAATTCCATTCCTAATTTCTTTTCATTCTCTTGTTAGTGACAATCACCTTGCAGATTAGCAGCCCAGCCTTCTGGTATGCTATTAACAGTGATTCTTATACCTTATAAGTAGTTCTAGACTTAGAATGATGAATGCATTTCTACATCCTGAGAAATAATGTGTTAGTGTGCTTAAATTACTGGTGCATTTCATGTGGCCATCTTACAGAATAAAAGGAGCTTCATATAAAAAGGTAAGGATTGAAAAAGGTGGTTCATCTGTTACAGTCTTCAGTGCTTCACTCTATGGGTGAAAACAAACATGATGCTGGCAGCCATAGCCTGTGTGGGCCAGGGACTCACCCGCACATGTGGTCCCACACCGCCAGATGTGGGCCTGTTACTGCCCTTGGGGTGGGTAGGCAACTGGCCCAAGATGCGTCCTTGAGAAAATTGACGAGGCACATCCCAGACCAAGGGCCACCCATGCAAACGAATGTGGGCCACAGCAGGTCAACATGTTTATTCGACCCCACAATCCCTGCCACAGGGTGCGGGCTGCCATGCCCATGTGCCATAGCTGCATGTCATGGCAGGGGCCGGGGCACTGAAAGCAGGGCAGGGGCATCCGCCCACATGTATGTTGCAGTCCCCCCCCCCCCACCCTGGTCATGCAGGTGGTGGGACAGCTCTCCTGGCGGCAGGCACATTTATTCCGTGCCACTCGCCAACTCGCAGAGTGGAAGCCACTGGTTTCTGCCCTAGGCCAGACTGGGGAGTCACTGCATTGCCTGCATGTTTGTTTTTGCCCTGTGGAGTGAAAAAACTACAGGTATCCAGCAAGCTATTTTTATTTGCTTGCTGCCTAATTCAATTTGCTTTTCTTGCGGTCATATTTTATGCTATGTTCCTTAAATAACTTGCATGTCACATTTAAGTTATTTACCCTATTATCTTCCAGATGACATTTTAATGGACTTATTTTACAGCTTTCTGATCTGGTTTGGTTACTGAGAGCAGAAAACGGTGTATCTTATGTACTCATCTTATCATGGTGACTGTTGGCAAAGGAAGAGACAAGCAGGGATGTTGTCCGAGATCCATTTTGGTGAAAGGGCCTGATACAGGACAGTGGTTTTCTCAGGAGGGGGAAAGCTAAATTTGCCCTACAGCTGTCACCATCCAGGTCAGATAGATCATTAGTAGCGCTTCAAAAGCTCCTTCCCTCCAAGGCCAATCAGCTGTTCAGTAGGGCATAAAGTGATGCTTGTTCATTCGAACAGCTGATTGTGGGTGGAAGAAATGGGCTGCTTCTAAGGCTGTTCTAGGTCACTAGAAGGTCACATGGACCTGCTTTGGCCTTGGAACAGAGGGGATGATGAAGGGAGCCTCTCTGAATTTTGGAGTAAAGAGAGCATCAGCAGCCCTGAGTAAGGTAGGAGGACAAAAGTGAGTCAAAACCCAAATAACTTTGTGACTAGGTTTTTTTCCCTCTGTGTGAAGCACCAAGTACATTGTGAGAGCCTAAGAGAAAAATCAGAATTATAAATCTGCTTACAAGGGAAATGCCTCCAAATGAGAAAGAAAAGGGTTGGGGATAAGAGTGTGGAAATAAGGAAGACCAAAGAGTGGACATGGTACCTGAAAGTTTGGATGAATAATGTGATATCGTTACAAAGGAAGAATTAACAGAGACATAAAAATTGAGTCAATGATTTGCAGAGAGCAAAAATAAAGTTAATTATCAGGAAAACAGACACCGAATAAATGTGGAGAAAGGAGAAAGATAGGTGTAAAAGAAGCTGCACTGTATAAAAGAGGGAGGTGTTAAAGAGAAACTGTACTGAATAGAGCGACAAATAAAAAAAAACTTTTAAAATGTGAGAGCAACAAACTGTAATGAATTGTTACCTCTTTACTTGTATAGAACAAAGGTAGGGAACACCAGGCATAGGCCAAATTTGGGTCTCAGCCTTTTGTTATACAATCCCTTTCCATTTATGGATCAGGCCCACAGACTCAGCCCACCCTTGAGCACACATCTCAACATCTTCACCTCCCAGCTCACACCCTCCTCTTCACATCTTCCTGAATGTGTTTCTTCCTCCCCGCTTCTCCCTCCATTCCCCTGTACTGACAGAAACCCACTCTAGTAATCTGCTATCAGTTTTAGCAAATTCAGAATACAAAAACTTGAAAACATAAGAAAGCCTTAGATAAATAAGTTCAAGCTATATATTAAGAAACAGTGCAGAGATACAGAAAATGTTGCTATTGAAAAAATGTAAACATACCCAAGCTGCCATCCTCAAACAGCTTACATAAAGCATTCCCATTTAGTGACTTCAATGAGACTACTCCAGAAAACGGGAAATTTCTTACCTGTAAGTTTCCCTTCTTCCTCCTCTCAGGACAGATGGTCTTCACTGATGGGATGTGTCCCTCCTTCCTTCGCATAGGCAGGATCAATTATAATTGACAGGCTCATCTATGGGAGGGGCACAGCCCACCTTGAAGCCCAGGATGAGACTGCCAAAGCCACTAGGAAACTAAACAAACCAACTGAAGCGAATAGAATCTGTTAACTCTAAAACGTAACATGACAGAATAAACCCACAAGCTCAGAGGGTGTACAGCAAGTGAACAGTTGGAAAAAAAGGGGAGGGAAGGAAAGTGAAGCCACCACCTAATTCCCCTGATGCCTGGAATCCCACAGAGGACAGGATGAAGACCATCTGTCCTGAGAGGAGGAAGAAGAAAAATTCACAGGTAAGAAATTTCCCGTTCTCCCCTCCTCTCAGGACAGATGGTCTTCACTGATGGGACGTCCCCAAGCAGAAACTCTCAGGGAGGGAGTAAACAAATGCCCGGGCCCCTCCCGTGGAGTCCAGGCATTAATTCAAAAATACCCTTTGGAGAACCCTCTGCCCAAAGGCCGCATCTGCTGAGGCCAAGGACGTGAGTCTATAGTGACAGGCAAAGGTATATACTGTTGCCCACGTGGCCGCCCTACATATTTCCTCCAATGGAGCCCTACATAGTAGTGCTGCATTTGTAGCTGCACTCCTAACTGAATGTGCAACAATGCCCTGTGGGACGGGAACCCCCCGGGCCCTGTAGGCTTTCGTGATGCATGTCTTAAGCCAGGAGGATAGGGAAGATTTGCTCGCTCTCTTGCCCCTATTTTTTATGCCAAAGTTAACAAAAAGAAAAGGAACTGATCTAAAGGGACGGGTTCTATTTAGGTAAATTTTTACAGCCCATCTGACATTTAGATTATGCCATAGCTTCTCTCTCTGGTGTTGAGGATTGGGACAAAAGGAAGGTAGTACCAGCTCTTGCTCCCTATGAAACAGAGAATTTGCTTTCGGACGGAAGGACGGGTCAAGGTGTAGAACCAGCTTATCTTGATGAAAGATACACAGCTCCGGATCCATCGATGGGAGCTCCCAACTCCAAGACCCTGCGAGCAGAGGTGACAGCCACTAAAAAGAGAGTCTTAATAGACAGGAGGCAAAGGGGAACCTTGTCCAATGGCTCGAAAGTGGGTTTGGTCAGGGCGTCCAGAACAAGGTTAAGCCTCCACGTAGGGAATCTGTGACTTACTGGAGGGGAAAGAGTTTCAGCCACTCTAATGAACCTTCTGACACATACATGGAAATAGGAGGTAGCCCTGTGCAGCCGATGATGCTGGATAAGGTTGAGCGTTGCCGCTTGATGGTGTATGATGGATTTGCTGCAGCACCTGCAGCAGAATTGGAATGGGTGGAAAGGCATAGAGTAGTCCCCTCGGCCAAGCCAGCAACAGGACGTCTATTCCCACTGCCTTTGGGTCTTTTTGTCAGAACAGGAAGAGATGAACCTTGGCATTGTTTGATGACGCAAACAGATCCATCACTGGCTCACCAAATTTTTCTCCTATGAGGTTAAACGCCTTCGGGGAGAGAGACCACTCTCCTGAGTCTGTCGCTTGATGGCTCAGCCAGTCCGCTGTCGTGTTGCTCTTCCCGGCAATGTGGATTGCCCTTATTGACTGCAATTGATTCTCTGCCCAGTTGAACAGTAGCGTCGCTTCCTCCTGGAGTGATCTTGAACGCGACACTCCCTGGTGATTTATGAACACCATAAATCACATGTGGTGCTGTCCGTCTGAATCAGGATGTGGGATCCTGTGATATGCTCGACAAAGTGGAAGAGTGCTAGTCGCACTGCTCTCAGCTCCAACCTGTTGATGTGCCAGATCCGTTCGTCTTCGCACCACCTGCCCTGGGCCGAACCGAACTTGCAGTGTGTTCCCTACCCCCAGTTGCTTGCATCTGTCGTGATGGTTAACCTCATTGGGTCTCTCAGAGGTAGACCCTTCTCTAGGCATCTCGGGACCGACCACCAGCTCAGCTGTTGTTTGTCGGGCAATTTGATACAGAGGTGAGTGCTGTTCGATATCTCTTCCTGGTATGGGCGGAGGAAGGTCTGTAGGGGCCACAGGTGTACTCTGGCCCAAGCCACCGTCTCTAAGCATGAGACCATAGAGCCTAGTACCTGTGTTAGGAACATGAGATCCACCAAGTCCTCTCTCCTGAGACGTGCCAGCAGCGCCCTCATCTTGTCTGTTCTCTCTTTGGAGAGAAAAACCTGGTCCTGAATGGTATCCAGATGGACTCCCAGGTGCAAAATGGCTGTGGACGGGATCACGCAACATTTCTCCTTGTTTATCAGGAAATCGTGGGTTTCCAGGCACCTGGATGTCAGGCGTACGTCAGCTATGCCTTGCGCTTGCGACAGAGCTCTGAGGAGAATGTCTAGGTACGCATAGATGTGGATGCCCTGTATCCTCAGGTGTGCCACCAATGCTGCCAGCACCTTCGTGAATACCCTCAGTGATGAGGAGAGTCCAAAGGGGAGCGCTCGAAACTGGAAGTGCCGCCCATCAACTGCGAACCTCAGGTATCTCCGGTGAGATGGTTGGATGGATATGTGCAGGTATGCTTCCCGAAGATCGATGGAGGATAGGAAGTCGCTGGGTTGAAGGGCCGCTATGATGAATTTCAGCAATTCCATTTTGAACCTCCGGCATCTGACCCTCTTCTTGCAAGACTTGAGGTCTAGAATGGCCCGCACGTCCCCATTTTTCTTTGGGACCGTGAAGAAATTGGAGTACACGCCGGAATGCCTCTGAGAAGGGGGTACCGGTTCTATGGCCCTTATATCCAGCAGGTGTTGAATTGCCTTCAGGGTCTTGCCTGCTTTTATCAGATCCTTCAAAAGCAGTGATGGTAGGAACCGATCCCTTGGGGGTGGGGGGAGGGGAATTAGCACCCACTGGTCCAAGGATGAGTGTGCCCACTGTTCTGCAAAAAGCTGGAGTCTCCCTCTGATGTATGTCTTCGAGCTTTGAGGAGGCCGCCTCTAGTCATGCCGGGGACTTGGGCTGCTTTGTGTTTGTGGGCTGTGGTCTCTTAGCAGAACCGAAGAGGGGGGGGTGACCAGTTTCAGTCTGCCATCTGGGCTTGCCTGGGTGAAAATCCCTCCTCCAGTTCCCTCTGTGGTTCCGAGCGGAGGTTCTGGGATGAAAGGAATTCTTGCTTGTGCCTTTAGGTATCAGTGGCAGGGCCTTCTTTTCTGGTTCTGTGGTTTGGACGTTGTCCATAGCTTCACCGAATAGCTTCTTGCCCTGATATTTGGCCCCCATCAGGACCGACTTGGAAGGGAGGTCTACCTTCCATGGGCGGAGCCAGACTGAGCGACAGGCCACCACGTTGGTTGCCATGGCTCTGGTGTTCAGCTGGACAGTGTCCAGTGTTGCGTCTGCTGAGTACGCAGCGGCCAGGGCCAGTTTCTCAAAGCTGTCTTTCATCTTCTTTCTCTTAACCTTGTGGGCAAGGTCACTGGCCCATAAGAAAGCTGCCCTGCTAAAGCTCAAAGCAGAAGCTGAGGCTTTGAAGGCCAGTGCAGAGGCCTCATAGTTTCTTCTGAGGGCTATCGCCACCTTCCTGTTGAGAAGATCTTTTGGAAACCCCTCGCCCTCTGAAGGGAGGGCGGCTGACTTGGACAAGTCTGACGCCCCTGCATCTACCTTAGGTAGCGTCGTAAGTTCCTCCTGCGGTAGGGGAATAGTGTAACATTTATTGATAAATTTGTGTGGTCCCTTAAATCTTGCTGGGTTTTCCCATTCCCCTTTAACGGTATCTATATAGAACCTGGCCAAGGGTCACTCTGGGGAAGGAGCGGCTCCCCTAGGGAAGGCCCGTTTGTTCTCCGTACAAGTCTCCTGTTGCTCCACTGGCTGTGCCGGCAGGGAAATGGCCAACTCAGCAGCCACCTTGGCGTGGAGCTTGCTGAATTGTTCTGCTTCAAAAAGTCTCTCCCCTGCCGGCTCATCCCCTACATCCCTGGCCTCAGCCTGAAGGTCTGAGAGCTCCCCATCCTCCCTGTCGGGGGGGGGGGGGGGGGGGGGG
>QEPC01011608.1:1890077-1922392 GCA_003113815.1 Sphenodon punctatus | reverse complement strand
TGGAACTCCCCCTCTCACTGGGAGTCCCCTTGAGCCATGCCCCCCCGTCTCACCGGGGGGCAAGGCCCATCTCCCCAGGACTCCCCCTCTCACAGGGAGTCCCCCAAACCCTCCCCAAGGGCCACCTCCCCTCCTCTCACCAGGGGGGTAGGCCCTATCCACCCTAACCCACTCCCCATACCCCCCACCCTCAACCCACACCCACTGCATCCCAACAAGTCCCTTAAACCCACAGGTTAAAAAGAAAATAAAAACCACCCCCCTGTAACAACAGTAGCAGTAATATTAATGGGGTGGTGACAACAACAACAAAATAAAATAAGCTGCACAGCTACAGATGTCTGTCCGGCAGAGGGCCCCCCGGCATCTCGGCCCAGTGAACGGCCCCGGTCAACGGCCGACACCCTTTCGATGTCGCCCTTCGGGCTGGCGCCCACAGGGCCCCGCCCTGGCAGTTTTTACCTGGGGAAGGAGGAGGAAGAAGCAGAGTGACAACAAGCTCCTCCAATCCAACAGCCCCAGCCCCAAACACAGCAGTGCAGCTTGTCCCACAGGGCCCCACCCTGGCGGTTATTACCTGGGGAAGGAGGAGGGAGAAGCAGAGTGACAACAAGCTCCTCCAATCCAACAGCCCCAGTCCCAAACACAGCAGTGCAGTTTGTCCCACAGGGCCCCACCCTCACCTGTTGGGTGAGGGTGAGCTGAATCCTGACAAGACTGAAATTAATTATTATTGTTATTATTATTATAAGCATTTGTATATCACCAGCTGTGTACCTGGCGTTTTACAGAACAATAAGACAGACGCGGTCCCTGCCTATGGCTTACAATCTAATAGACACGGAGGGGGAAGACAAGGATAGGAGACATCGGGAGAGACAAGGGATAAATTACATTCAAGTGGATGCGAAGTCTCAGGTGCATGTGCTTGGCTTGGTTGTGTTTAGGCAGGAGTCTGCGGGGAGGGCAGACTGCAAATATTGAAAGGAACATTCTAACAGGCGTCGGGAAAGGTGGCGAGGAAGAGGTGGGTTTTGAAGGTGCGGAGGGAGGGGGCGAGGCAGATGATGATGGTTGGCCGGTCTTATGACTTGGAGGGGGTTGGGACACCTGTTATTGATAGGGTCCAGCCCCTTCTGGTCAATCGGGTTCGCAGCCTTGGAGGGCTTCTGGATCCCTCGCTGTACCTGGATTGTCAGGTTCCAACAGTGGCCAGGAGCGCTTTTCACCAACTCCATTTGGTGATGAGGCTGCGGCCTTTTCTTTCCAATTCAGATCTGGCCACCATCATCCATGCTTTCATCATCTCAAGACTATATTACTGCAACGTGCCGATTGTATGGAGGCTGCAACTGGTGCAGAATGCAGAAGCTTGGCTCTTTTCAGGGATGAGTCGCTTGGAGGGGGCACATTACACCTGTGCTCTGAAGTCTGCACTGGCTTCCTATAGTGTTCCAGGCACAATTCAAAATGCTGGTTTTCACCTTTAAACCCCTAATCAGTCTGGGTCCCATATATCTAAAAGACTGCCTGTCCTACCATGTTGCATCTTGGCCCCTGCGGTTGCCTGGCAGCGTCCTCTTACAGTTTTCATCTGTTATACCTTGTCCATAGGACGGGGGTGCACAGGAGAGTGTTCTTGGTTGCTGACCCAGTTTTATGGCATTCCCTTCCCCATGAGTGTGCTTGAGCCTGAGTATCTTCCAGAGGTAGTGTAAAACTTTTTTATTTGAAAGAGCATTTGGTGGGTGGGGATGAGGGCTGGTTGGGTTATTGGGGAGGGTTATGGTGAGGGTGAGAATTTTGAGGAGAGGGAATGAGTGTTTTATTGTACAAACTTTTATTGTTTTATTACTGCAAGTCACTTTGAGCCCTTGTGGGAAGGGTGGTGTATAAACTTGAAAAATAAATAAAATGTCATCTGTAGATAGTGTCATAATCTCAACTGATATGTCTCTTTTGTCAGTGGGGTCACAGATCGATATTTAAATCTTCTAAGAATATAAGGACAATCCATACCGAGTTAGAAAAATGGTCCACTGAGCCCAGCATCCTGTCTCTATCAGTGGCCAGCTTCTATTGATCCAGAGAAGTGCATAATATGTCATTATGGAGAGATTGGTTTCCTCTTGTTCACTTCCATTCTCTCCTAGTCAGAGGTTTCATCCCAAGAGCTATTTGTTGGCCTATCTCCTATGAACTTATCTAATCTTTTTTTGCAACTCCAGCTATGTTATTATAAACCTTCATAGGATCCCCTGGCATTGCATTCCACAGGCTAATTGTGCCAACTGGGTCATGCACACAAAACCTTGGGAACCATTACCCCAGGAATAATGAAGAGGTACAGTAGTGTAGTTAAAATTAGTAACCTGAATATGTTGGATCCTGAAATTTCTCTCTTTAGCGAAAGCTCTATCATCTGTGTTTTTACCACAGTTTTAAATGACAAATTTCTTCTACAGTGATGCTATTTTTTTCGATAACAAGTTGTTTAAGTTCCTTAAATGGTAGTGGACAAGTAATTTCTCATTGATTTTGCATCTGATCTTCTAGCCAGGCTTTCAAGACTGCTTCACAAATGTAGTGCAGTGCTGTCCAGTAAATATTTAAAACATATAAGGAATGACCTAAGCATAGATTCATATTATTATCCCCCTGTGACATCTGTATGTTTCTAAGATAAATTATTAATATCAGTATTTGCAATTCAAGTACTCAGGACATATATTTATGGATCAAACTTGGTTGTTTTCAAAAGGAATCACAGGATGAGGTACTGGTCTCTAGTATATCATATTTCATGCTTGCGACAATGGTGTATGCCTCCAGCTTGCTTAAAGTAATCCTTGCCATCCCATTTTCAATTACATTTCAGGGTTATGCGGACTCAGAATACAGGCTTCAATTCAAAAAGGCCTTTAAGCCCTAACTTTAAAAATAGGAGTAATGCTGCTGAAGCCAACAGTACTATTCTCAAGCTACTCCAGCAATGCCAAGTGACTTCAGAAGAGTCAAAAAATCAGAATTTATGTTTTTGAGCGGCCCCTAGCACCATCAGGCTCCAATCTGCTTGGACTTCTGGATGTTTCTGCAATACAGCAGAAACTTGTTCTTCCAGTTGCTTTGATGGACATGAAAAGCATATAAAAGAGACAATGTTCAGATGAGTGGAGTGTTGGGTGGGGTGTCACCACCCTGCTCTCTCCCCCATCCCCTGCAGCCACCTCAGCCACAGACCTCCCGAGGCTCACCACTTCTCCCGGACACTCTACAAGTGAAGCAGGACACTGGCCATGGCAGCAGCAACTATCACCAGCTCAACTCTCTCCTCCTGTTCCCTGATGCCATCTCAGCCACTGCCACTACTGGACGCACCATTGCTCCTGGATTCTCCAGAGCCTAGGCCTTCAACCTGGGGGTCGCAGAAGATGCTTGGGGGGGGGGGGATTAGAATGATCCCATATGGCAAACACCTTCCTCCACACTTTCACTGAGCTAGGGGAAATCTTCCAAATAATGGAGTGCGAAGGGAGAGAGATTCAAAGAGCAAAGGGGGGA
The DNA here is from genome assembly GCA_003113815.1 of Sphenodon punctatus. Classification (NCBI taxonomy): domain Eukaryota; kingdom Metazoa; phylum Chordata; class Lepidosauria; order Sphenodontia; family Sphenodontidae; genus Sphenodon; species Sphenodon punctatus. Next base: position 1,918,831 of record QEPC01011608.1, on the reverse strand, counting down.
GGGGTGTCAATAGAAGGGTGGGAAGGGGGAGAGGAAGAGGGGAAAAAAAGTTTATTTATGTGTGTGTGGCTCAGGGAGGGACCTAAACTAAGACAGACAAGTGGAAGGCGGAGCACAGCTCAAAGAAGTTTGAGAACCACTGCTCTAGCGAAAGGGAACAAGGAGGAAAATATCATGTTTCTATCCAACACTTCTTGTCCAAGACTCACTGGGGCCGATCCCATGCCCTGTGGATTCCACCCACCTGTGCAGGCACCTCGCACACCTCCATCGCGGGCATGCTGTGCTGTGCAGAAACCACGCATGAATGCACACGGGATCTGCGGTCCATGGGATTGGTCCCACTGATTTTTCACACCTGCTTTGCACAACCTACTATTTTGTACGTAGAAAACACTTCTCAGAGCAATTTCCCAAGTACATAAAGAAAGGCCTTCTAATGGAACCTTTCCCTGAAGAAAGAGGCAGGTATGAGGATGTGGTCAGTGTCTTGTGATAAGTGCGCCACAGTCACTGGCGAAAGTCCTCTGTAAACACCAATGCCATTCTATTAAGAACTCACTGCATCGGTAGATAACCAATTTGAGATGATTTATTTACTCTACATGAGAAGGAAAATGTAATGAAAATGGATGATTCACCCAATGAATAGGTAAAACAAGCCCTGGATGTTAAACGTTCTAGGTGCATAAATTCAGTCAAAGACCAGTGTGGTAGGCCCAGGTAGTTCCCCTCGGGATCAGACCCCCCAAACAGTTATGTCAATGGCTTGGGTCCTGTTGACCTGTGAGACCACCTCAGACCTCGGGTTTTTTCGCGACCCTTGAGGTCGGCCAGGGGCACCCAGCTCCAAGTCCCCCAGGTACGCTGGGTGGTGACGGCAGAAAGGGTGTTCTCGGTGGCCACACCTCGGCTGTGGAATTCCCTCCCGTTGGAGGCCTGTTTGTCCCTGGACCTCCCCTCTTTCCGTAGATGTTGTAAAACCTGGCTGTTCCACTGGGCCTCTGGGGAGGGGGAAGGGTAGGTGGGGTGGGAGGGTTTGATTGCCTGAACACGCTATGTCTATTTTATATTTTATGCTTTGTAGTATTTTGGATGTTTTTATTATTGTTATTTTATTATTGTGTTGTACGCTGCCCTGAGCTGCTGTTGTGCAGGAGGGAGCAGGCTACAAATGCTTGTATAAATAAATAAATAAAATAAAATAAAATAAAATAAAATAAACAAACAAACACCAGGAATTAGCTCTATAAATGTCCATTTATTCACCAATGCATTATTCCTCCACCAGGTTGCATATGTACAAACTTTAACCAAGTTCTGTTCACTGGTTTACCTTGCAGTTCACAATGAGCTCCCCAGCCTTGCCTTGCTGGCCTCTAACTCTGAAGACTGATTTTCCCTGGCTCAAGTCTCTCATGCAGCCCCCTTGGGCTCCTGGCTCCATCATACAGAGCCCTGCTATTGCTTCTACTTCTCGAGCAGTTCTCCGTCAACTGAGCTAGTCAAAGGCCTTTGACCTCTAGGCTGGCTTGGACACACCCTGCCCAGATGTGCCTCTGAGGTACAGAGTTTGGCCTCTTAAAAGGCCAGTAGCCAAATGAATCTCTGCTCTACTACAAGCACTCCCTTCCCCCCCCCCAACTTCTCCCCAAAATCATGAATGGGCATTATATACAATACTCACAGTCTATATTCACTGTGCCACAGCCTTAGGCAGTTAAGACTCATTTGTAGCCTGTCAGCCATGTCACCTGCCATCGCAGGCATTCTCCACCCACACCCTCATGGTACCCATCTTGGCAAGGTGCTGAGATGCCATCCACCAGCCAAGATGGTGGCAGGCCACAGTTAGCATCAGACGCTGAGACACATCCACCAGCCAGGATGGCTGAGGCCACAGTTAGCACTGGGCACCAAGATGACATTCACCAACCAGGATGGCACTGGACAACATTTGGAACTGAACACTAGGACACCCCATCACAAGCCAGAATACCACCCAGCCATGCTAGCACTGACACTGTGCCATGTGCTACAGCCACGGCCAATAAGAGCCAATCCTGGGTCAAAGGAAGCTCCTAGAACTTCCTCTGCCCAGTAGCCATTCCATCATTGGCTTGCCAACTTTGTGGATCTCCTCCTGATCTGGCTCACTTTTGTTACTGTTCGAAAGCCCTGCTCCTGCATCTTGTTCCAGCCCCTGAGTTCCTGCTTCAGCCTCTGCTCCAACACCTCGCTCCTGCGTTCCCGACTCTCTCTCTCTGCTCCTGCACCATGATCCAGCTCTTCAGTTCCCACTTCAGCCTTTGCTCCTGCAACTTCCCCCAGCTCCTGAATTCCTGCACACTCCTGGTCCTTCCGCCTACTCCAGCCCTTGGCCCACATGACCCTATTATCATTGGCACCTATGACCTTGGCCATTCCCTCAGACTTCCTTCCTGCCTTCAAACTGACCACGAACTTCTTGCCTTGGTGAGTGTCTACCCAGAACCGGGGCTGCACCTGCCCACACTCCTAACATAGCTGCGGCCTAGTCTCCAGAGAAATGTTCCTCTTTCCTCCCCAGCACCTCATGGCCCTGAAGTGGGCTGGTAGCTGCCTCTCCGATTCATGCGATAAAGGCTGCTGGTCTATTGAGGTCTTCCACAACCAAAAGCACAGGAACCGAGTCTTTCTTCTCTTCAGTTTTGCCCAATCCTGCTGCCTTCCCTCAATACTGACCCCGAGCCTTTTAACATTCCGGCGAGTTTGTAGAACCTGGCTGTTCGCCCAGGCCTTTGGGGAGGATGGGTTAATGGGTTTTTATCACCCTACCCTTCCTTATTATTTTTTGTAAATTTCTGTCCTCCCTGTTCTATTGTAAGATTTTTATGATTGTTTTAATATTTTAAAAATTGTTTTAACTGAAATTTGTTAGCCACCCCGAGCTGCTTGCAGGAGGGATGGGATATAAATATATTAAATAAATAAAAAATCAAATCAAATCTCCTCCCCAGCCTCAAGATCTCCATTTGTGTCCTGCAGGAGAGCTCTGAGAATATAAGTAATTTTAGCAGTTCTTTCCACTCTCAACAACAATAGCTAGCCTTTCCTCATGTGTGTTGCCCTTTACTCAGCTGAAAATCCCTGTCCACGAACTGCCTCTCCACTTCTTGGGAGAAGTATGATGGCTGTCAGAAAGGCTAGAACCACTAGGAATGGGCAGAGACAACAGGGAGTATGCTCTACTGTGTTGGGCTGAGCTTGTGTGTCAATTAGAAGAAAAGGGAGATGGGAAAGCTACCTGTTATTTATCTCTCTGTAAAATTCTATATTGTGGAATAGAAGCAGGTAGTGTTAAAAAAAAAAAAAAAAAAGGAGTTCCCCCTGCCCCCTCAAAATGACCTCTCTCTATTGTATTCTAGGTAGATAATTTTCTTCTAACTTAGAAGTTGAGTCTGGGTATGTTAAAAGACCTGGGTGCTAGCTGAAATTTTTGTCGTAAAATTATGGAACAAAATGGGCCCAGTTCTGACATTCAAATGAGATGAGAGGCACAAACACAGAATATATAGAAAATTCAAGCTTTCATGAATATTAAAGCAGTTTTCTGTTATCGAGCCATTTCAAGAATTCTGAAGCTCTATTTCCCTGCTTTGTTTAAAAAAATCTAATTTAGACCTAACAATAGTGACAGCTACATATGCCATTATACTCTACATTCTCATAGCTGCATAAGGCAGCAATTAAAATTTCCAAGCCATGCTGGCAAATATTTTGTAGTCCTTTCTCTTTCAACAGAGATTTTCTTTTTCTTTTCTCTCAAAACTTATTATTTGACCGTTATCTCTGCAAAGCAGCATTTTCTGTCTTGTAACCCAAGCACTTAACCCTATTAGTGTCAATGAATAATGTCTAAGTGCTTGGCCACTGACAGTAAGCGTGCTCTAAAACCAATTAGGCTGGTACATTTCAGATGAAAGGTGAGTTGCACGTTTCTCTTATATTCTCCAACCTGCCTCCTAACTCTTCAGAAGAGAAAACTATATTTACACTGTCTTAAAAAATATAATTAGCACTGTATTTTAACAAAGTACAAGATGATAATTTAGTGCCTGGGCTTCAAACGTCTTCCTCCATTTGCCATTATGTAAGAGTGCCTATCCAGGTCTGGATAAAAACTGCTACAAACTCAAAATAGTAGAATTATATACTCGCTTTGCACTGGGGTAAATGAAGAAAAAGAATGGTGAATGAGTCGCTACAAATGTACTGCAACTTAGGAGAGTTATTCCACCTATAAATCCCTATTTCACTTCTTGACTTTCTAAATGTTTTTCCCCTTTGGCTGAAATTTCTCATGTTTAAATTAATCTTTTTGGCTCAACTTTTTAAAGAAAGTTTGAACAAAATCAGTTGAGTCACTTTCCAAGCATGAAACATTATTTACGTCCCTCTAAAGAAATTTAACTTTTAAAGTTAGCTTTAAAAACAACAACAAAAAAAGTATTTTCTCTATTACTCCAAACTTGCTGAGAATTTCACTGTCACTAAGGATACATTTATTCATTTATTTTTTTTATCCTGCTCTATCCCAAGGGCTAAATTACTGGCATGTTAAATAAGCCTTGACTGAAATTTTAAGAAGGGCCTAAGGAACTTAAGCACCCAGTCCCTGTTGAAATTCAGTTCCCTGGGTCCCATTTGAAAATCTCAATCCTAATTCACCAATTTCATATAAAAGACTTCACTCTATTGAGAAAAATGCAAGTCCTATAGGAATGGATTATGAGTTCATCAAACATAGTAAACCATGTGATAATGCATGCAATTACTGGGAAAGAACCTTTTTAGCACTGATTCGAATCAGCCCTTTCTTCTTCTTGGAGATTTTCCACAATTTTGGAATGCCACATGGCATTCTGCTGCAGAATTTAAATCATGGTGGAACTACATGAGAGATTCTAAAAGGACACTGCCATCCCTGCAATCAGCCAAGAGCATTCTCTTGCAGGTAGCATCTGCCAACCAGGTTCATATGGCAAGAGGGTGCAGAGGTGTTTTCTTAGTTGCTGTCCCAGTGCTGTGGAACTTCCTTCCCCTGGAGGCTCATCAGAGCCCAGGTCTGAGCATTTTCCAGGGGCAATACAAGACCGTTTTCTTTACCCAAGGATTTGACCAGCAAGAATAGGGGTTGGGTGGGAGTTTCTGGGGGGTGGGGTTATATATACTTTTTATATGGTTCTTATTTTGTAAGCTGCCGGAGCCTTAGGAGAAAGGTGATGTTAAAGTCTGACTAAATAAATACATTTTGCACATGTGCAAATTGATAGTGCCATGCATTGCACTGCCATTTTGTCTGTGTGCGGTAGAGGACACAGATGATTTGTATCTCTTGCAAAACAGACTGGATCGCAGTGTGGTTCGTGGTTCGCCAGACTGGATCAGAATGGGCAGATCCACTGAGGTCAGTATCCAACTTGAATTTTTGTTTCAGCCCTCACCAAATATTCCTCACAAAATATTCTTCTTGACTTCTGGGTGCAGTACTCTAAGTAACTGGCTAAATGCCACTCAAGCACATTTACCAGTTTGCACTTTTGGTTTTCAGGTTGAGGATTAGTTATGCAGCGGAGCTGACTAGTTCCTCTTAAACTGGAAACAAACATATAAACAAAGTATTGATAAGATGACTCTATTCCATTGGTTTAAATGTAAATTGTACCCGCTCATATTCTTTCTTCAGTGTCCATCATACCTTCACACCCAACCTTGTTTAGTTTCTTGACTGTAATTAACTTTCCTTAATTGCATTAAGTAACAGTCTGTATACAGAATGTATAGTTTCCTTACTGTATACATTCTTTGCCTGTATTCATGGCCTATGTAAAACATGATGTTTAACATTTACCACTAACTCCATCATTATAGAGCAGTGTCCTACACTCTACCGTTAAGGCAGCAACACTTCCCCATTATGAATGTTCTATCATTTATAAAATCTTTATCAGACAATCTTATGGTTTGAATTTTGGTATGGGCATTGGGAATGGCAATATGTGCAGTCTGTCCAAATATGGTGACAATTAGTTAAAGGATATCAGAATTATAGGCTATCATTTTGTGGAACAGATCACCTTTCTCCCCTTGTGACTTTTTTTTACTTGTATAATTAGTGCAGGAAATGAGAATAAGAGGTGAAATTTGATGTGGAGACTATTTTTAGTCTGGTCAAGAGCTTTTGGTGAAGTTTTTTTTTTTAATTTGACCTGGAACTGGAAGTTATAAGAACAACTGCCATTTCCACTTTCAGCTGATATAGACTACAGGTAAGAACAGAGGTGACGGGGCCCTGCTTTGGGCCACTGTGGCCTAGGACCCACCATCACGTGTGTTTCTGCACTGCCAGTTGTTAGCCCAGGGCGGGTAGGTGGCTAGCCCAGGATGTACACAGCCTGCGCTAAGGACCACTCGTGTGAGCTAGCATGTCTGTTTGTCCCCACCACGGGGCAGGGGCTGCTACAGCCTAGCACCCTGGCTGGTCCCCATGGATGCCTGTCACGGGAGGCGGGACACTGGGATCAGGGCACAACATGTTCTTCCCACCCTAACCAAGGCGTGCAGGCGGTGGGACGGCTCTGTAGCCGCAGGCACATTTGCGCAGTGCCCCAACCCGATCAAGGCCATGTTGGCTGTGGTTTCCTACCCTGGGCTGGGGAGATGCTGCACCACCTGCACATCTGGTTTTACCCTATGTAACTGATGGCCTATTGTACCTCATGCGACCTTTGTAGCTTAGGGCTGTCCAACTGACAGTTTATGGAATGGCTAATCTGGTCTGCCCCTTCCACACCAAATGTCCCACCTCGCTGGATCACAGGGCAGAAGTTAACGGCCACCTTGTGAAGCCTTTCTGTGCTGCCCAGAAGTCCCATGCACTGCACTCCCAGGGGGCCATTAATTCTTGAACAGGAGCTGGAGGGCAGAGAGAGAAAGGACTGTGAGATCTGACTCTGAAGTGAGAAGGGGTGGAAGAGTTGAAGGTTGCATGGCAGAAAAAGGTAAACAATGCTGCTGCAAGAGGTTGTTATCTGTGGGGATCATAGGTTCTGGGGTGGTGCAGAGGGATGAGGACAGCCACTGCCTTCTCCCAGCTGCTTCTTCAGGGACCAGCAGTTGAACACTGAGCACTTCTTGTGCTCCCTACTTGGAGGTGTGCGGATGTTGGTGTCTTGGTGTTACCATCTCTCAGGGGAGGGAAGAGGGCAAGGATAGTGGGGTCTCCCTGCCCAGGTCCAGCTCTGAGTCCCCAGACTCGCTCTTGTGAAAGAGCTTTCTGAATGGAGCCTCCAGATCCCACTGCCCCCCCATCTCCATGGTAGTGCTTGTCCCAAGCAACCCCTGGACTGGTAGTAGCTGCTCCCTGCTGGTAGTGCTGGCTGGGGTTGTGGCCAGAACAGGGGACTGAGAATCATGAATCCTGGGCTCTCCCTTAGACCCAAGAGCGAGAAACAGAGTGCATCCTAGGAGCGAGCTGCAGGCTGCCCTGGGAGCTCCAGTCCTCCCAGGGCTTCCACTCCTGCTGTTGCAAACCCCTCCTTTCCACCCTCCCCAAACTCCCTTCTTCCAAACTTTTCAGTGGCATGAAACCAACTGCAATGCTCTCCTTTTACAAAGCCAGTTCTGTCCCTTCTCCTCTCCAGCCATGATCATTTTCTTCTCTCACTGAGGAAATGGAGCATTAGTAGGGCCACCATTTACTGCTGAAGAAGGGAGAGGTTTGTGTTATCCAGCTTCTCTGTGTTCCCCTACTGTCCCTACACATTAACATTGAGGCTGGAGGAATAAAGGAGCTTGGGACAACACAGAATGGGAACAACAGTGGAGTAGAGAGCAGCAACAATCGGTGTCAGGCTGGTGAGAACACTAGGGGAAAGCATCTTGTCATGTTAGGACAGCAGAGGGCAGAACAGAGTGGGACTGGGGTTGGCCAGTGCTGGGGCAACATACCTGTATAAATAGGGTATATTTGACCAGGAGCACCCAAGTCCCACTTGCTTGGCTAGAGCAAGGTGGGGAAGCTGGGATCAAAAGGCCTGTATAAACAGCTGTTCCCGCTCCAGAAGTAGCTGCACTTGAGCAGGGGTGCCATGGAGACCGGCTGTAGGAGGAGTGAAAAATGGACTCCTCCCTCCCCCTCCCTTATCATTGCCAACTATGATGCCTGGCTGCCTTCTCCTTGTTTGCCAGCCAAGCAATTTGCGAAAATGTAGCTTCTCCTTCTTCAGAGCAGTTGCATTCTAGCACTGTTCCACTGCAAATAAACTGAAGGAAAAGCCATTACTATATAAACACCTGCAGACACCTCAGAAACAGCTGCGTGTGAGCACCACGCAGCAGAGACTGTGGGCAGCAGGGAGACAGAGTACAGGAGCGCATTGCCTAGAATGACCTGATTCTCCTCCAGCCCTAGACGTCTCCCCATTATTGCCCTCTGCCCCTTGCTCTCCTCAGCTCTAGTTCAGCTCCAGATTCACTGTTATTCCAAGCCCCCATATTGCCTTCAAGAGTTGTCTCCAGCACCATCGTTGCCCCCAACCAACAGAGAAAGACCAAGGTGAAATGTTGGTGCATAGAGCCTAAGTTATAAGCAAACATATCCCAAGTCTGAGGGAGCCTTGGGATAGGGCAGGTTAATAAATAAAAGTATAACATCTGCATTGCTCATACTGTGTAGCTCCTCCATTATTGGAGTCCATGAGCAGGGTGGCAGAGTTGGCACTCTCCCCATACTTGGCTAGGTTAGTTGGAGCGGGGCTTAGCCACCTCTGCTGCCCCTACACTGGGTGTCTTTAGACAGACCTGGGGGTAGCCACCTCCAGACCTGCTCCGGGGATGCACTCCCACGTCTGCCCATGTCCAGCCCCATCTGCACCAGGTTTATATGGACCCGGCAGCTGCTGCAGCCCACATTCCACCCACGCAGCGCCCTTCTCTCCCACACCATAGAGCTGTGGATAGATCACTCAATGCTCTAGGCATAGAGCCTGCCGCTTTATGGCATTGCCTGGGGCAACGCCCAGCTGGGAGCAGAACTGCAGAAGCCATCCACTGAGTGCCTCTAGCCGGTGCCCCAGATTTGGGTGGTCCACTCTGCTGGCAGTGCTCTGAGCCACCTGACGACGACCAGGGCTGAAGACCCACTATCTTCACTGTGTGAAGATGACTGCAAAATGTCTTTGCTGGTTATATTTTGCGAAGGTTCTAGCGGTGACCTTAACGTGAGATTTCCATGATTTGTGGAACTTAAGTCTGTTGATTTGTGCCTTAACTACTCCAATGAATTAAAGGTTTTTATATTAGAATATTTACCAATATTCTAAATTTCACTGCATCAAACTGCTCGTTTGAAGGTGGAGCGTAGGAAGACACGCTCCTGTGAACCAGACACCAGCCACTCATGGGGCACTGCTGAAAAAGCTGGAGTGGCCTATGTGGGTCAAGCCAAAACAGAATAAAATAGCCATTTTAAAAGTGAAGAATATCCTAAAACTGTAGTAGCCATCCCTCAAAATGTGCAATCAAGCATGACAACCAAGAACAAGGTTTACTTTGGATACAATCCTTACTCCACTGAAAACTATAGGAGTCTTACCATTGACTTCTGTGGCATGAGAATCGTGTCCTTAGCATTATTAGCATTATTGCTGTCAAGTGTGACATTAATGAAAATTCACCATGATTAATGTGGTAGCCTTTTTAGATATCTCCTCTTATCTGCATAAGTACTTCCTGATCTTTCTTCTCATCCTATTATGGAGCAACAGCTTCCCATGACCTTTATGAATTTTTTATTATAAGTTTCTAAGGTCAGATCCTTTACCCAGAGAAGAGTCCATTGAGGCCAGTTGGTATGGTTCCTGAATTGAATAATAGATCCCCGAGTGTGGTATAGACGTGTAACTTTTTTTTACATAATCTCCTGTGTGCCATTCCATAATATCATGTTGAATCTAGTCTTTTAAACAAACTCTTTGCTTTGTTGATAATTGTTGAAATACCAATTAGGCAGCCAGGCAGTGAGCACTCTGTCACTGTACCCAGTGAGTGAATAGAAGTTCTGGGGAAATAATAATTTGGGGAGGTATAAGGGGTGCCCTAAATCATGGCACAATAATGCCCAAAGGATGATTGCAGGTTTTAACCCTTGAAAGTGAAACTTGGAGTGTTTTTAAATGAGACGCTGCCATGCATGGCCACCCATTAACCACGCATCCAACTGCTCGTTTGAAGGTGGAGCTTGGGGAGGCACGCTCCTGTGACCCACGCACCAGCCACTCATGGGGAACTGCCAAAAAAGCTAGAGTGGGCCGTGCAGGGCAAGCCAAAGCAGTGCATGGGGACAGGTGCTCGTGTATCCCCTGCCCGTATGAAATGGGACTTCCACCCACGCCAGCAGACAGGTCCGCAGTCCAACCACCTTCCTGGTTCTGCCCACAGTCCTGCCGGGATCTCCCTGGAGAACTCTTAAAGAACATGCGCATGAAATACATCACGTTGGCTCCAAGCACAACAAAACCCCTTGCGATGCATGAGAAAAGAGCCAATGCCATGGAAGACAGCACCTCAGACGGCAGCTTCCTGCATGTCTCCCCTCCACCCCACCAATAATATGCACCTCTGTGGTAGCCTGGGACACTGCACCATCTCCTGGGCAGGAAGGAGTAACTGGCTTCATGTTTCCATGGTGTCTGGGGCTGCGTGTCATGGCAGAGGGTGGGCAGCTGGGCAGGAATTTATTAATTTTTTTAAATTTGCTGCACTGCCCCTCCTGCCACAGACACCTCGAGGAAGCTTACAATTACTAAAAATTTCAAAATTAAAACATATAAAGGGAGGAAAACTCATCCCAGTCCCCCTCCCCCCATTACCCATTTCCCCCACCAAATGCCTGGCAGAAGAGTCAGGTCTTACAACTTCTCCGAAAGGAGGAAAGATTTGGGGGTGCTGCCAGGTGCAGGGAAGGGAAATGGCCCCCCGTATTAATAGTTTGCATGGCTGGTCCATGGTGGAGGGAGTACATTGATTCTGCCTGAGTGAGCGTGATAAGACACCCAGGGATCTGTCCACGTGCATGGATATCCTGCAGTCATGCCACTCAGCAAACCTGGACCCCCCACCCCACCGTCAAGCCTTGCTCATTTAAAAACACCCTTGGTCAGGAGCACCCGAGTCCCACTGGCCTGGCTATAGCAACACAGGGCACCTGGGATCAAAAGGCCTACATTACTTATATAGTACCAGGAATGCCCCAGGCACTGAACAGTTGTGACTACAGAAAAGTATCTGCCCTGAGGGGCTTACAATCTGAGAAAGACAAGGGAAGGGGGAATTTAGGAAGACAGAGAGATGTTCATAAAATTGAGAAGTTGCAGTTGCATGTGCTTAGCTTAGTTCTGAGGGGATAAAGGGTACACGAAGGAACAAAAGGAGGAGGGAGATCCTGAAGGAGCTATATAAAGGCAGAACCTAACCGCAGAGAGAGCAAGAGAGAAAGCTCAGGCTGAGAAAGCCCAAGGCTGACCTAGGCAAGGAGTGACTAACAGGACTGCAGTCAGAGAGGGGGGACTAGCAGCCTGCAAGATTTGTAAGATATCTTAGGGAACAGTACACCATTTTAATCACAAATAAAAGGACAAGGTGAATAATTCTGCAAGCTGCGATTTGTGAACCTTGTTCTCAAAAGACCTGCAGCCAGAATAGGGCTGCCCTGTTACAAAACAGCAACACATATGCCAACCACAGGTACTTCAGTCATTCTACAGAGATGGGTAGTTCTACCAAACAGAACAGCAGACCTTCCATAGCTATCTGCTCAAATCCACAACAGAAAATAGTCCCTATAAGAAGATGAGTGTTTATACTAACACACAACCAAAAACAGCAGCAAAAACTGTAAACATCTAATGCCGAGCACTCTGTCATCAAAATGTATTACTTCAAAGATATTTGAACGGAAATGCATCTACAATTTGCCAGTAGTTGCCACTACAAGACAACCAGCACTGATTCTAGTGAGTAGGACTTCCACTTTGTATGTTAGTTATGTGAATATTTCTCATTCACAAAGCCTGTTATACCTTTGATTGATCTTTCTGAAAAACATCTGCCTGACTGGCAATTAAGAGGTATGCCTGCGTTCTGGATAAGTGTTTCTGTACACTCACCACTGCTAATCCATCTGAAGAGAATGACAAACAGACGTTCAAGAAGGTAAAGAGCAGAATTGTGAGAGAAAATTACTAAAGATGAAAAATCGGCACTTATGTACTATTGTTATTACTCAGCTGCAAAACTTTCTATTGGCTTTTGTTATGTTCATGAGTCAAGGGAACCTGGATACTACCATGGGCAGTAAGCTACCCCTGATATTTTTTCCTACCAAATTAAAAATGGAATTTACATGACTAAAGTAGGTCGAAGTCTATACAAAAATATGCTGTACCTCACAACTTTCAACTGGTAGAAGATTTTTAGGTGAACACCCAACTTATTGCACAAGGCACGTGAACTTGGAGGAACACTGTATAAAGACAAACATTTGTGTGTCTTTATACAAGATCTGTCCGAAGCAAGGCTGTATGATTGATTACTAATGCTAGTCAAGTATATTTTCCCTCATGACCACAATTTTGTCAATATTTATACCTTTTTGAAATGGTTGTTTTTTCTGGGGCTTGAGAGCATTTACTGCTACCTGAGAGGAACGTGGTTTGGATTGGTTTTCCACACATAATTTAAGATGATGTCCTACTTATTTGGGACTAGACAATTCTTTGTCTTCTGCTGCATTTTTTTTCTTAGAAGACACACATAGCAACCACCATCCTTCCAGTTCTTGAAAACTGGAGGAGACATTTTTCAAAGCCCATTAAGTACATTGCACCATTAACTCAATGAGACTACATGTCTGAATAGATAACACTGTATTTGGTCTGCCTTATAGCTAAGCAATACAAAGCACTACCTCTCTCTTCTTGGATTTGGATAAAAATCTTCTCATCAACTGACTATGGGCTGAGGAAACCACACCTTAAGGACACTTCATTTCCCCCCTACTACACATGACTTTTTTTTTAAAAAAAAAAAAATCCTAGAAAAGTAAACAGAGCTGTAAACTTATTAAATTGCTCTGTGGATTAGACAAAGGAAGAATGCAGCAAATGCTAGAAACCTTGTAGTCATGGTTCAAATAAGCTAAAAAAAATACAAACTTTTTTCATTAAGGAAATTACTGTTAAGAATAAGACTCCATCTTCAGTCAGAATGCCTAGCACCACTTCTGGATGATACTTTTAGGAAAAGTCAGGTGTATTCTGCACAAAATCTCAAAAGCAAATGCCACCCATGGTGGGTGTGTGGTGTCCGTGGGAATGGCACCTGCGGTGGTTCGGGATGCACTCCTGCACTCCACCCATCTCCCACGCACAGAGCAATGGGCTCCAATGCCGGTTGCTCCGTGTGTGGAGATGGGTGGAGGTGGGTGTGCGGCCATTAGGCGCACGCCCAACATGGGTGAAAAGGGCCTTAAGTCTAACCTTTTTACTTAGTTTCAAGTAGTTCACTATTCTAGGAGAGAACTGATTTTAAACAGGCATCATCTTGGGAATTATTATTATAAAATACAAGACTGTGGTACCTTACTACAGAAAAGCTAGAGAAAAAAACTATTTATTTAGAATTTATATCCCGCCCCGGCAGCCTGGGGCGGCAAACAACATTCAATAAAAATATAAAAATTTTAAAAACAATTTAAAATTATAATATGCGGGGGGGAAACCCCACCCCACCCCTACCCAAAAGCCTGACAGAACAGCCAAGTCTTACATACACGCCGAAACAGCAGGAGAGTGTGAGCCAACCGAGCCTCTTCCGGGAGCGAATTCCACAGCACAGGGGCGGCCACCGAAAAAGATCTAACATCGGTGGCCACCCGCCTCGCCCGGGGAACCTCCAAAAAGGCTCCCACGGACAAGCTCAAGGGTTGCACGGGCACATGGGGAGTGAGGCGGTCCGACAGATAAGCAGGGTCCAGGCTGTAAAGGGCTTTAAAGGTTAAAACCAGCACCTTGAACCTGGCCCGGTACTTTATAGGCAGCCAGTGCAGAGCCCGGAGCACTGGTGTCATGCACTCCCTGCGACCCGCCCCTGCAAGGAGACGGGCCACAGCAATGAATGCCTTTAGACAAACATGCATCTGTCAAAGTATTATTTATAATATCTATAAAGCTAAATATTTAATATTTTAACTTACTAAAATCATGTTTAAATCTTTTGGTGATTTGTCCTTGCCTACAAGTTCTTCTTATAATAAAATAATAATAATAATAATAATAATCTTTATTTTTATATAGCACCCCCGCCATGGCACTCTGAATGCTTTACATATAACACAACTTTTAAATGTCTGGAATTGCTAAATTTAGTACATTTATTTAAAATTAATGAAGCAAGCCCAATTAAAAATAGATCTTTCTTCAGAAAAGCTAAGCAGAGGAAAATTGATGCCTCTTTTGTGGACTGAAGTTAATTTTGTTTGTTACTAGACTGCTTAAATTTCCCAAGCAGTAAATTATACTCATTGAATTACTGTGAAACACTTGTTTGAAAGCAATAGCCATTGAAGATTAGGCAACAAATGTAGTGTAATATATTAAGTGAGCTAGCTTCTTTAGGGGAATATTTAAGTAAAGATTTTTACTGTGGTAGTTGGTGATTTACACTGTTTCTAAAAATGGATTGTCTCACCAGGTCTTCACTCAATAGAATAGTTTTGCGCTTGATAGATAGATCTGACTCCTACTTACCTGAGGAAGGACACTGGTGAGGTCCAAAAGCTTGCACATTTCCACCAACAATAGTTGGTCCAATAAAAGATGTCATTCGAACTACTTCATCTCTTGCTAGAATACAAATACTAGATATGAACTTTTAAATGCTTCCTGACATCTGAAAAATGGATTTTGCCCCAAAGGGCAGGAGGAAGCAAGGGTTCTTGGGGTAAGATCAGAAAAAATGTTGAACATTTGATGTTAACAGCAGCAAGAGTTCAGCTTCCTAGTTAGGAAGCTTGGTTAAGGGAAGTATTAAGATCAGCACAACGCCTCAATGATAACAGTGTGGCCATGTTTAAGACATAATCAAATATAAATCTCTGAGTTTGCATCTTGTCATCTGTTCTAAAAGTGTATTATACTAATGAATAACTACTAATTATACCACTGTCCTGTTGGGCTGTACAGAACTGAGTGTTCTACCCTCCATCCATTAAAGTAGATGGTTCAGCTTCCGTTGAGTTTAATAGAACCCTCCAAGAAATGCAAGGACTGTTCCTTTAAAATATTGAATTGTGTGCAAATAAGGCAAATGTATTAAAGCCCAATAGCTGTAAAATCTAATCTAGATTGATTTCAAAAAGAAAAAAAGAATGCATGAGTTCAATAAACGATTAAGGACAGTTTACTTCAAACAATGAGGTCCTGATTTTAATGAGCTTGATAATGCTTATTTATTTCCTTTTAATTTATACCCCACCCCTCTCGCACACAGGCGACTCAGATTCAAACTGGTTATCAGGAAGCACTGAGCAGACAACTTCTTAAGCTCCAGGGACAAAGGAAAAATCAGTCTGAGAAAAGCGCATGCATGTATTCATTCCACTTTCTTCTTAATTCCATTTGGGATACATTTTTTAAAAAGGAATAAGATGTGCTTTCAACTTATTTTTATAAACAGTTTAGCCTTGATTTCAAAGTATAGAGGTTTGAATCTAAAATTATTAATACCATAACTACTTAAAACTTTGCTATGAAATTTATAGATATATACACATTATTACACTTGATGTCTTCCAACTCTTTGGAGAGAGAGAGAGGAAGGATGAGGGATAGAGAACTGCAGATCCCAGCAGGGAAACCTTTAAGAAGCTTTCTAGGTTACTCTGATGAAGAACAGCTTTAGAGCTGTTGAATCAAATAAAAGAATAAAAAACTTAACCCACTCCATTCCTGTTCTGAACAATCTGGGCTACATGGGTCTTTTTTTTGTTCTAAGGAAATGTTTATCCCGTGAAGTTAGAGCAGAGAAGTATATGTGGATTGGAGCTGGAGTGGGGATTTGGGTATTCACTCTTTAACTCCCTTATGACCTAGGCTGCAATCCTGAGCCCACTGGAGTCGAAGGGTGTTTTCAGACATGTTAACCCCTCTTTAACCACACTTGAACATTTCTTATGCATGTTGCACGGCTGCAAAGGGCACTAATAGAGCCCTGCAACAACATGCATAAGAAACGCTCAAGTGTGGTTAAACTGAGGTTAGCGTCATGTCTGAAAACATCCAATGACAAAACTCCTATTGACTTTAACGAGTGAGGACTGCACCCTTAGGGGTTAGAGGTAGAACTCGGTCTCCACTGAATCAGATAAAAAATTAAGGTTTGGCATGCGGACAGGATTTCACCCCAAATATCTCTGAGTAGGGTCAAGTGGCTGATCTTCCATCTCATCCTAGCGACGGTGAGGAGCGGTTTCTCTCTCCTAAATCAGGACAAGGATTATTCTTGGGCTGGAATGGAGGGAGCTTGCAAGGCATTCGTCCTGCTAGCATCCCACCCCCACGGAAGTTAGAGGAAAGTGTGTGTCGAGGGGGAAGCCCAGGCGCTCACCTGAGTCGCTGAGGCGGGGTCGGGCTCTGTCCTGCAGGTAGTAGATGAAATGCGGGCAGTTGTCGCTCTCCACCTTCCCGGCGAGGCAGAGTTCGGTCAGCAGCTCCAGCGCTTTCTGACAAATCTCGTCCTCCCTGTCGCCAGGCATCGCCCACCAGCATCCTTGTGAATGGAGAGGAGCTCTCCGGTCACACACGCTGCTACTCCTGCTGCCGCCGCCTATCGCCTGCCTGCAGCCGCCGGTACCACTGGGCAGCCGCCTGCATCGTGGAGAAGCTGCCGTGAGGACGCCCCTCCTCGGAAACCCTGGCTCCCCCTCTGCTCCCAACTTCACCTGGCCGGGCAGGGGAAGCTGCCCTGTTGTAGATTCCGGTAGGATAGGGATTGGGCGGGAGCCCCGGGTTGCTCTTGAGAGAAGGAGGCTCCCACTAGTTGCGCGCATCACCAAGGGGGGAAGCAGCCACGGCTGCGCCCGCCAGCAGCGCTAAAATAGCACTCCCCAGTGGCGGGAGCTCTCGGTGCAGCCGAGCTGCCATCGCGCTCTCCACCCGGGGCCGAGGGGAGAGGTGCGGCCAGGGAGATAGCCGCCAAGCTGCTCTTGGGCGAGTGAGAGGCAGCCTCTGGGCGGCTAGGCTTGCTCCTCTGGCTGCGCAAGCAGGCGCCCGGTCCGATTCCCGCGCGAACTGTTGGATTGGCTTATTGGAAAGCGCGGGAAGAGGGCTCGGAGGGAGGAAAGTGTTGGTGGCACATTCACTCACAAACAGATGTCCCTGTGTATGGGCTCCCCTCCAAGGGGCGGGATAATAGTAGACGCACCCAGCTCCGTTCTGGAGACTTTGTTGGCAGCACGAAAGGAGACTTATGTTGAGGGATTTGGCAGGGGTGTAGGAGACGAGACCCACTCAGAACTGTGGATTCTGAGCCACTTCCCCTCGGGATTTATTGACTTTGTGATCATCTCTGTATATGCTGTTGCTGCCCGCTCCTGATCCTCTAGCGGTGCGGTTGCAGCGTGGTGCCGCTGCCATCTCTAACGCTTCTCTTCTCTCAAGTTCAGCCACCAAAATCACACACACACACCCTTTCATACCTTCAATTCATGCCTTAGAATTTGCAGGGCTTGGGGTGAAAAACGGGGGGGGGGGGGGCATGGTCCTGCCTTTCATAGCCACACATTTGACTCTTTTCTGCAGGGCCCTGCTTCCCCATCCTAGAGGGGGGAGTGGGCAAGGCCCCACAGCAAGCAACCAGCCTAGGGGTTGAGACTTGCAGGACAGAATGGGGCCATGCTGAAATTTAAGGAGCACAGGCTGATACTGATGCCAGGTTACTAGGACTGGCCACCCTGTGGCGGCTGGACTATAGTCCTCTTTAAGTCTGGGCCTGCCTTCCTACAGACCCCTTTTGCGTGTGTTGAATCCCACTGTTCCTCTTTCAGGAGAGAGAGACAAAAGGACTGATATTTAAGCCTCAAAATGTCTTTCCTGTTTCCCTTATTCCAATTTGTATTCATGCTCTTGGCAGCTTACCTCATACTCTAGGATCAAAAAACCTTGGTTTAAGAGAGGAGTTAAGACTTACAAATTCATCTGTGCTTCAGAAACCATGACAATTGTAAGTTAATACTCCTGCCTTGCACATCATGTAAGCAGTAAAGACATGCCAGGAGCACTTTTCACCAACTGGCTTTTCACCAACTCCATCTGGCAGGGAGGCTGCGACCTTTTCTTTCTTATTTGGAAATTGGATCTGACCAGTGGCCATCGTCATCTGTACTTTTATCACCTCAAGGCTAGATTATTGCAACTTACATGGGGCTGCCCTTGATGACTGTTCGGATGGTGCAGAATGCAGCGGTTCACCTTTCAGGGATGAGTCGCCAGGAACGTATTACACCGGTGATCCAAAGTCTGCACTGGCCTGAGTGTGGGCGTTCTGGCCATGCGCCTCACATAGACATGGCTTTCGCCGACCACAAGATTACATCCTACATGTATACCTCCGCTCTCTAAAATCTCAAACAAAAGAAATGCACGGCATGAGCCTACCCTAGTTTCCCGAGCCCTGTCGTTTTCCTCCTGGCACCTCTTCTTGCAGTGCCTCTGCTCCTGGAACCTCCAAAGATGACCTGCTGGCTAAGTGGAGTAAAACTGTCAAAAATGATGGGAATTGATGGAAAGTCCAGAAAATAACAAATACCGCAAATTCACAGAAAACTATGGAGAGTGATGAAAAATGATGGAAAGTGATGGAGCTGTCTTCCCTTTCCTGAGGGGGACCAGTCAGTCCTCTGGGAAAATGGAAAAAGACCTGCCTGGGGAACCAAGTCAACCTGATCTGGATCAGATGCCTCATCCTGGAGTACCAGGCCCTTCCCATGTTGACCCTCCATGGCCACCCTGTGGCTCCAGGAGTCCTGCCTGCCAGTCCCTGAGGATGGAGCCATAAGTCTACCCACTTTGGATTAAGCACCTCAGCCCAGAAAATTGGGCCTTGACCAGGGAACCAGCCTGTCCTCACCCAGCCAATAGAACTTAACAAGTGTCATATGTTGGGTTAGATCATCTAGCCCAGCATCCTGTCCATCTAGCTTAGCATCCTGTCTCCAACAATGGCCAAGTACATTAGTTCAAGAGAAGTACAAGTACAAGTCATGGAGGAGTGACCCATCTGCTAATCACTCCCAACTACCAGTAGCCAGGGGTATAAGCCCCAACGAGTAAACATTTATGACTTGATCCTCTAAGAATTTATCTAGTTTCCATTTGAAGCTAGTTATAGTGCTGGCTTTCACAACCTTCTCTGGCAATGAATTCCACAACAGTAGTGTCCGCTGAGTGAAAAAGTACTTCCTTTTTGTATGTTTTAAATCTGCTGTCATTTACTTCAGAGAGTGTTCTCTTGGAGCAAACAACAGTTCCCTATTTACTTTCTCCATGCCACTCATGATTTTATAAACTTCTATCATATCCCCCTTAATCTTCTCTCTTCTAAGCTAAACAGCCCTAACAAGTTGATCCTTTCCTCATATTTTATTTATATTTATTTATTTATTTAAAACTTATATCCCGCCCCTCCTGGCCATATGTCTTCCAAAGACACATGGAAGTCAATTCATCCCTTCTATCATCCTTGTTCTTCTCTGAACCTTCTCCAGTTCTATTATATCTTTCCTGAGATGGGGCGACCAGAGCTGCATATAATATTCAACATGGGGTGATACCAAAGATTTATACAAAAAGATTTATACCAAAGATCGGCATTATGATATTTCCCCTTTTATTTTCTATTATTTTTGCTATAATGCCTAGCATTCAGTTTGCCTTTTTGACTGCTGCCACTTACTGAGCCAATGTCTTCAAGGAACTATCCACAATGACTCCCAAGATCCTTCTCCTGAGTAGTTACACGCAGATTAGAACACAGCATTGTGAATGTATAGTGAGAATTATTTTTTTCCCTATGTGCATCACCTTGCACTTATCAATATTGAATTTCATTTGCCATTTTATTGCCCATTCACCTAGTCGTATGTGATCCTTCTGTAGTTCCTCAGTCTGCCTGGTCCTCTGCAAATTTAGCCACCTCACTCTTTACCCCTCTTTCCAGATCATTAATGAATGTGTTAAACATTACTGGTTCCAGTACTGACTCCTGATGCACTCCACTGTTTATCTCTCTCCATCTTGAAAAATTGGTAAATTACCATTTGTTCATATCCTTTATTTCCTATCTTTTAACCAGCTACCAGTCCATAACAGGACCCTTCCTCTTACCCCATGACTACTTAGTTTGCTCCGCAGTCTCTGGTGAGGGACCTAGTCAAATGCTTTTTGAAAATTTAAATGTACCATATCAACTGGGTCACCTCTATCCACGTGCTTATTAACAATCTCATAAAATTCTAATAGGTTAGTGAGGCATGACTTCCCTTTGCTAAATCCATGCTGTTTTTTACTCATCAAATCATGCTTATCAATATGTCTAGTAATTCTGTTCTTAACAATGGTCTCCACCAGTTTGCCTGATACTGATGCCAGGTTTACCGGTCTGACTCCCCGAGTCAGAACTGACAGGATTACATACACACCGAGCTGTGCCCTGCCGTGAGGGACAGAAAGAAGACTAGAGATGGAGAAGCTTGGTCCTAACTTTATCTGAGCATCAGTTTTCTCCACCTCCAAGTCTATTAAGTCTGGGTTGAAAGCCTACCACTTCGGCCCAATTTGACAAAACCAGTTATTAAAATCCTACCTAAATACACAAGGGGAGATGGGGGTGGCGAGTGTAGCCCTCAGCTCTTACAGGACCGGTTGTTGATTGGTTAGACTATCACCCTTGCCTTAAGGTCACCTTAAGTAGAATTTCTGATATGCTGAACTTTTTTACATGGGCAGAGAACTTCAACTTAAGCAGGCTCACCTGTATATTCTAAAATAAAGCAGAGCTGGAATAAAGAGTTGAAGAAAGTAAGGAGTACAACACTACAAAGTGGCCAGAATACTGAAGAGACTCTGTCTTGTGTTTCTTCTCATAGGAAGGGAGTTAAGGCACTTTAACAGAACTCTGGGGTGACTTCACACAGACAGCTGCCCCACTTCACCCCCAGGTGAGACATTCATTTAAACTCTATGGTGTGGGGGAGGGGAGTGCTGTGTGGGCAGACTGTGGGCCACGGCAGTCACCAGGCCTGTTTAAAATGGATCCAGGGATATCCAAAGGATTGGCAAGGTGGAAGCCTGAGGCATCTGGCACCATGTCTTCTAATGAAAATGGAACACCAACTGCCAGTCCTGAGGTCACAAAACAGGAGCAACAGTCTACTCTGCTCTTGCTCAGTGCTGTCTCAGAAATGGCTTCTGCTGACTACATCTCCACCAAAGAGACCCATCCAGTCATCAGATCCATCTGTGACATGTCAGAAACAGGCATGAACTCTGTTGCTGCTTCTGCTGCCAGTGGTGTCCAGCCTCTTCTTGACAAACACGATCCTCAAATTGGAGCAGCAGTGGCTATGCCCGTAATGGGCTTGAAAAACTGCAGGAGAAGGTGCCAGTTCTACAACAGACTGCAGAAAAGGTGCCTTCAAATGCCAAAGATCTGGTCACAGGTGCCAAGGATGTTGTTTGCAGCCGTCACTGTTCTGAAGGATGCAGTGTTTGGCATGATGGATGTGGCCAAAGAGGCTGTGCAGGAGAGTGTGGAGATGACCAAATCTGCAGTGACCAGCAGTGTGAACACTGTGATGGGTGTGGGTCAGAAGGTCGTAAGTAGGGTTGACTCTGTTCTTGTGAAATCGGAGGAATTGGTGGATCACTACCACCCCATGAATGATCAGGAGTTCGCTTGCCTTGCAGCCTCTCCAGAGGGGTCTAACGTGGCTCCTGTTGAGCAGCAGAGACAGTAACAGAGTGACTATCTGCACCTGGGCTGCCTCACGGATATAATCCACCACCAAACCTTCCAGCACTCTGTGGACAAGCTGAGGCAAGTCAGGCAGAGCACCCAGGAGGCCCTGTCTCAGCTCCAGAAGGCAATGAACATGATTGAATTTGCCAAGCAGGCTATGGAGCAGAAGGTCCAAGTTGGCCAGGAGAAGCTGCATCTGATGTAGCTGGAGTTGAGCAAAAACCAGCCAGGAGAGGAGGTCAGTGGCTTCTCCCAGACAGAAATTGAGTCCTAGGTTCTAGGTGTGTCCCATAACCTCATGCTGCAATTGCAGAGTATCTGCCGCAACCTCCTGTCCAACATTCATGGCCTCCATGTTGCTCTCCAGTAACAGATGCAGCAAGTCTACCACAACATGAAGGAGCTGCAGGGTGCTTTCTCCAGTGCTAAATCCTTCCAAGAACTTTCCAGTGGCATCCTGATCCAGAGCGGGAGAAGATGGCCCAGGCCCATGAGTCTCCAGATGCACTGCTGGAGTATCTGGCAGGGACCACTTCCCTCAGCTGGCTGGTGGAACCCTTCATCCCTGCTCGCAGCTCTGCAAAACCTGTGGCTGAACCAGCAGAGGAGAAGGTGAAGACCTGAGGAACTGCTCACTCCCACGCTGTTACTTGCAATGACTGCAAATTTAACTCGTGAAACGACTTGCAACTGTTGCACCGCTTTTAAATGAGGCGCTTTTCAGCGCCTCGTTTAAAAGCAATTTTGGACTTGCCTTTTTGAAGACCTGTTACTGCTTGACTAGTAGGTAAATTAAGACATCCTTGAGTTATATAGAAGGAGGCTTAGCCCTTAGTGATATGTGTCCTGTAGTGACATGCTGAGTACTCTCCCAGAGAATCTCCTACTAGATAGAATTTCCTCTTTCGAGAAGGAGAGCAAGACTTCCTATGGAAATTAGAGGGATCTGATCAAATGCACAACTTGGTGTGGAGTTGATATCTGTACATGGACTGAAAGCCTTCACAAGAGGGCTTGTGGACAAGCCCTAGCAAGCCCAAGACATAGCAAGGATAAGATTTCAACCTCTTCCCCCAAGATAGGTGTATGTTTGTTTACGGATTACACAGAACAGACTTGCTCTTTCACAGGTAACTCCCCAGACGATGAAGTCCAACCTAATGGCAGTAACTCTGCTGTTCCACACCTACATAGCTTCCAGCCTTTACTACCTTTATAGATGGATCCTAACTAGAACTGCTGCCCATGTCCACATAATAAGCCTTGGATCCTCCAGGTGCTAATATAAATGAAGCACTAATGGGTTAATGAAATGGCCTTCTCTATCCTTATAAAGGTCTCTGAAACTTAGCATGTTCATAATTATGTAAATACAATTTCTCACTCTGAAAATAAACTTAAAGTAGACCCAGGTGGAGCTGCAAGTGGGTAAACACGGGGGTGCAGCCCCGGAATTTCTCCTGGGGTAAGCACACACCCCAAGTCTGTGTAAAAACTTGACTTTTCTCTGTTTTTGGAAAGCCAGCTATCTTTTTAGCTAAAGATTGCAGCTACTAAATGACAGAAGGAAGGAATTATTTCAAATCCGGAATGAAAACTGAGAAATATCGGGATTTTAGATAAACCCCCAAGAGTGATGCAGTGTCTAGACAGAGGCTTTGAGTAAAGTTTGTGATCAATGTGGGGGGGAAAATTCTTTCCTCTTCTTGAATCAGGACCATGCTTATTCTCTAATCTGCATTTAATATTTATAAACAGTTTGTAAAATACCATATGCTTTCTGGGTTTCACTACCTACTCCCATTCAAAAATGATTACATTCGCTCAACTAATTGTCTTGCAATTATTTTCTATAAATAATGCATGTACTTACAGTCTGGAGCCTAGTGGCGGAAGGGGGAAAAAAATTAGCATTTTATTTCACTACAGACAGACTGTTTTTCAGTCAGGCACCAATCCTCAAAACACTGTGCCAGTGCAAGTCTCATTTACTTCAGTGAGGCTTGTGCCAGATCAACAGTTTGAAGAATAGGCAAGTAGTGTAAAAGTGCAAGTACTTATGCAAAGGCGAAACATGTGTCTGTTTGATAAGGTGAGCCTGTCCCTAGGGAGGAAAGGGTTAATCCAAGCCAGAAAAATATCTAGCCAAGCTGCCTAATTGATTTGTAAACCACTGCAGTCAGAATTCTGGAGCCTATGGCAGCTAAGTAGAGCTGAACCCTATGTAAAATGAAGTGGTAGCTCAAGTGGTGAAGGGAAGGAGGACAGTGTAGCTCTTGCTGATGTATCTGTGGCCAGGGGACTAGAGTATCCCAAGAGACTCCCTGTTAAGGAGTACTGTTTTACAGGGGTTTATGAACCTACAAGGCCTGCAAGGGAGAAACCTTACAATCAGTAGATGCTTTAGGTTTTGTGGGGTCATGGGCAACAATTTTAAATGGACTCTTTAAGTTTTATCAGTTAATACCCTAGTGGCAGCTCCCTGTTGCTCACAGCCAGCTCAGCCCAAATTACTGGAGCTGAAATTTTAGCTTAGCTTAGCCCACTCCTGCTCCCCCTTCCTTCCAAGCTGGATGGGAGGGGGAAGAGACTGGGGCTAAACTCGCCTGATTGGCCAGGTTGTAAGCCCTAAGCCTTCCTCTTCAGTCTCCAGAGCTGAGCAATAACGGCAGCTGTGGCTCAGCAACAGACCTTGGAAGGGGATCTTCTCCTGTCTCACCTCACGAGGAACAAGGGGAAAATGAGTTACCACCTTCCCCAATATGGCGTAGAATAGAAGTGTGTGTATGTATGTGAGTGTGGCCAAAGAAATGGTGCAAACCTGAACACCTGAGCAAACACAGAGGGTTGAACTGAGGGCTTATTCACACATTCCCTTCCCCCTTACAAATGCACCACATGCACCTAATAATCCGTGTTTGTCTTGTGTTGTATGCACACAGGGTGTTAATAAACAGCCGGATAGTCACCTACTTGTTGTGGGTGACTATAAGACCATTTATTAGGTCCCCCGCATGTGTCCTCTTCAAGATTGAGGACGGAGCACACCATACAGACTAAGGCACAAATATGTGTTGGCCCCTGGGAAAGACTCCCCAAGACATCCCCCCCCCCCCCCCCCCCCCCTTAAAGCCCTGTTCATCTCCTTCCTGCTAGGGAAGGAGAGGAGTAAAGCTGGCATACATATGCTCAGTACACTGCCAGCTCCATGGCTCCTTCCCGCCTTGGAAGGAACCCAGCCAGGTTAGCAGCTGGTGTGCCAAGCCTCCTTCCCGCCACCTCACCAAGCAGGAAGGGGACCAGACAAGGAAAACCCCATGTGTGGACTGTCAGTGTCCTGGACACTCACCCGCATCTGCCTGCTGGGTATTGATGCCCACAGGCTACAAGTGAATGTCCCACAACACTCTCGGTCCACAGATGGGGCTATTGTCCTGTTTATAACACCCTTAGCTAGTGATTCCCCAGTAATTTAATACGTTCTCCTTCTTCCTACTTCTCTACTCCCTACTTTTGGAATTTCCCACAGTTGCAAAGTACACCGAGAAATGCCATTGTGATATCCCTGCATGCAGCTATCCAGAAGCTGCATGGAGTAAAAGGAAGGAGTTCCTCCCCCAGGACTCATTGGTCACACCTCTATGGTTACTCTGAGATAGGAAGTGACAAACAAGAAATTATGTATCGATTATTGAAGGTTGCCCCTGGTTAATCAAATTGCACAGTTCCATTGCTACTTACTTAATAGAGCCAGATTATTATTTATGATCATTTATTATTTATATATCATCAGTAACATACCTGCTGCAGAACCGTCATGATTAGAGACAGGTCCCTAGTGTGAATGGCTTACAGTATTTATTTTATTTATTTTAGCATTTCTACCCTGCCCCTCTCACCAAAGGCAATGGGATGGGGACGGGATTACAAGGGATGGGAGGGGCACAGAGGAAGAGACTGGGATACAGTCATGAAGCTAATTAGTTGCAGGTGCATGTTCTCGGCTATGTTACAAGGTGAGGCAGGGGATCCTGAAAGATAAGACAGTTTGCATCCTTGCAAACAAAACCTTTGCATCCAGTGGCAGAGATCACAGGATCATAAAGGATAGAATCCTAGAATGTCTGGTTTGGAAAGGACCTCAAGGGCCCTCTAGTCCAACCCCCTGCTTGGATGAAGGATGACTACAGCTACAACATCCCCGGCTCATGGCTGTCCAACCCTTTTTCAAAAACCTCCAGCGATGGAGAGAGCCTGGAGCCTTCCTGGGCAACTTGTTCTTTTGCTGCACAGCTCTTACTGTTAGGAAGTTTTTCCTGAAACTTTAACCAAAATCTACCTTCCTGTAACAAGAGCCCATCACTTCTAGTCCTGCCCTCTAGATCCTTGAAGAACAGTTCCTTCATTTCAATTTAATTTTGTACCCTGCAGACTACACCGCAGGTGTCTCTTAGCAGCTTACACAAGTTGCACCAATGAAATGCAATAATATAAATACATAATAATATAAACAACACATCATAAAATTGTACATAATAATAAACAATACATAATATAAACAATATATCAAATGTCAAACCCAGTAGCAGTCCACTTGAAGAAAAGGAAAATATACAAACACAATCCCCCTCCCACCCCAATCCCGACCCCAACCCATTCCCTGCTGCCGGCTCTCACCAGGCAGCCCCTTCCCTCGCGCTACACACACATCACACCTGGGGCTGCCCTCGGGACCTCCCTGCTCCCTATCCCAGTCCCATCCATTTCACCCCACAACTCACATCTCCAAGAGGCTCTGCTACAAATGCACAGGCCTACAGCCCTGCCAACAGCAGCAATATTTGAAGCTGGCCCAACTGAGCCAGCTTCCAGACAGTACGGGTCCAGGCCCCACTCCCTCCCCCGTGACAGGAGGGAGAAGGAGCAGTCCAAAAGTGGGGGCAGTCCAGAGGTTGCAGTGGGGTCCCTAGGTGCGGGGCTCTGAAGTCCCCCCCTGAACTCATATCCGCTGATTTGGGGTCTTGCCTCCACTCCCTTCAAACGGAGCGGCTGCAGCTGCCACTGCCCCGCTGACGGCCCCTACGACGGCCAACACCCTTAGGTGTCACCCTTCGGCTGGTACCCAAGGGCCTTCCTACCTGTAGAGGGAGGAGGCTGGTGTTACATTAATCTCTGTCCCCCCTGCAGCTCCAGGGCTTCACCCCCTCCCCCCCCACAGCTTGCAAGGGTGCCACCCTAGGGCCTTTCTACCTGTAAATGGAGGATGGCAGGTTCCTTGCCATCTTCTTTGTGTCAGCCCCTTAGATATTTGAAGACTGTTGTTTATCATATCTCCCCTTGATCCTCACTTCTCTAGGCTAAACATATCCAGTTCCTTCAACCTTTGTTCATAAGATTTGTCTTTCAGACCCTTTAGCATCTTTCTTCTCCTCTGAACCTGCTCCAATTTGTCAATGTCCTTCTAAAAATGAGGCACCCAAAGCTAGACACAAGACTCCAGGGGAAGTCTTACTAGTGCTGAAGAGAGTGGAATTATTACTTCAATTGTCTTAGAAACATGCTTCTGTTAATGCAGCCTAAAACTGCATTAGCCTTTTTTTGCAGCCACGTCACACTGCTGACTCAAGTTCATTTTGTGATCCATGCTACAATCCCTAGATCCTTTTTACATGTGCTGCTACTAAGCCAGGTATCCCTCTTCTTATACACATGCATTTGGTTTTCTTCCCTAAATGCAGAACTTTACATTTATCTCAGTTGAATTTCCTTTTTTTATTTCCATAAATAAACTAAACCAGTGGCAGGCAACTTTCTCAGTCTCAAGAGCCACGTACCAAAATCTTCATATGGCCAAGAGCTACAAGACACGTGTGCTCCTTTGGAGCTTCTCCCAGGCCGAGCCTTTCCTGCTTCACGATTGGCTAGTGAAATCAATGCTCTGTAGTCCTGGCTGCTGACTGAGATTCTGAGAAGTAGCTGCAATTCAGCCACTGAGACTCGGATGCAGTGAACAAAGATGAAGGACCAATAAGGCAGCGCGGAACCTGGGACTTGCCTTGGTGAAGAGTTGCACTTGAATTGTCCAAAACCTGCACGTGGCTCCTCACCCATAATTTGCCTACCCCTGCACTAAACGAAAATTAAAACTGTAGTATGAAGGACGTTGTGAATGAGTAGAGCAGCCGTTAGAGGCTATTAGGGGTGGGACATCGGGGCAAATACCGGCTACCGGATTGTAAAAAACCGGATTGCCGGATCTGTGTACCAGTTTACTGGTACCAGATTTGTTCCATTGATTTCAATGGGGAACTGTCCCCATTGAAATCAATGGGAAAAAACACAAAAAACCTCCCCCTGCCCAGCCTGGCTTTAAAAAAAATTTTTTTCCCCCGAAGTCCCTGCTAGTGCAGGCTCCATGCCGCCGCCGGCAGGTACTAGGGTAATCCCTGGGGTGGTGGGTGGTTTAACACACACCCCACCCCAGGGATCACCCTACCTCCCCACCCAGGGATCGCCTACCTTGCGTTCCGGGCGGCGGCGGTCCGACTCCGGCGGCTTCAGCTCTGGCTGTGGCTGCTGGCTTCAGCACTACTAGGCCTTCTGGTGAACTTCCGGGTTTCACCAAAAGGCCTAGTAGC
>QEPC01011608.1:1869147-1883131 GCA_003113815.1 Sphenodon punctatus | reverse complement strand
CCCTGTTCCCTGAGGCTCCACCTGAACGGTTTCAGCTGTGCGGGGATGCTTGTCTGC
Source organism: Sphenodon punctatus (assembly GCA_003113815.1). NCBI lineage: Eukaryota > Metazoa > Chordata > Lepidosauria > Sphenodontia > Sphenodontidae > Sphenodon > Sphenodon punctatus. Next base: position 1,883,074 of record QEPC01011608.1, on the reverse strand, counting down.
ATCCCTGCACTGTTCTGAGTGGTTTGGGGGCGTGCCTTCAGGGCGCCGCCCCCTTGAGCGTGCAGCAGCGTCTGGCCGCTGTCCCGTTCCTCCAGGGGGCGTGGCTTCCGCCTGCCGTGTTCCCTGCCCCAACTTCCTGCCGCCGCGGTGCCTCAGCCATCTGCGGCGGCGGTAATTCCTGACACTAATGACCTGAATGAGGGTTATGAGGAAAATCCAGGCAACATCTTGCCCACAACTAATAAAACTAGTCAGTGGCTGAGGACAAAGCCAACTCTGCCTAGAGCAGGACAAGGAGGAGATACAGGCTCAAAATAAAAACCTTGCCAGGAGAATTTAACATAACACAGAATGAATGGGTCATCTTTAATTCTAAGAATAAAAAAGGACATTCCAGGTGCTGATTTGTTTTCCTAAGCTGTTCACAGCTGGGTAATTTCTTCTTATGGATTTCATGTATTTGTCTTCGTTAACAGAGGGGATTTGGGATACTCTGGTTCACCCTTTGTATGCTGTTTTTCTGCTGCCTTTATTAATGTTGCCCTTAGGAAAGCTAACTCAAAGCTGGAAAAATCTGAGACAAAATTTTTTGTAAGAGTTCAGCTTTTTCTTCTAACAATTGTCTTGCCAGCTGTTATAAAATTTGACATTTAAACTCTGAGAAAACTTCATGCTGAAGAATGCACTGTTTGGAGGCCCCTTTCCACAGGACTCTGAGAAAAGGAAGCACTTTGCCTTATCGTTTCTAAAGGTTTGATGGCTCCCCCCCCCCCCCATCTGAAATGTAGAGGGATCTAAACGGGTTTTCGACCTCTATCTCTGACTTTTACCATCTCAGGTTTTCTAAATAGACACACCCACACTATTAGCTCATGGCAGAGATAGTGCTCCCTCTCCCTTCCTTGTACCTTGCTTTGGGTAAAAACAGACATGTGGCTGGCAGGACTGCTCCCCAGGCTACCCCGGGGTGGAAGATCCCAGGTAACCCGGTCCGGATCAGGCCAGGACACTGAACTGACATGCCTGTGGCTGGGGAGCTGTCTCGCTGGTTGCATGGCCCAGGTAGAACTGGGAGCACAACCAATGTGCAGGTGGCTGGCCCTACCCATGCTGGGCTTCCAGCATGGCTTGTCAAGACAAAAAGATAAGATACAATATACTATCAAATATTCCTTAAAACCATAAAAACCAAAAGGGGCATCAAGGATCATCTAGACCAAGCCCCTGCTTTGATGTAGGAAGTCTGCAGTTACAGTATCCATGACAGATGGCTGTCCAGCATAGAGCTGCAACTGGGTACACAGCCAGTCTAATTTTTATATTTTGTATTTTATATGTTCACTGCCTTGAGCTGCCATTGGGCAGGAGGGGCGGTATACAAATATTGTAAATAAATAAACAAATTCTATGACTGAAATAATTCTGTGATTATTTCAGGATTCTGCATGGGACAGTTGAAATTTGAGTATTCCTAGAAGCACACACCTGGGAGCGATTGTTAAATGTGAAAGGGATGTGATAAATATATCAAAAGGAGGGTGCTGATGGGATGTCACAAAAGTTTCTGGCAGAGAAGCAATGAATGGATTCTGAAAATAAAAATGTGTTAACTGCCCCTATGGAATGACTCAATCAACAGGGAATTTTATTTATATATTTATATTCAAACTTATAAGCTGCCCCCTCCTGCCTCAGGCATCTCAGGGTGACTAACAACATTTTAAAAACATTGAAAACATATTAAAATACACAGTGATAAAATGACAATTAAAACAACCTAAAAAGCCCATACCCACCCACCCTATCTCCCTCGATAAAGGCCCAGCGGAACAGCCAGGTCTTACACTGTCTACGGAAAGAGGGAAGGTCGGTAATCAAGTGGACCTCCAACGGGAGAGAGTTCTACAGTCACGGCACAGTCACAGAGAACACCGTCCTCATGGTAGACACCCAGGAAACCCAGGGGACCCTGAGGAGAGTGCCCCCATCCGACCGCAGGGGCCGATCCAGGGCCCGGAGGGTGAGGCGTTCCTGCAGGTAGGTGGGGCCCAAGCCGTTTAGGGCCTTAAAGGTCAACACCAACACCTTGAATTGGGCCCGGAAAACTATCAGCAACCAGTGCAGAGAGCAAAGCACTGTTGTAATGTGCTCGCGACGGCCTGTCCCAGTCAGGAGACGGGCTGCCGCATTCTGCACTAATTGCAGCTTCTGAACCAGCCCCAAGGGTAGCCCCACGTAGAGTGTGTTACAGTAGTCCCGTCTCGAGGTAATAAAAGCATGGATGACTGTGGCCAGATCCGAGTCTTAGACATACAGCCTAAGCCAACGCACCAGATGTAACTGGCGAAATGCCCCCTTTGTCACAGCCGCCACCTGGACATCCAGGTGGAGCTGCGGATCCAGGAGCACCCCCAGACTCTGGAGCTGAGAAACCAAGGGAGGACGGACCCCATCAATGATGGGGACCATCGCTCCCTTGGCTTTCCCCACAACTGTCACCTCCATCTTGCCAAGATTTAATTTCAGGCGGCTCGCCCTCATCCAGTCCCCCACAGCTGACAAACACTGGGGTAACCACAGAGACTGCCGGGCCTGAGTCAGATGAAAATGAGAGATACAGCTGGGTGTCATCAGCATATTGATGACACCTCATCCCAAACTCCCTAACAACCTCCCCCAAAGGCTGCATGTCGTAAGCCCCGCCTAGTGGCGGGGCCGTCAAGCCTGTCGCAGCACCGCAACAACTCCCGACACAGCGGAACAACCCCACTGTCAGAGCAGCGTGTCCTGACACAGGTTCCTGGTCCCACGGCAACCAGCTCCATTCCGGGACCAGTGGTCACACACCCCTCGCCCTCACTCAGCATAGGGTCACCCCCGCCCCTGCTGCGGCGCTCAGAGCACCTGCAAGCGGCCGAGTGTGCATGGGGCTGGGGTCTCCAGGTTAAAGCCCAGCGTGGCGCTTGCCACAGCGCTGATGATCGCAGAAAAACTGGCCCCCTGACAAGCTAAGTAGCACATCCTTGTTCTTCTTGTTATTGAATATTGTGAGACAGTGAGTGTACCAGTGTGTGTCCGTGTGACCCTGAACCCTGTGCGTTTGAGTTCCTTGCAGTGTTCCCCGTCTAACTGAAGTGTGAGTGTGTCCCCTCATTCCTACCCCCTCCTGGGTTACTCCTTCCCCAACTAGTGTGTACCCCTTCATCCTGACCCTGTACCCCGGAAGCGGTTCTAGGAGGCAGGAATCTTCAGTAATTTTTTCCCTGGGCATGTTCAGAGGGACAACATCCTCCATTTTGTCCCCAGTTGGATTTCTGCCTCACAACAGCTAGGAGGTGGATCAGGTGCACGACGTGTACATTTTGGCAGTTAAATCCAGCCTGGGCTCTGGGCTTAACCCAGGGTCTAGGCAGTGTCTTAGGACTCAGTAGCAAGTCCGAGCAGGGCTTTTAGTTAGTTTGGGTCACTAACCTGCGCCTGCATCCCCCTTGACTGCCTGTCCCTATGGGCATAGACAACGAGTAAGGCGGATGCAGAAAATATTTTGTCCAACATTTGGATGAAATTTGGACAGATTATTCCCCTCACCCAAAGGGATCATCCCTACCAAATTTCAGAAAGACTGGATAAATGAGTAAGGCAGGTGCGGGGCAGTCCTGTCTGGCTCTCCCTCTGCTTCTCTGAACCCGCTGCCGTCCGGCTTGTCCTCCTGCCCGCGGCTTTGGCACAGCAGCCCTGCATCAGGCAGGCTGATTATCTGCCTCAGAAAGGGAACACAGAGAGCTAGTTAGACTCTGACAGGAAAAGCGCACCAAAAAAGAAGCAAAATGGTTCCTGGCAGGAAAGGAGCCCGCGCGGCCGCTGATGCACAAACTGCTTAGGAGGAACAGCACCTGGCGGACACAGTAAGATCAGTGCTACCCCCTGCTGAGCAATTACAGCTCGAGGCCCTAAATAAAATTATTGGGTCTCTGGACTGACTCCATAAAAAGGTAGACAGGTAGCACACCCCCACCCCCGGGCTCCTCCAAAAAGTGCTCCCTGGGAGGCAAAGAGCAATCAAAAACAGCAGGGGAAGGCAAGCAGTCCACCCCCAAAAGATCTAGGGCAGCTAATCCTCAGCCCAGGTCAGTCATGGAGCAAGCGGGCTCCTCCTCAGATGAGGAGCAAGGAGAGGAGGCTGAAGCAGAGGAGCCTAGTGAAGGAGAACTAAGGGGACAGGAGGCTAACCCCTCTGCTCACTCACAAGGTCTTGAGGAGGAGCAGGATCCGCCTCATCCCCGCAAGCCCTCGAGGCCAGATAGAGACCAGGATTCAGAGGACTCCAAGGATGGGGAATCTGTTCACCATTCCTCCTCTCAGGGGTCAGGGGAGGACTTCCCAGAGCTCCCTCCCAGATCCGGGGCTGTGCAATCAGGACCGTGAATTTCCCTCCTCATCCAGGGAAAGATAGGCGAAGATACAGGGTCCTGAATATAAAGGAGAAGAAAAACAAAAAGGAGTCTGACTCCTCTCATGAGGAGTCAGATACAGATTATATACCAACGGTCTCATGCAAGGAAAAGAACCTAATACAGCTGCAGCGTCTCTGGCCAGAATGTCAGTTTTCCCTGCAGAAGGGACTACTTATCCCAAAGACCCCACTGACAGGGGCATCGAGTCAGGGTTTCCTTGTAACTTCGAGGCAGTCTCAGCAGTGCTTAGGGTGTCCCTGGCTACATCCTACTTTTCAAGGGCAATTATGAAATGGGTGAACATTAGTAGGACCACTAACCCCTCAGAGAAGTAACACGAAAACTCTCTACCAACATCGTATTGGCCAACTCATTTATATCCACTGCTTCCACTGATGCGGTTGTTTGGGCTGCCAGAGCCATGGCTGCTAATGCTGAGGCATAGACTCTGGTTAAGGTCCTGGTGGGCTGACCTGCACGCAAAGAAATTATTAGTGTCGAGCCCCTACCAAGGCGATAAGCTCTTCAGCACGTCTCTAGACAAGATACTATTTGAGGCAGGAGATAAAGACAAAAAACATTTACTGCTCCAGTTTAATTCTAAATCCTTTCACCCCTCCAGCAAGCCATTCGTTTTCAACAGGAGGGAAGGCACAGCCTACAACGCCAGAGGACGTGGAGCTTGAAGCAGGTGGAACAAATACAACAAGTTTTCCAACCCAAGAAGTAGAACCAGAGCTGGATCTGCTGCCGGAAAACAAGACTCCTGACTCCTACAACCTACCAGACATCCCTGGCCCACCTATAGGAGAATGCCTTCTTCAGTTTGCACAAAGATGTGTCTCCGCAACAACAGAAGCGTGGGTTCTGGAATTAGTGTCGAAGTGACATGCGATAGAATTTGCAAAGCCCCCAAGGGCATTCTTCCTCATATCCCTGCGATCTGAAACCGACACAAAACATCAGGCAATGTCACAGGAGATAGCCAGGTTGGCAAGCATAGAAGCAATAGAGCCAGTGCCAGATGCAGAAAGAGGCCAGGGACTCTACTCAATATTATTCTTGGTCTCAAAAAAGACAGGAGACTGGAAGAGCCGTGCTGGATCTAAAACTGACCAACAAGACCATAAAAGTAAGGAAATTCAAGATGGGAGTTTGTAAGGTCTATATGTCTGGCTATTTCCCAAAAGGACTGGCGTGCCTCCTTCGATTTAGAGGAGGCGTATCTTCATATGCCAATCCATCCCAGTCACAGACAATGACTCAGATTTTGTTACAACGGCATCATTGGCCGTATCGTGCTCTCCCATTCGGCCTGGCCATGGCTCCTAGAACTTTTTACAAGATCCTGATCCCTTTAGTTGTCAGTCTCAGGATGAGGGACATAGCTGTGTTTCCTTATCTGGACGATCTGCTCATCAAAACCCCATCTCTCTCTCTAGCCAAAATAGCAGTGACAGAAATGATTGCCTACTAGAATCACCAATATTCATAGTCAACAGGCAAAAGAGCATCCTACACCCAGCGCAGTCCATCGAGCACCTGGGGGTGATAATCAATACGATAGCGGGCAGTGCCTTTATACTGTCTCAATGACAATTCAAAATCAGAGCAGTAATATCGAAAAACCTTCACCAGAACACAATGTCTCTCCCTCAGTTAGCCAGACTACAGGACCTAATGATCTCATGTCAGCCAGGCCCAGACTTAGGGGAAGGCCCCCTAGGCCCAGGCCTTGGGCAGCATTTTCTGGGGGGGGCGACAATTGCCGGCACCACCCGTTCTGGTTTTTTTTTCCTCTCTGCATGACTGGAGGCTGCTGCCCACAGTCGAACCCTGCTGCCTTGGTCCCCATCCCTCACCTGCCTCTGCCTTCTCCCTGCCTGCTAGTAGTGCAGCAGCAGCAGCAGCAGCAGCAGCAGCAACAGGGGCTGGGAGATAAAGTTGTTTGTTTACAAACAACTCCTCCCCATGTGAGTGATCAGAAGGTTGTTACCTTGCAAAGAAGGTTCTTCGAGATGGCGTCTAACATTCTCACAACTGGGTTGTGTATGCTCACCCTATTCAAATAGACCACGTGATGCTCTCGAGCTCCTCTAGTATAAAAAGCACTTTCCCCCTCAGAATTACAGTTCCTTCCAACTCTTTCTAGGACTATAAGAAAAAAATTCCATACAGGGCTGGAAGGGTGGTGGTTGTGAGAATGTTTAGACCCATCTCAAAGAACCTTATTTACAAGGCAGCAACCTTCTGTTCATTTATTATTAATTATTATTATTATTATTATTATTATAAGCATTTATATAGTGCTAGCAATGCACCTGGCGCTTTACACAGAATAAAATAGACACGGTCCCTGCCCGAGAGCATACAATCTAAAGACAAGGGGAGGGGAGACAGAGTGGCTCCTCACAGGCCCTTTTTACATGGCTCTGCCGATGGGGGCCATTAGAGATTGGCCTAATATTCCGGCTCCAGCCGGAACAAGGGTCCTAGCATCATACCATGCGGTAAGCAACCACCACCCCTTACAGGCGGATGACTTGCTGTTATCCCCTCTCCCTGCTAACTATATAGGTGATTTTCGGGGGGAGCAGGCTTCCTGTGTGGCATCAGTCCCACTTGACAACATAGGGGCTGGTAAGGTTAGTGCAGGAGGGGGGGGGTGCTGGCCCAGACATTGAGCTAGTACAGGCCCCAAGAGGTCTGTCCCTGGGGAATTGGGAAGAGGGTGAGGGGCAGATGTGCCCCATAGCCTCATTGGAGCCAAAGGTGCCGGTTCTTGCGCCTATGGCAAGCCTACAGGAGTCAGGCCTCCCGGGTAGTACTGGAGGAGTATTTAATTGGCAGGGTGGAGGGGACTCCACCCTACCCTAGGACAAATGACTGTTGGAGAGTGATGAGTCCACCCTAAGGATAGCGAGCTGGAATATATCTGGCTGGAGGGAGCGCCAGCATGGACAGGATCTTAAGGCCCTGACTAGTTGTTGTGATATCCTGCTTTTGCAGGAAACATGGATGGCTCAACCTATCCAGTACAAGGGATTTGAGGCATACGTATCACCAGCTAGATTCTCTAAGACCAAGGGGAGGCTTAGTGGTGGCCTAGCTCTCCTGTTACAGAACTCACTATTTGTAAAGGTGTACTCTCGCTACAGTGGAATCCCAATTTGGCTTATAGTATTGTGTAACTACTGAGGGTAAAGGGATTCTGGTCGTGAATGCATATATTCCCCCCGCCCCCTCACCATATTATACCTTTGACATCTGGGAGCAAATGGAGGTCGCTATACGGGATGCACTCACCAGATTCCCAGAGGTGATGTTGATATTTGGTGGGGACCTGAATTCACGTGTTGGTAACCCCGTATCAGAGGGGAGTGTTTTGTGCTTAGACACTACAATAATCCCCCCATTTAATAATACCCGCCAGTTGAGGGACCGGGTTTCTTGCCCTAGGGCTCCAATTTTTCAACCATTCCTTAGAGCCCTGGACTTGGTTATATTGAATGGACTACTCCCGGGGGATCTTGAGGGCAACTTCACTTATTTTTCTACTATTGGGGCTAGCGTAATCGATTATATGTTGACTCAAGAATGCTATGTGCTGGATGGCCTTGAGCTTGGAATCCTTGCCTCTGTTGAAACAGAACATTCTCCTCTGGTTCTCAGGATTAGGTTTTTTTTCCCGCATAAGGGTGGCCGTAGATCAGTATTGGGCAATAAGACTCAGGGGTGTGGGCCCCTGGGGAAAATTCGGAGGAAATGGTCTCTGACAGTCTTAAGTGACTGTGTGGAATTCATGGAGTCCGAGAGGGCTAGTGAGTTAAGAGAACTAATTTGGAGGGCCTCTGAGCGGGCTGTGGAAGCCTTTGAGATACTGACTGATTCATTGACTCAACGGCTATATTTTAATCCCCCAGAACGGGCCACTACTAAGCTGCAGGTATAGTTTGATACCCCCTGCATTAACACAAGGAGGGTATTGCAGCGGGCGACCAGACGGATGAAGCGGTTCCCGTCTAAAGTAAATAGAGTTGTGGTCTGCTTAGAAAGGAGAATGTATAAGCAGCTTCTGGAGAGGAAGAAAAGGGACCATTATGAGACCCAATGGTCCCTTCTGAATCAGGCAGTAGTGGCTAAAGACGGCAAGAAATTTTGGGCGCTAATAGCCGGCGCATTGGGTAACAGAGGCCCTGATCAGGAATTGTTTCCCCCTGTGGCCAAGTGGGAACTCCGTTTTACATCCCTGCTCTCTGGGCCAGTTCCATTTGGCCCCTTTGTGGAGATTCGTCCGGAGAACAGGTTTCGGGAGTGGCCGCCTGTCACAGTAGAGGAAACTAGGGACTTGATTGGTTCTCTTAAAGAGGGTAAGGCGCCAGGAAATGATTTTATTCCCTCAGAGTTGCTAAGATATAGCCCTGATTGGTGGGCGGAGCTACTTGCCCCACTCTTTTCAACACTCAACTCTTCGGGCAAGATTCCCAAGCATTGGCTTCAAAGTATAGTGGTGCCAATCTTCAAGAAAGGGGATTCTATGGATCTCACAAACTATAGGCCCATTAGCCTTTTATCCATAGTCGGGAAGTTATATGCTAAGTTTCTCTTGGGCAAGCTTATGTCATGGTTGGACGGGAATAATATTATCCACCCTGAGCAGGCGGACTTCAGAGCTGGCCAGTCAACAATTGACCATGCATTTGTGCTTAATTTATTGTTTACCAAATACGCTCCGGATTCAACAAAGTCCTCCTCTCTCTACTGTTGTTTTGTCGATTTGCGGGCCGCCTTCGACTCTATAGATAGGGAGCGCCTTTGGAATAAACTTGGTGGCACTTTGGTGGGCGATTGTTGTTCCTGATAATAAAACTTCACTCAAATAACACTCTACAGGTGCGGACCAGCAAGAGTGACCTCTTATCTAAAACCATAGGGGTGCAAAGGGGTGTACGACAGGGCTGTCTCTTAGCACCGGCCCTTTTCAATTTTTATTTGAACGACCTAATTCCATATATGAGGGGGGCAGATCTACACGCTCCTAAACTGGGTCCAAGGAAGCTGGCGCTACTTTTATAAGCTGATGATACTGTGCTGCTTTCCACGACCCAGGTGGGGCTGAGACGGGGCATGCAGCGGTTTGCCCTCTACTGTAACCAGGAAAAATTAAATATAAACTATGAGTAGACAAAGGTATTAGTGGCTGGTAGATCTAAGCTACATCATAGGTGGTTTATAAATGAGGCGATTATAGACCAGGTGCGTGTGTTTAGATACCTGGGGATTATTTTTGCCTCCTCTGGGAGTTGGACTCCCCACTTTAAGGCCGCCATGCTCCAAGCTCGGAGCTCCACTAAGACCTTGTTAAAATTCCATTTCTCTCAGGGCGGGAAACTGGTTGGCCCTGCCCTTTGCCTTTTTAAGGCAAAAGTAATGCCCCAGCTCCTCTATGCTGTTCCAGTTTGGGGCTGTGAATTGCTGGCCAGCCTCGAATCCCCCCAGAACATCTTTCTGCGAGCTATATTGGGATTACCAAGGTGCACCCCACAAGTGATACTGAGGGCTGAGTCAGCTATGAGATCAATACGAGTGCAGGCCACTCTGGCCTTTCTTAAATTCTGGATTAGAGTGGCTGTGTTCCCACTTGTTTCTCAATCTCTGCTTGCCTCTATTGCCGAAGATAGGTCTATGGCTCAGTGGGCCCAGTTTTCCAAGATGATGTATGCCAAACTGAGATTGGCAAAAGATGATCTGAGGTTATTGGGATGTGGGCAGGTGGTTACTAAAATTAAGCAGAGGCTCTTTGACCAAGAGTCCCAATTAGAATCAGCAGCTTTATCTGCGCAGGGAATAGCCCCTGACTATCATCTGTTCCATCCAAAGGGGACCCTCCCTGAGTATCTTACCTGGTCTAATGCTCAACGTCGAAGAGTACTAACGCTTTTGAGATGCAATCTCTTCTCTTTCGCTATAGTGGAGGGGAGATATTGTAAAATTCCAAAAAACCTGAGGGTATGTAGGAGATGTGATTGGGCTGTTCTTGACTCAATGGCACATATTTTATTACACTGCCCACGCCATAATGGCTTGAGAGAAGATCTGTTGAAAGGAAATGGGGAACTAGGGCATAGCTTTTTGTCCGAGGGTGAGTGGATGCAGCTCCTTTTGAATGGGGCTGATCCCAGCCGCTCTAGAGTGGTGGCAAACTTTGGGGCCAGGGTAATGGCTGAGGCAGCTCTAATGGACCTGGCTTGAAGGGCTTAGGCTGGTTTCAGTAATTGAAATGATACTTATGTATGTTCAGCCCATTTGTTAGAGAGATGGCCTCCCCTTTATGTATTCCAAATCGAATATTCATGTCCAAACTTCGTATGTAATTGGATTTGATAAGCTGTTTTCAACTACGTCCGGGGCACTTTGTGATTGAAGCCCTATTCCACCTCAGGGGACAAGCTCCGCTGCGGTATCCCCCGCAGAAGAGCAAGGCATCATTGTTTGCTGTTTTTCTCTTCTCTTTTCTTTTCCTTTTGTATGGCCTCTGTTATGGAGGCAGGGTGATAACAAGATAGTGTTTTTACTGTGTAGGTAAGGTGGATTTACCTTATTCTATGTGATACTATCGCTTCTTACTGTTTTGTAAGATGTTTATTATTATTATTATTATTATTATTATTATTATTATTTTATTATGTTTGTAAGGTGTTGTGGCTACGGCGAAAGCCAGCCGAAATAAACTTTATTATTATTATTATACATGGCTCTGCCGGGTGGGGGATCCGTGGATGTGCCGGTGCGTGGGCAGGGCGTGCACACGTTCGCACACAAATCCCCACTCATCTGCACCCACGGAGCAAACGCCGTTGTTCCTGGTTGCTCCGTGCACGAGGCCAAGTGGGGGGTGAGTGGGGATGCATTAGGTGGGCACATGCATAAACCCCCATTTACTGTGGGTGCGTGCGCTGCGTCATTCACATGGCGTTCTCCCACCCATGAACACACAGCATGGTGGTGGGGCTTGGCCTGTAGACGGGGCTTGTGGCAGGGCTTGGCTTGGGGGCAGAGCCTGAGAAGGGCCTAGGGGTGCAAAATGCCTAAGACCAGCCCTGATGGCAGGCTGGCAGCAACATCTTGGGTGGTCTTGTTTCCACTGGAGACTCCTTCAGGGCTTCCTCAGGCCTCAGCAGCTACAGATAATGTCCAAAGCAAACATACCATGGAGGGTACCAGACAGCACCAAGGACTCTCTTCTATGGTGGATAGCTCCTCACCGCTTCACCAGTGGAGTCCCGCTGCTAGAGCCAGACCGGGTAGTAATAACAACAGATGTGAGCCTACACAGGTGGGGGCGCACATGCTGGGGCAAGTGGTCAGAGTCAGACCTGAAAAGCAGCATGAACTGGTTAGAACAGAGCAATTCATCTAGCCCTTCTCAAGTTCACCCCATCAGGAATAGGAAGGCACGTGCTCATTCTCACAGATAACACAACGGCATTAGTCTATGTAAAGAATAAGGGGGGCACCAGACGCAGTTCATTAGCCAGGGAGGCCATGAATATTCTGGAATGGGCAGAGACCAATCTTCTATCAATCTCAGACAGCAGCCCACATCAGAGGAAGGAACAGCATAACAGCAGACTGGCTGAACAGTAAGGAAATCAATCCAGGAGAGTGGTCCCTCAATCCTTGGGCCTTCAAACGGATTGTTCATCAGTTTGGGTCTCCCATAATGGACCTGTTTGCATCTCCAGAAAACACAAAAAGACCAAGGTTCATGTCCAAGACCTTCCATTGACAAAGAGAGGCGATGGATTCACTCAATCACAGATGCCCCAAGGGTCTTTTATTACGCCTTTCCCGCTGCTCAGCAAAACAATCAGCAAGCTCAAGACGGAGCAAGCCACAGGCATTCTGGTAGCTCTGTTCTGGTCAAGAAGACCATGGTTTCCAGACCATGTCAATCTCAAGACAACGGAACCTCTGAGGCTAGAGCCAACAGCAGATTTCCTGTCACAGGGCCCCATCCTGTACAATCAGCCCCAATTTCTTCAGCTGACAGCTTGGCTATTGAGCACTCAGCCCAGCGATCTCTTGGATACTCAGAAGCAGTGATACGTACCTTAATGGCTTCTCACAGAGGCTCGATTAAGCACATTTACCAGTGCACCTGGATGATGTTCTCTAGCTAGTGCCAGGCACAGAGGATTGATCCTTAGAGGCCCAAGGTTAAAATACATTTTGCTATTTCTCCAAGAGGGCTTGGACAAGGGCCTTAAACCAAACACCCTATCCAGGCAGGTGGCAGCGCTAGGAAGTACCCTGGAGATAGTTAGGGGGTTTAGAATTTCTGACCATCCTCATGTCAGGAAGTTTGAGGGCAGCTAAGCTTTTGTCTCATCCGGTGGTACATCATTTTCCAAATTGGAGACTTAATCTGGTCTTAAAGGCTCTAACTAGGCCCCCCTTAGAGCCAATGAGAGAGGTTTCCTCCTACTGTCTTTCCATTAAACTCACATTTCTCGTAGCAATAACATCAGCAAGACAGACTTCGGAGTTGGGGGCTGTCTCTGTGGCTCCTACTTTATGTTCTTTCTGGAAGGAATCTGTGGTTCTTCACTTGGACCATGCTTTTCTTCCAAAAGTGAATTCTATTTTCCATAGACAGCAGGAGGTGGTATACCCTCCTTCTCCCCAAAGCCTGCTCATCCTCTTTAAAAGGAGTGGCATACCCCTGATGTAAGGAGGGTTCTTAAAATTTACATTGACAGAACTCAAGCCTTCAGACAGTCATCTGAGCTATTTATTAACTATCACCCACAGCGTAGGGGGCTCAAAGCATCCAGGGCAGTGATTGCTGAATGGGTAGCTGGCTGTAACTCTGAGGCTTGTAGAACTTCTAACCTAGTTCCTCCGCAGGGTGTTCTCCCTCATTCCACTAGAGGGGCAGCCACATCTTGGGCATTTAGGTCCAGGGCTTCATATGGTGAAATATGCACGGCTACCATGTGGTCCAGCTTGCATGCTTTCATTAAACACTACCAGATAGACACTCAGGACTCAGCAGAGGCAGCCTTCGGTAGAAGGGTGCTTCAGGTGGTCTTAGAGCAGTAAGGTAATCAGTACAAATTTCAAGTGAATTCCCACCTGGACTGGGATACTGCTTTGGAACTTCCCAGCATTAAGAATACTTATCCTATGGGATCAAGGAGAAAGGGCCATTTGTTTCACTTACCTGTGAATTATTTATTTATTTTTATTTATTTTCCAAATTTATACCCCGCCCCTCCTGCAACGCAGCTCGGGGCGGCTTCCAACAATAAAACAATAAAATACAATAAAATTCATTTAAAACAATCAAATATTAAATATTAAATATAAAACAGGGCTAGACAGGTAAAATAAATGGGTAGGGGACTAAAATCCTCCCTCCCCACCCTCCCTCCCAAAGGCCTGGGCAAACAGCCAGGTCTTACAGTTCC
>QEPC01011608.1:1842661-1867679 GCA_003113815.1 Sphenodon punctatus | reverse complement strand
CCCCCCCCGGCCATCCTGCTCCCACCAGGGGCCGGGACAAGCCATAACCCTCTCACTGGAAGATTCCATAGGATAAATATTCATCCCACCCTCTTGGGATTTTATTGTCAGAAATGGGATGTAAAACCTTTGGGTGAGAGGTTACTTTGACTCAGATATTTTGGTTAATAGTTCAGAATTATCTGATTTAACAGTTTTGTTGTAGGTAGTTTTGTATTTTTCAGGCAGCTTCTCACAACTGGGGACAAAATGGAGGGTGCGGTCCCTCTGAACATACCCAGGGAAAAATCATTGAAGTTTCCGGCCTCCTAGTGGTGATGACTGGAACCACTTCCCAGAATTAAGAATACTTATCCTATGGGATCTTCCAGAAGGACAGTTCACAGGTAAATGAAACAAATTGTCCTTTTTCACCACCTCCAAACCCTTTGCTTGCTTTTCTTACCCGGAGGCAGACTGTTTATGCAATATTGCCTTCAGCATTTGCTTGCAAACTGCTGTCTGTTTTATTCCTAAACTTCCTCTTTAAAAATTCTTATGAATATACATGAAAATATGGTGTGGAAGAAAGTTAATAGGCAAAAGTTCTATCTTGAAAATATGATATAATTGAATTAAAGCATGTTATATCTTACCTCATAGCTAAGGAAAGACATGCTAGCCAAAGGGTCTTTGATGTTGTCCTTTTATATCACTCTAATGTATTTTTATAAGTCACTTTTTAAATATTTGCTAACATGCAAACTCAGCAGAAACTTGAGCTTTTTTTCTTTCTTTCTTTCTTTCTTTCTTTCTTTCTTTCTTTCTTGCTTTCTTTCTTTCTTTCTTTCTTTCTTTCTTTCTTTCTTTCTTTCAGCAGGTAGTGAGCAGAAGCAAAAAAAATAATTAAAATTTAGCTTTTCTGATTCATCACCTACAAAGAACAGTTCTGGCATGGGTATCTCCCCAAAATCGGGTGATTTCAGACATTACAGGCGGCCGGTTCACCACAGTGGATTCCCGGCGGGGATGAATCAAACAACCACCCCCCGTGGTCAATAAACGCCCCAAACAGATGTGACAGGACTGGGACCATGGCAGGGAATCGGGCCGCCAGATCATGGGCCGGGGCAGCGCAACAGACGTGATGCCAATTCCCGGCCGTGGTCAAGACACCCACAAGGCACCGGGTAGGGGCGGGACACAGACATGGCCACGTGAGGGCAAACGAAGCCACAAGGGACAAAAAGGAACACCCACACAAGGGAAATGGGAAGGGAGGGGGGAGAGGGAGAAGAGCCACCCAGGTACCACACACAACAGGCACACAGACAACGGGGGCACAGCAGAACACACAGAACAAACACACGCCCGGGCACACACACACACCCAGAAGGGAAAGGAAGGGAAGGGGGGACACGGGCGCCCGGACCTGTCTCTTATACACATCTAGATGTGTATAAGAGACAGCACAGGCACAGCAGGAGACCACACGGAACAGGGAGCGGTCCAGAAACTGTCCAGGGGGCACACACGGACCCCTCACAGCGGCGAGGGGGTGATGGAGGGCAGGCAGGAGAGCTGGTGCAGTGCAGCAGGTCCAAAGACACAAACACGCCCCCCAGGAGGAGGGCAGGAGGGGCGGTCCGGGGGCCCCGTGACCCCGCAGTCACACAGGCACCCAAGGGGGGGGCGCCGGAGGGAGCGCAGGCGGCTGAGGACAGTCAGCTGGACCCAGGGGGGCCAGGGAGGCCGAGCAGAGAGCTGGACCCAGGCGCCGGAGAGGACAACCACGGAGGGGTCCAATGTGTGCAGAGGCAGGCAGGGGTGGAGCCCGGAGGGGGCCCGGAGCCACAGGCAGGGGCAGCAGCACCCTGGGAGGCAGGCAGCACGGCAGGGACATCAGGGAGGGTGCAGGCAGCGGAGCACAGCCCCAGAGCAGGGGCGGGAGCCCACACAGGGGCATGAGGCTAGGGGGCACAGGGGGACTCGCAGTCAGAGGGGCCAGGGCCCGGGTGCCCCACACGGTGAACGAAGTGGGGCCAATGGATCATGCCCCAGCGGTTCCCCAACAAGGACATGTGGTGGGCGATCAGGTAGTAAGCCTCGAAAGGATCCTGCATGGACAAACCCTGCTGCACATTCGAATGGGACCACATGTCCGACAGCGCCGACAGCTCCACCGCGGTAGGCTCAGACACGCAGAAGTCAGCAGCAGAGGGCCACGGAAGCTGACCCAGCTCTAACAGGCGGTGATTCACCGCCCCATGAGAGCGCTGGTACCCATGGACCCCGTGGACACAGCCAAAGTACGACACGGCCAAGGCAGGACCCCCCTCCACAAGGCAGACCATGTAGGCGGCCAGGGAAGACACCATCTCAGCCACAGACCAGGCCACATGCGAGCACCTCCTCTCCGGAATGCGCCCATCCGGGAAGGGAACCAGCCCCAGCAACTCAGCATGCAGCCGGCAATCACGGGCACTCGCCTCATAGCCGAAGTAATGAAGGCCAGAGCTCAGACTCACATAAGCACCCGACTGGCTGTCCGCGCAGCCCAGGAGCAACTGCACAGCTGGGGTATGCCACAGGTCACACAGGGACATGGTCTCGCGGAAGGTCCAGTTATGGGGGGCCCCATGGGGGTCTGAAAGCGGGAGCCCCGTGGAAGCACAGCCAGCCATGGTCCAGCAAGACAGGGAGAATAACACCACAGACAGGGGGGCACACATTCCCTGTAGGGCTGGGGGGGGGTGTTCTGGGGGAGCCCCAAGGACAAGCGAGGCGGCCATAGGCCGCAACATTGTATAGCAACAGAGCGAGATGTGGGCTGCAGGCCCGGCACAGTTGCAGGACACAAGCGCCCAGGCAGGACAGCCAAGACTCTAATCAGGTCACCAAGGACACGGTGTAGCAAACAGGGAGAGACAGGGGGTGATGACTGAAGGCATGCAGTTGCAACTGGAGCACCCGGGCGCGTGCCTGTCTACATGCGAGGCCCCATGTAGGGGCAACAGGTGCATCCAACAGCGCACCCATGCCCAGGCCTGTCCACCCTGCCGGGGAAGGCCCAGGTAGCCAGGGGTGGGCCACCGGTTGACCTCGCCCAGGACTGGTCAGACTGACAGCACCCCCAACCCCTGGGGCTGCCAACACCATGGAGGGGGACAGGGTGGCTGCCTACTGGATGCACCTCGTGCTCGCAGCCGAGTGGTATCGTGCCCACACAAACCAGCTGCGCGTCTTTACCACGGAGGTGCACCTGGGCACCCGCCTGCGGGTTACCGCCACCTCGGGCGGCACAGGGGTGCGCAGGGCCCACCACAACCAGAGACGCGCCCTGGCCCCGCTCAGGGCCCAGAGGCTGTCCGGGGCAGACCAGAAGGCCGTGATGCGGGGCTGGAGCAGGCCAGCGGCGATCTGAGAGGCGGCTGGGTGCCTCCGTTGGCAGAGGGAGACCATGCACCGGGCTGCCCTGCTTGCCATGCCCATTGACAGGCGGCTGTGGGTTGCAGAGCGGGCACAGGGGTGGTGGGCCAGGGTGCTGCGCCAGTGGGATGAGGCAGAGTGGAGGACCCACTTTAGGATGGACAAGCTCACCTTGATGCAGCTCGTGGAGCTCCTCACGCCCTGGCTGGGCCGCCAGAACACCCCCATGAGGACCCCTATCCCCATGGTCCAGCAGGTGGCCATTGGGGTCTGGGCCCTAGCAATGCCTGACTCCTGCTGGTCTGTCTCCCAGCACTTTGGGGTAGGGCTGAGCACCGTTGCCTGCATCCTCCAGAATGTCTGCGAGGCTGTGGAGGGCGTGCTCCTGGACAGGGCGATCCAGCTGGTCGATCAGAGGGCCGTGATGGCCAGCTTCGCGGCCAGAGGCTTCTCCAACTGCATGGGCATCATGGATGGCACCCGCATAGAAATCCTCTGCCCCTCCACCGGGGAGGCCGGGGAGTATGTCAACAGGCACGACTATCACTCCCTGCAGCTGCAGGCAGTTGTGGACCACCAGGGCATATTCATAGACATCTTCACGGGCCACTCCAGCCACAGTCACAATGCCCAGATCGTGACAATCTCCCCCTTCTATGCCCAGATGTTCCAGGGTGACTTCCCCCCACCCTCTATCACCCCCCTTCCCCCAGCCCTTGGCGCGCCTCCCCTCGCGTCTGCTTGCTTACCCTCTATGTCGGTCTCGGAACCCTCCGAGACCGGCCCCCAGCCCCTCGGTGTCGGTGGGGTCCCCCTGGGACCACTGGTTGAGGGTGATGAGGGTGCCGGCTTTGGACTCCGCTTCTCTGGCCTGGGGTGGGGGGCTTTCCGGACTGCTGTCTGGGGGGGGGGCTGCTGGTGCTGGAGGTCCCGGGGTGTTCCTCCTGGGGGTCTGGGGCCCTGGAGTGTGTGCTTTCCTGGGGGGCAGCGAGTGGAGGGGGTACCTCGGCCCGTTACCTACCCTGGACCACGGCACTCCCCACGAGGCGTGGGGCCAGGATGGACCCCTTCATATGAAGGATGCGGTCCAGGGCATCATAGTAGGGGGCAGTCCAGGCTCCGTGTCTGGACCGCCTATTGTTGTCCTGGATGGCCTTGTACCCCTTCTTTAGCTCCTTGGCCTTGGAGCACCACTGGGTCACAGTCCGGTGATGTCCCGCCGCCCCCATGTGCCGCACTATGTCCCGGAACACGTGCTCATTTCTCTGGTTTAGGGCAAGCTCCAGCTGGTGCTCCAGGGTCTCCCAGATCCTGATGAAGTCCCGGGTCTCCTGGAACCCCCACTTCCCCCCCCCCCGTAGTAGGGCTGTCTCCCCCTTCACCCCTGTGGGTCCTCCTCATCCTCTTCTGCCTCCTCTTCCTCCTCCGCCTCCTCTGCCTGTGCTGGGCCTGTCTTCTCTGGGGGCTCGGCCTCCCAGGCCCGTTTCCGTGTCTGCGGGACATGGTGGTGGTGGTGTTACGGTCCGGTCCCGTTGTGCCCCTGTCCCGTGCCCCCCCTGCATGCCAGGTGCCCAGCTGAGCCCCCTCCCCCTGGTGGTGCCCCTGTGCTGCCTGTTCCCCTCCCCTTGGTTCCCCTTACCTGTTTCCGGGGTGCCTCCTCCTCCCCCGGTCCGGCCGAGGTCCCCAGGGTGGCCTGCCCTGGCTGCTGCTGTGGTTGTCCCTCCTCCGCCTCCACTGCAGCATGACCACCTCCTCCTCCTCCACCTGCTTTCGCCTCGCTGTCTCGCCCACCGTTCTCCTCCTCCACCTCCCTCCTCGCTCCATCCCACCACGTTTCCCTGTTGCTGATTGCCCTTTAAATCTCCCTCCGGTGCCTGTGTTGTTGCTGGTTGCCTGGCAGCCACGCTGCGTGCTTTGTCCCCGGCTGGGAATCATTTCCTTTGATTCCGGCCAGTGGTTGCCGTCCAGACATTACTTTTTGTTGTTTTCAGTCAGGAATCTCTTTGACCACGCTTTCGGAGATGGTCCGGGGGGGAGCTCCGAAAGCGTGGTTGAAATTGACCCCATGTGGGTATTGACCGTGGTGAACATCTGGCGGCCGCCTAACAGACGTTCAGGGAGCTTTGGCCCCGCCACGGGATTGAGCGTGGTTCACTGTGGTTGAGTGTGATCTCGTAACGTCTGAAAATACCCATCCTCTGCAGTGAAGACCAAAGTGGGGAAAAAAAAGATTGAATTCTGCTTTTCTGCAATAACCTTATCCTCCCTGAATGCTCCTTTTACCCCACTAGTCATCTAATGGCCCAACTGACTCTCTAGCCAGGCCTCTTGCTTCTGATGTACTTTAAAGTTTTTGTTAGTTTTTGCCTTTTTAGGAAGTCTCTCTTCAAATTTGTTAATAAACAAATATTTGTTGAAACCCCAAAACTATTTCTTTTTAAAAAAAACTTTCTTAAGAACAAAAACTGCTGATTTTGGCATAGCTCTGCTAAAAAGCAGCCTTTTATGTTCCATTTGGTGGTCTCAGAATTCAGCATATGTGTTTACTTAGAGTCATCAATTGAACGGATTCAGTTACTGCTTCAGTAGACTGTTTCCAAATGATCACTTTAGGTAAAAATTGCAAACATGCAGGGTAAGTGGTTGGTGTTCTGATGCCTTCATTCTCCCTCCCCTTGACTCCTCCAGTTCCTTATGGATGAAGCTTCTACATCACATACACACTATTGATCCTGTGGTGTGCAGACAGTAGTTGCAACTCTCGCTGAGCTGAAGATTCCCAGTACCTTTCAGGATCAGACCCTGAGTCTGCAGAAGCTATTTTTAGACTGCTCTCTCACAGAGAGGGTGACTCAGCGTTCTTTTCTTGCCCAAGCAGAATGCTGGTGAAAAAGGTTATTCTACTGTGATATTAAATCATGCTTAGCATGGAGAAAATTCACTCCATTTCCTTTCTGTGAAGATCTTTCTGGACTAAAGAGTGTCATGTAGAATGCCTTGCCCTCAGGTCCACACAGCCCCCTTTGTCAGTGACGGACCACTGCAAATGCAGAATTTGGCTTATGTATTTGAGTTCTTCCCTACCGTGTGAAAAGGAACAGCATATTAAAGGTACAGGAAGAAGGACAAAGTATTTGGAAGCAAAGTAAACCACATGTAAATGAACTCGGGCTGGGGTCAATGACAAATCAAAATGTGTCCTCATTATCCAGGATATGTAAACTTCTCAGGCACTGTGATCCACTGCTTATTTAGAGCCAGTGCTAGCCCATAGTTCAGGCATGAGTCCCATTAGAATTTTTCACTGGCAGTAAGGGATAGTGCTGGTGCTACACTGCTGGAGGACTTCATCCAAAATGTTTCTAGTAAGCATGTGCAATTGTGTGGGAAAGGTTCACGGAGACTCTTGCCCTGAGCCTTTTACACTTCTG
Organism: Sphenodon punctatus; assembly: GCA_003113815.1. Lineage (NCBI taxonomy): Eukaryota > Metazoa > Chordata > Lepidosauria > Sphenodontia > Sphenodontidae > Sphenodon > Sphenodon punctatus. The sequence continues at coordinate 1,860,840 of QEPC01011608.1, read as the reverse complement.
ACACTAAGCTAATGGTATGTGCAGTGCACACTACCCTATGTATCCTTAACTCCTCCTTTATGTTTGGTCAGTTTCCTCAGCTCACTTTATATTGTAGTTTTCCTTTGAATCCTGATCAGACATCTGTCAGACACTGGGCGTAAACAGACAGATGCAGAGGCTGCCTGTCCCCAGGGCTGCTCCGGGGGTGCACCCCCTTGTCCACGTGCTTGCAGCTTCCTTTCGGCTAAGTTTAGATGGACCAGCTGCAGCACAGAGTTACAGCCACTCACCTGACGCGCTAGGCTGGTGGCTGCAACTCCATGGTGCTGACCAGGGCAACAGCTGTCTGGTCATGGAGCTGAAGCATGGGTCTGCCCAACAGAGGGTCAGCAGCTCCTCCACTTATGGCTGTTGACTCAGGTTTGGCCAGCCTGCTCCACAAGGCATAGTCTAGGATCTTCTGGAGCACTGCCAGCAGGGTTGTCCCTGTGCCTGCTCTACACTGCACATCTGGCAGACACCTGACCAGTCAATTTGGGGGTAAAGCAGGCAGAAGCGGAGCTGCTCTCCATTGAAAATCACCCTTTCTGTCAGACTTTGGGTTTAAAGTGATAAGGCACTGGGCAATCAATGACCTGTAGCTGCCGATTCCCTGCATTGAGCAGGAGATTGGATTAGATGTCCTCTGAGGTCCCTTCCAACTCAGTGATTCTATGATTCAAACTTGGGACAAGTCAGGCAGAACTGATACATTAAACAAGGCCAAGCACAAAACCCAAGGTACAAACTGAATTGAACATCAGGAAACCGGCTGGTAGGAAATACAGGGAGACAAGCCAGGGGGGAAATCTAGAAGCAGCATAAAGTCACAGGCCAGAAGGTCAGAGCCAGGAATTCAGTCCAAGGATTTGGGGACAGAAGCTAGAAAAGGGCTGGTGCTGAGGGCTGGAGAATAGACAGGTGGCAGGATTGAGGTCAAGCTCAGTGATGGGTTGATAAGAAGCAAGAAAAGGTGGGTCCAGAAAACAAGCAAGCAGGGACGAAGGCAGGTATATACTCCAGCAAAGAGAATTATTCCTGTTGCTGCTGAGCAGTCTTGAGCAGTGAGAGACAATCAATTAGAGAAGTGTAAGGAATGGCTTGGGCTGCTGAGTAGAAACCCTCAACTCCACTAGCTCAAGAGTCTGGTCAGTTGTAGGCTCAATGGGTGCTTTTAGACAGACAGACAGCAGCTCTGCTTCTGCCCACCCCACCCCCAGGTTGACTGGTCCATGCAGAGGCATCCACCCGAGGTGCAATGTGGAGCAGGCTGTGTCTGCTCCAGGACAGCCCCACTGGTGGTGCTCTTGAAGAACCCAGAGTATGCCACATGAAGCGAGCTGGCCAAATCCAGGGCAACAACTGAAAGTGGAGCTGCTGTCTTTCTATTGAGAGGACCCGTGTTTCAGCTCCTCACCGAGCTGGCCATTGCCCTAGTCAGCACCACAGAGGGCGTTTTCAGATGTAATGACTCCCACCGCCACCATAGACTTACCCAGGCAGTAGTAGGAGCCACCACTCTGGCTGGGAATTGGCCCAGCCACCGAACAAACATGATGGAAGTCGGGGAGGGTGTGGGAAGACACACAGGTGCAAAACCACATGGCCTCACCCCTATGCTGCACGGGCAGCCATCACGACCAATGATGGCCACCATGGTGCCCTGCACAGGCCCCCGGCCACTCTGGACTGTCAACATGGGGCAGGCTTTCACAGGTGAAAGCCTGCTTTACTCCCGGCCAGGCAACCATTTCCCAGCTGTGTTGGTGCTTAGCCCGTGCCAATGCTTTAAGCATGGAAATGCTGGCTATCGTCACATCTGAAAACACCCAGAGTTTGGGCCACCAGCCAAGAGCATCCAGTGAGTGGCCCCACAACTTTATGGTGCGGGGGCCAAGGACACTCACTGGTCTGTCTAAAATGAATCAAAGTGGAGCTGTAAGCAGGCAGATGTGAGGGGTCAACCCTCGGAGCAGCTCTGAAGGCAGGTAACCTCCACGTCCGTCTGCTTACACCATAGGACTGAGAGGCTGGCACTGCCTGGAAACTGCAGTTTATGGCCTGTAGTTCCTGACAGAACTTGCCTTTCTTATGCATGTGGGTAATCCCTAATGTTACAGCCTTGGATTCAGGATGGTATGTAAATAAATGCCCGACAAACTTAAGAACATGAATAGTCAATGAGAGTATTTGCAAATATCAGCTGTGTAAGTACTAGGAGTGTACAGCAGGCATATAATTAGTTTTCATTTTTATTTTCATTTGCAAAACCCCTTCATTTGGGGGGTTTTCATAGGAAAATGCTCATTTTTGGTTTTGGGGTTTAATTTTTTTTTAATTAAAAACAAAAATAAATTAAACTACTGTGCATGCAAAAAATGGCCACTGGACCATTCTGCACATGCACAGCCCTTTCCCAAAATAGCACTGGCAGCATGGACACCATTTTGGAAAACAGCTGGTCTGCGCATGCGGAAAATGGCCACCTCGCGTGTGGAAAATGGCCATCTCGCATGTGCAGAATGGCTGCCCTTTTCCAAAATGGCACCGACACTGCCAGCGCCATTTTGAGAAAGGCTATGCATGCTCAAAAGAGCCCTGGCAGCCATTTTTCGTGTGCAAAAATTTATTTGGTAACAAAAAAAGAAAACTCTCCATTTTCATCTGGTTTCATTATCCTGGCCTGTCGTTTTTGTATTTTAATTTCTAAAATGAGTAGGCCATCATTCATTTTAGTAATTAAACAAAACGAAAATGAATTGCACATCCCTAGTAAGTACCTTCTAGAACTGAGACCACAAATGGTGTCCTTACTTACATGCGTAGTCCCAACAGAGTCAACAAGCATCAAATAAAATAAAAAAATGAAAACACTATGCTTTTTTCAGTATGCATTTGAGTCATGTGAATGCTTGCTTCTAAAATCAACTGTGTAGTTTCCATTTATTGAGAAGTATGATAGGAAAGAATTTTTTTAATTTTTTTTTTTAAAAGAAGTGGATTAATTGGCTTTTTCCTATGTTGAATTGACTGAAAAAAATAAGGTTCAGGTTTCTGAGCTGATGCTGTTTTGTTCATTAAGTTCTAACTAGTAGCACCAAGACACCATGGTGTTTGGTACTCCATGTGTATGCAGAAGTAGTGAAAACAACTATTAGCAAACAACGGCACACAGCTGACGTGCTTTCTGACAAGTCGGCTCAGCCATCTCCTTTCTCAGAAGACTCCCTAACAACTTATTTCTTTTGTCTTCTGCAGGTAAAACCAAATCCCAGGGCATCAGAGGAATAAATGAACACTGCTGCTGTGCTGAAGAATATGAAATGTTGGTTTTGCTCCTTTTTGGTTTAAACATTTCCTTGCATCTCCTCACAACAAACATGAATAATGTAAGTTCAGATGGCTAAAGCCACGTGTCGATTTAAAACTCTACTCAAGGGGCTTAGAGGTAAAGAAGTAATAAACTCTTCAATAAATAGATGAGGAGCTTGTTTACACACTTACAGCACTGTGGAAAGTAATATACTCAGCTGGTTAAATAAGGTGGCAGTAACCAATATGAGTTCAATGGCATCTTCCCCACTGTGTAGCGTAGTGCCGCAGCGGGGGTGACCGCTAGTGCCTATTGCAAGCTGCCACGTCATAACTCGAGGTGGGACTTTGGTCAGGCTAGGGGAGGGAGGTAATGTAGGGCCAGGCGCCTGCTTTTTATGACTGGACCTTGGCCTGTTCCACCTGTGGTAAAATAAGCCATGAATGTTCTTATTCTTATGGTTATGCTTATTAAACTGACAAAGGCAATTTAGATTTAGCACTGTACTTCCAGCAAGGAGGATGCTGGTAATAATTCTGGTCTTTCTTGGATGGGATATAATCTATTCAGCAGTTGCTCATAAGATTAAATCTCTCTATATTCTTGGTAATGTTTTAAAAGTATGTGATCAAAGATTCTTCTGATGGGCAAAGATATTTATGAATAATCACATCAGAACCCCCTGTCAGTGAACATTAGTGGAACAAGCCTACAGAGAAAGAGAAATACTCATAAAATATGTGAGAGCAGCTTGTTACCTCCCAGAGCATGTTTGTACTGTGACTGGAGTAGTCTTGTATTTTGATCAAAAGTATCTAAAATTATTCTGTGGAGGCATGCATAATGGACAACATCTACCTTCAGTGAGAATTTACTGAGCAATGAACCGATGCTTGGCAAAATTAGGTGAGTGCAAAACTAAAGCCACTCCAGGGTTCACTTGAGGATTTGCATGTGCTTTAAAGACACTAGGGGCATAATCCTGTCACAGACATGGGATTTTTTGCCATCAACTTCAATGGATGGAGGATTGTGCTCTATCTTGCTGTGAATTAGGTGTTATTGATGAGCAGATGGGGACATAGGGTGTTTTCAAACATGACGTTGGGAGTAAATTAATCCATGCCCAACATCATATTTAAAAGGGGCTGGAAGATGTTGGCCCAGGTCATACCGCTGGCCATGGCGGTGCTTATCCCGGGCTGTTCCTTGGAATCATCCGACCACAGCACTTCCAGGCAGCCATGGTAGTCTCGTAGGCCAACGTGGCCACCCGTCAAGGAGGAAAAAGAACCACTCTGAGCAGTACAGGGGCAGGGCCATGTGGATGCATGTCCATGCATCACACTGCCCATTCCCCGCTCTCTCCCTGACCTGGCCACCATCACGTTTGTTTGGCAGCCAGGCCAAATCCTGCCGCGAGTGAGGGCGCTCACTCCAGGTAGGATTAAAGCTTGGCAGCGCTCAGTGCCATCGTGTGTGAAAACACCCATGCTGTGTTTTCAGACAAGCACCTTCCCACCAATTACCCACCCATTATACATGTTGCAGCCTGAGGGCTGCATTGGCATCCTATGCAGCCCAGCAACATGCATAATGGGTGCGTAATTGGTGGGGAGGCGCTTGTCTGAAAACACCCATACGCCTTGTCTGTATGTTGTAATGAAGGGGAGGCTATCCTGTAATAAAGCAACCACAGGGTATCTACCCTATGGCATCACTGAACATGTGAACACCGTGGAGTGTGTTGTAAACCACCCGACACTACTATCTTCAGAACTGTTACCTCTTACTAGAGTCTGCATATTATCTTAATAATGGGTAGCTTACCACTGAGTGATAACCACCACCAAGTACACATTGCCTGTTGCTAGTCAGAAACAACAGTACTAGAGATCAGAGTGAGTGGTAACTTACCACACATTCAAGAACATTTTATACAGGCAGAGATTCTGCATACCACATGGTAAAGAAACCACAGGGGATCCCACCCCTCTGCAACATGTGAACAAACCCACAGAGTAAGGGTGGGAATCCTCCATGGGCCACACTTTGTCCATGGCTGTTTTTATTTGGCCCCCTTTCCACTCCCTGGATCAGACCCAATGGATCCTGCCCCTGCCTTCAGGCATAGAAAGAGTGAGCTCAGGGAAAGACAGTGAAGATGAGGATAGGGGATGGATCCATGGCATTGTTCCATGATCTGGACCCTTTCCCTATTCTGAGCACACCCATTAAGTCCCCTCTCCCACCACTCCTATTCATCCTGTTAAGCTTGGACTAATTTTTAAAGTGGTCAGTGAGAGGGAGAAGGTTGCCCACCTCTGCCATAGAGGCACAGTATAATTATTAGTCAGTTTTCCCACCCATATCCATGTTGACTAATAGGAATGGGCGAACAGAACGCGGTTCGGATGTTCGGTCGTTCAGTTCGAAACCCGAGTTCGGGTTCAATGTTTCGGTTCAGCCGAGTTCGGTTTGGCCAAACTTGGCCGAACATTCAAAAATAGCTAAACCAAAACGAAATCGAAACCGAAACCTAATTTTCGGCCCTGGGAAGACGTTTTTCCTGATCTGAACTCATCCGAACGAGAGTTCGGTTCAGACGTCCGAACAGACCGAGTTCGGTCCGAACTCCGAACATCCGAACCACGTTCACCCTTCCCTATTGACTAATAATTTCAGAAGGAATCCCAGATCTGACTGGCCTTGAGTAATTTAAATACCCATGGGGGCTACACTTCCTTTTGGAACCCCATTGTCATCCAGAAATATAACCCAAATGTCTCGTATCCCCTTTTGTATCTTAACCAAAAGATTCTTTTTCCTCCTTCAGAATTTCTGAGCTGATATGCAACCTATTGGTCTCCTCGGGAGTTCTGAACTTTTCAGCTTCAACGTCCCTACTGCTGTTAGGACAGACAGCACTCCACAGAGCTGATCAGTGCCTATTTGTCACTGGACAGCTTAGTCTGACATTACCTCACTTCTCTTCCATCAAACAATGTGGAAAAGGAGAAACAGTTCTTAGCTGGCTCATACATCCTTTTGTCCTGTCCTGCTGTGATGTTCCTGTCCCTACTGAGAGTTTTCAATTTTACAAAGCTATCTTTACATTTCAGCTTAAAAGTAGTTGTATCCTCCTAGGTAAAATAGGCCACACCTGTGCTAACGGCAGCAATAAGAGAGATAAATATTAAAGCCTCACCGTACCTATTCATCCCATGGCTAAGTAAAGGGATTAAGTGACCTAAAATGTTAGTCAGACCCATGTTTATATATTTCATAAGTGCTGATAATTATCTCCTCTAGATAGAAAATGTGGTTGCAATTTTGATCCCAAATATAAGTGATGGAGAAGTTAATAGTTCAAATGATATCTTTTATTGGACCAACTCCTAGGATATGAAACTCCAAATACTGAGCTTGATTTTGTATATTCCCAACATTGCTATCAGCAATATCTGAACCATACATAATACCTGGATCATTTTCAACACTACCTAACTGCACAGTCATATACTGAACTCTACACTTTAAAATTTAACTAGTGTAATGCCTGTGAAATTTCCTGGGTACAAAGGTGTTGAGTGACTTGAGAAGCTTGATGCTCTCCCACGATGAGGCCATTATTGGCACTGCCTGTACTGGCCTTGGGCACTTCCCATCAGGCCATTATGAAATGTGTCGATTGTGATATCAGCAGCAGCTGAACTAATCCTCCTCCTTTCTTTCACAGCTCATTTACATGCTTGGAGTCTATTGGTTAGAAGGCTCTGAGACTTCAACTCTGGGTAATTTCAGACGTTACGAGACCACGGTCAACCACAGTGAATCCCCTGTGGTGACCGAAAGTCCCGTAATGTCTGTAGTGAGTTCCGCCAGATGTTCACCACGGTGAACCTCCGGCAGGAATCACAATGACCACTATTCTGGACCTCCGGCCACCCAGTTAGCTGGACCATGGTTCAGGATCAGTGGAAAGTAACGTCTATTACCTTCTGCCGGCCTGGATCATGGTCCAGACCACGATGCGCATCTCCCGGAGGGCGGGAAGCTGCACGTCACGCTGTGCAGCCCCACCCCCTCCCTGATCCCCTGTAGGAATCAGCCGGCACGTCTAATGGATGGCCAGACTGATTCCTGTCCAGGATCCGAAACGGATCCCAGACCGTGGTTCAGCGTCGTGGACCAAACGGCCTGTCACGTCTGAAATTACCCGTACCAAATTAATACAGTCATTCGTGTTTTACTTCGTACATTTGAGATCCAGAGCAATTAGAGTAATAGAATCAGAGTTAGAAGGGACCTATTAAGTCAACTAGTTCAACCCCCTGCTCAATTCAGGAAATCTGCAGCGACAGAATCCCCGACAGATGGCTGTTCAGCCTCTAGGGGTGTGCAATTCATTTTCCTTTTTAATTACTAAAACAAATGGAGCCCCACTTCATTCTAGTAACTAATGACCCAAAAACAAGTGACTAAACAAACGACATATGTTTGCTTTTATTCATTTTTGTTTAAAAATTAAAAAGTTGGGTTTTTAAAAAAAAAACAAAAAAAACCACACAAGACATGCACAAAATGGCTGCTGGACCATTCTGCACACTCTTTTTGCAAAATGGTGGTGGCGGCATTGCTGCTGTTTTGGAAAAAGGCAGCCATTCTGCACATGCACGAAACAGCCACTGCACATGTGCAGACTGGCTGCCCTTTTCCAAAATGGCGGCAATGCTTCCGCTATCATTTTGAAAAAGGGCACGCATGTGCAAACGGTCTGGTGGCCATTTTGCGCATGTGCAGTTTTTTATTTTTCAATAGTTGTAAAACAGGAAAAAAAGAAGTTATGAAAACAGACAGGTTTTAAACAAAAACTCAAAAACTCGAAAATGAAGGTATTTTTAACAACGAAAACTAAAATGAATGGTGTACCTTCTGCAGACCCCTACCAGGCCAACCTCTGTTTGAAAACCTCCAGTTTTCAAAGAGCCCACCAATTCTGCCTAGTAGCACCAAGACACCATGGTGTTTGGCACTCCATGCGTATGCAGAATTAGTGCAAGCAGCAATTAGCAAACAACAGCACAACTGATGCGCTGTCTGTCAAGTCGGCTCAGGAAGTTCTTCCTAATGTTTAACCAAAATCTGCTTTCTTGTAATTTAAGCCCATTATTCCTAATCTTGCTCTCAGGGACAACAGAAAACAAGTCTTTGCCGTCTTCTGTGTGACGGCCTGCAATCCTCACCACGCGGGGAGGGACCCCTCCAAGCTTGGGTGGACTTTTCTCTGCAAGGATGCCCTACACTGGTCAAGGGACCCTGGAGACAGTCACTCCAGGTCCCTCAGCCAGATGGCTCCCAGGCCCTCCCCCATACACTTAAGTATAAGCTGCATACCTGTCTGGCCCAGGTCATGGGATGAAGACCCTCACGGGAGGACCCACTTCTGGATCAGGTCTCTCTCTCTCTCTCTCTCTCTCTCTCTGTGATTACAGTCACTCAGGCTGTGCAACGGGGTGGCAGACCCAGGCACTGTCCTACAGACCCCTGGGTGGACTAAAGTGGCTCCCCGCCATAGAGACAGTCAGGGTTCTGGCTCTATTAATCCACTCCTTGCTCTGTCTTCCTGAGAGCCTTTGACTCTAGTGTAGGCCCATGACTCTGCTCTCATTGCCATGGAGATGCCACAGCCGATCCTCCAGGCATCGTGGGGCATTGATGTCACTGGAGGCTCTGGGCGACTCTGCTGGATTGGGTTCCTGGTGGCAGCAGTGGTGGGGAGCCTCCCTGGAATGAGATGGCCTGGGGTGACTCTTAACACAGCCCTTCAGGTATCTGAAGACCACTATCATGTCTCCTCTTCTCTAGGCTAAACATACCCAGTTTCTTCAACCTGGATTTGGTGTTTTGCACCAGCCTTGAGGCAGGGTATCTATTGGTGGGGGATGTATTTTTGGTCCCTTTGTCATGGACGGATCACTACCTCCTACGGGCCTGTCTTCTCACACATGCCAGCCTCCGTAAAGGTGCTGGACCTATTTGGATAGTCCACCCCTGGCCCTGGAGACTTATGGAACCCAAAAGGTCTGGAATGCTCTGGGGGAAGATACCCTCCAATCTCGACAGTTGACCTCTCAATGACCTTCTAGATCACCTTGTTGGCTGAAGCCATCAATTGTCAGCTCCCAGGCATCTGCTCCCAGAGCATTGGAGGCACAGGTCCCTGTGGTTCACAGAGGACCTGCGCAGGCTGAAGCAGGAAGGGCGGCAGTTAGAGCAATGGTGGCATTGGACCCATACTGAAAATGACAGATTGCGGCATTGAGCTAGTTTGAAAGCCTATACCATGGCTGCGTGGGCAGCAAAGAAGAGTTTCTTTACTGCCATCATAGCATCAGTGAAGTGTCATCTAGCTGAGCTTTACCGGGTGGTGAAGGGTCTGGTCAGTCTGGCCTGTGTCTACCTGGAGCTGGAATCCTCCAGAGCTTGCTGCAAAAATCACTCCCATTCACCACTGCTTCAACACTGCACTTGATGCAGTAGGGGAACCAGTGGTAATGAATGCCCTGCTTTGTCCTGTTTTTGTGGGATCAGTTTCAGTCTGTCACCCGCTGATGCTGAGGATGTCCTGGAGTCTGTCAGGGCCACATTTTGTGAACTAGATCTATGCCCATCCTGGCTGGTTAAGGCCAGCGCGGAGACATTGCGGTTGTTGCTGACTGGGGTAGTCAGTGTCTCAAGGAGGCCCTGGTGCACCCATTGCTCAAAAACCCATCTTTGGACCTTGACTCCCTTGCCAGTTATTGGCCAGTTTCAAACCTTCCCTTTTTAGGGAAGATTACTGAACGGGTAGTGGTCCAGCAGCTCCTGGCAGGTGCATCTGGATCAGATCAGTTTTCTCAATTCTGTGCAGTCTAGCTTTTGTCCAGGTTCTGGCACCGAGACTGCACTTGTGGCCTTGGTAGACAACCTCTGCCATGAGTTGGATCAGGGCTGTTAGACTCTTTTGGTCCTGTTAGATCTGTTGGCTGCCTTTGATGCCAGTGACCACGAGATGCTGGTGACTCACTTGTGGGACCAAGCTGGGGTGGGCAGAATCATTTTTGAATGATTCCTTTCCTTCCTGGCCAGGAGAACTCAGTGTGTAGTTCTGGGGGACTGTTATTCGTTTCCCCGGGATCTCACCTGTGGTGTCCCACAAGGTTCTATTCTGTCCCCTTTCCTGTTCAACGTGTATATGCAGCCACTGGGTGAAGTCGTGAGAGGGTTTGGGGTTTGGTGTCATCAGTATGCTAATGACACCCAATTCTACCTCTTCTTTTCAGCTAACCCAGGTCCAGCAGTCTCATTGCTTACCCGGTGTTCGACAGCTGTGTGGGACTGGATGAAGCCTAGCCTTCTGAAGCTGAATCACGACTGATGGTGGTGAGAAGGTCTGGGGAGGGGGGTGGAGGTCCCCATCATTGATGGGGTTCACCCTTCCCTGGTTTCTCAGGTTTATAGTCTGGGGGTACTGCTCGACTTGCAGCTCCGCCTGGATGTCCAGGTGGTAGTTGTGGCGAGGAGTGCCTTTGACCAGTTACACCTAGTATGGCGGCTTCGGCCGTATATTTTGGACTCAGACCTAACCACCATCCTCCATGCCTTCATCACCTCAAGACTGGACTACTGTAATGCGCTCTACATGGGGCTCCCTGTGGTGAGGGTCTAAAGACTGCAGCTGGTGCAAAATGTGATGGCCCGCCTCCTTATGGGGACGGGTCACTGTGAGCATATAACACCCTGAACTGGCTGCCCATAGTCTTCCGGGCTCATTTCAAGGTGTTGGTTCTTACCTATAAAGCCCTAAACAGTCTGGGCCCAGGCTATCTGCAGGACCACCTCACCCCCCGCATCCTGCATTGACCTCTGTGGTTGGCTGGGGATGCCCTGTTGGAAGTCCCCTATGTGCGGCAGGGGGCCACGCCTGAGAGGATGTTCTTGGTGGTGGCACTGTAGCTGTGGAACTCCCTGCCAGCTGAGGCCCGTTTGTCCCTGGAACTCCCCTCCTTCAGACACTACTGTAAGAACTGGCTGCTTTGCAGGTTTTGGCAGGGGAGATGGATAGTGGGTGGGGGAGGAGTTAGGGTGGAGATGCTTTTATGCTTTTTATGGACTCTCCCATGTTGGTTTTATTGATCTGACATTTGTATATGTCTTTTTGTAATTTGTTGTTTATTAGAAATTTATTTTATTGTTTATTTTTATTGTGAGCTGCCTCGAGCTTCCAGAAACAGCAGGGGGTGGAATAGAAATAATAGTATAAATAAATAAACCTTTCCTCATAAGATATAGTTTCCAGACTCATGATCATTTTTGTTGTCTTCCTCTGAACCCGTTCTAATTTATTAATATCCTTCTTCAACTGGACACAGTACACAAGATGAGGTCTTACTAGTGCAGAATAGAGTGGAACTTTTACTTCTCATGACTTGGAAACTATGCTTCTGTTACTGCAGCCTAAAATTGTGTTAGCCTTTTTTGCAGCTGCATCACACTGCTGACTCATGTTCAGTTTGTGATCAAATACAAACCCTAGATTCTTTTCACATGTGCTGCTGGCATCACCCATCCTATCCTTGTGGATTTGATTTTTCTTACTGAATTGTGGAACTTTGTTTATTTCTGTTGAATTTCATTTTGTTAGCTCCAGCTCAGTTTTCCAACTTATCAAGATCATTTTTAATTTTATTTCTGTCTTCTAAGGTGTTAGCTATCCCTCCCAATTTCATGTCATCTGCAAATCTGACAAGTATTCCCTCTGCTCCTTCATCCAAGTCATTAATAAAGATGTTGAATAGTACTGGTCCCAGTACAGAGCCCTGCCCCACCTCACTCAATAACTCCCTCCAGATAGATTAGGAGCCATTGATAAGCACTCTGAGTATGGTTATTCAATCAGCTATAAGTCTACCTAATGGTAGTGTCGTCTAACCCAGATTTTACCATCTTGTCAATAAGGGTATCATGGGAGATTTTGTCAAATGCTTTGCTGAAATCAAGATATACTACGTCCATCGTGTTCCCATGATCCACTAAACTAGTAACTTGATCAAAAAAGGAGATAAAATTAGCCTGGCATGACTTATTCTTGAAAAATCCAAGCTCGTTTCTAGTAATCACTTCATTTTTTTCTAGATGCTTACATATTGACTGAGAGGGTGGAGGAGGAGAGGGATTGGGGGGTAGGAATATGTTTTATAATTGTATGGTTTTAATTGTTGAGTTGTACTGTTGTGAGCCACCCTGAGCTGCCTGTGGCAGGAGGGGTGGGTTATTAAATATTTTAAATAAATAAATAATGTATAATCTGTTCTAGAATCTTTCCAGGTATTGATGTCAGACTGACTGGTCTATAGTTTCCCAGATCCTCTACCCTTTTTACCTTTTTGAAGGTGGGGACAACATTTGCCCATCTCCAGTTTTTCAGCACTTCAACCATTCTCCAAGCATTCAGCAGGTTCCTTTAGTATCCTAGGATGTCATTCATCCAGCCCCAAAGACTTGGACTCATTTAAAGTACCTAGGCATTCTTTGACCATCTCTTTAATTGTCCTGAGCTGCAATCCTTTCCCTTCATGCTGCTTTGGCCAGGCTGGACACAGTTTCCCTTTGCGGAGAAAACAAAGGCAAAATAAAAGTTGAGCAGTTATGCCTTCTCTCGGTCACTTAGTAACATTTCACCATCTTCACCGAGCAGCGGACCTACCATTTCCTTATTATTTGTCTTACTTCTAACATACCTTAAAACCTCCCTTTTTGTTGTTCTTAGCATCCCTCACTAGCCTCTACTCGTTCTGAGCTTTAGCCTTTCTGACATTGTCCCTACATGTTTGGAGTACTTGTCTGTCTTCATCTTTGGTGACTTGTCCCTCCTTCCATTTCTTATACATGTCCTTTTTAATTCTCAGCTCATCAATAAGCTCCTTGTTCAGCCATATTGGTTTCTTTAGATGTCTCTGATTTTTCTTTCTCATTAGGTTCCTCTGTAGTAAACTGCTATCGGCACTATCATTTTTTTCTCAACTCTCAAAAGTTCACCAGCAGTGTAAGAGCGAAGGATGATTTCTCTCTCTTGTGATGGCACTCTTCATAACGTGCCAGATTCTGTGCTGGATTACACCCACTTCATCTCCATCTCCATCTCCAGTGACTAGAATGAGTTTGCAGCCTGCATGAACAAGAGCAGAATTTGATCCAATGACTACTCTACTGCTTATCGTCTCTGTTAAGACAGAGACCTTCCCTTTTCCAGCCTCTCCTTGTCCATTTTCTGCTGGTTCTATCACTCTTTGATGCTAACGATATAGCTCTTGGACAGTCTCTCTGTAAAGAGTAGCAGACTTTCACTACACAGTCCCATACTATACTCTGTGCTAATTTCTCACTAACTAGATTTACCCTATGAGATTATCCAGGCTTACATTTTGCATGCACCATTAATGATAAAAAAGATTCTCTGTGCTGGGAAAAGAACCAGGCCTTCTATAAGCGGTTCTCAACACAGTAGTTTTTAACAGCGACTGTTTCCTAGATCCGGTGAGCACAAGGATCTTTCTTTTGCCCATTTCAACTATGATCAATTATTGTGCTATAGATAACTCTAGTTAGTCTAGATGACATTAATTTTACAAAGCCAGGCCCCAGAAACCTTGGCTGTGATCCACAAACCGCTTATTCTAGAATAAGTGGTTTGTGGATTGCAGCCTCTCTCAACATTTGTCTGTGATAGAATGCTAAAACTAGTTGCTCAGCATCCCATGCTAGGTCTCTGCATGGAGCTAAGTATTTAACTGTATCTCTACTTGTGTTTATTTGTATTTGAACATGGGTACCTGTGTGTGGATTATTTTGGTGCAGAAATGCAGTGAAGCTCTGCCAGTCTGGCAGACCTATAGGAAAGAAAAATGCAGTTAACTGCTGCTAAGTCGGAGATCAAAAGGCACTGTTTTCGAGTGTGAAGAATATGGTTGAATTGGTGGGAAGTTAGCTTGGGGAGAGAGGAACAGGGCATGGATCTGACTCAGAAGGGGTTGCTGCTGGCTTGATGGAGAGTGGGGCATGAGTCTGGCTCTAAGGGGTCACTAGCTTGGGAGAGGGGAGAAAAGGGCATAGGGCTGGCTCATAGAGGGTTGCCTAGTGGGGTATGGGTCCATCTCGAGGGTGTCGCTGGCTTAGGGAAAGGGCCATTGGTTTGGGGAAAGAAGAATGGAGCATGAGACTAGGTTCAGGGGAGGGGGAATGAGGCATGGGTCTGGTTGGGGTGGTTAAGTGGTTTCTGGCTCAGAGGGGAAACACTAGTTTGTGGAAGATGGGATCCCTAGGTGGGAATGGGGCATAGGCCTGGTTCAGGGGATTCACTGGCTTGGGGAGGACTGAATGAAGCTGCCAAAGTCTCAAATTCTCTTTAGGCATCAAAATTGGATAAAAACAGGCTGCTAACATAGAGTGGAATGGTAAATAAATACAGTACATCACCCATCAAAGATGTAAGATAAGATGGCATTCTAGAATGCCTTCAGTTATCTCTTTCCCCCCCACACTCCGACATAACTAATTATGAACTACAACACTATTTTAAAAAAACAAAAACAAACACACAATGGAGGAATAATTAACTGCCATGAGGTTTTTATTATTGATTAATTCTGAGATGTAAAGTCACTGGTCCCACCCCCCTACCCAAAGCAACTAGCATCAACATTTATGCAACTTCTTAAAAATAAAAAACATGAGTGGATATTCATAAAAATTGCACTTAATTAGGGGTGATCCCCCTCAGCCAGGACTGGCATTAGGATGCGGCAACGTGAGTGCTTGCCTAAGGCATGATACCTTTTGGGTTGTAGAAAGGGCTGGAGGAGCAGTAACAGCAGCTGACAACTTCCCCAGTGCCCTACTTGTCATTGAACTCTGCCCTGCCCTATGGTGCGTGGGGAAACACCTGCTTTGCCATGCCAGATGGTAGCTCTGCTTCACCCCATGTTTGTGGCTCTGTCCTGCAGTACCCTTCAGTAGGTCATGCATATGGAAAGCTTGACCTTAATTCGTGCCCTCATCCCCAGGTAGCTCCTCTCTTCTTTGGGGTGCAGCAGAGGAAAGCACTGGCTCTGACTGTACTCCTCACTGGGACTGGAAGTACAGAAAAGGACCATAAAACCAAATCCATAGACCAAGATTTCTGCTGCAGAACTATGGACTGAAATCCTGGCCCCACTGAGAAAGTCAATGGCAAAACTCATTGATTTCAGTGAAATTAGGATTTGCCCCTAAGAATGTGATCCTCCTTTTGGTTAGCGTATGTGCTAGCAGTCAGCACCAGTGTGAGCCCCATTCACATCACTAAGGCCACTTGCACTTGAGACCGGGGTGTGGTGGGGGTGGGGACTGCTGTGAGCTGAAATCACGGTGGGGAGGAGATCATGTGATGCTCCGCTCATGTGCACAGGGCTTTTAACATCATTAGCCCAGTTCTGCTTCGATTTCACACATGGGAGACAGGACTCAAAATCCAGCTCTATCTCCCATCAGTGAAATTGCAGCAGAAATAGGTGGGATAATGACATTAGAAACCCCGCGCACATGATCACTTCACGTGATCTCCCTGGTTGGAGCAGCCCCCCCCCAGCTCATGTGCAAGCACCCGAAGACTCATGCTGGTATTAATTAAATCCAGGGGCACTATTTGGTTGTAGGATCATGCTGAAAGTCTCAAACTTACAGTGCAGCAAATTCCTGTCCTCTGTGCTAGGTACGTTTTTAGTGGAATCTCCCTGGCTGGCAAGGAGAGCGTGTGCCACCTATAATGTATACCCTCCTGCCATACATTGCTTTGCTTATTGTCTCTGTTGCTGCATGAATTTCCCCCTCCTCCCCCCATTTGTAAGCACATTAAAAGAAAATTATAGTGCTTTTTCAATGAACAACTGAGTCTTCGGAGCCTGTTTTCTTATTATCAGCTTTACTAAAGCATGAGGGATATAACCATAACCATTAACCTGATTTAGCCCAATTAAAGCTAAATTGATCTTGACTCCCTTCCTGTACAAATGAATTAATCAATCATATTAATGTGTTTTTCAGCATCCTGAGGTTTCAGGCAGGTCTCCTGTTATGTAGGAGTATTTGTTCATGCGAATGCCAACAGCCTTTTGGGTGGCATTCTTCCCTTTTAGGGTTTTAAAAGGAAAATTATTCCAAATGCAAGCTCTGTTGATTTTTATGGGAGCAGGACGTAGCGGTCAGCTGTAATGAATCTCCCTGGTTATTTGTAGGATCAGGCCCAGAGTATGGGCCATGGTAAGATGATGCTAGTATGGTTTGTGGGAGTTGGGTCAGCAGTGTGAACACCTGTGGCTAGTTAGCTAGAAGCAGAGTGAGCTAGCCAATTGGGACTTTATGCAAGGCTGAGCTCGGGGGCTGAAGGAGAGGACTCCTCATGGAGGTGAAGGACCAGGATTGCCAGCTTGCTCTTTGACTTAAGATATACCAGACTAGCTGCAATGCTGTGTGTCTGCAGCCAACTACCATCACAACACAAATATGAAACCATGATGGGTCCCACAAACGCTGGCACTACAAAAATCTATTGAAGCAACTGGGAGAGTTTAACCATTTATGTAAAAGGAATTAGGCAAGGGAATTGACAGGGGAAGGGGAAGATCAAGGGGACACAGCAATAAGGGCAATAATATATCAAAACAATTCTACAATGCCTCCCTGTCTCCAGAACCTTTAGTTTTCCCTGGGCCTAATCCTACCTACTCCCAGCACAGTCAGCTTCCCCCTCTTCCTGTTCCTCCGGCCCAACGTTGCCCACTCCCCTCACAGCCATCCTTTAAAATGCACACTTAGTCATAGCATAGCTGCTACCAAACCAGGATGGACCATCTCCTCTTCCCATATTCCTAGGCTTATAGTCCTCCAAACTGCCATCATTCCATAGGCTGTTAATACATGGATGGGGGTGGGTGTTTTTGCATGGTGGATGGAGGTGTGCGTGTCCCTTTACATGAATACACACCCACCTCCACCCACAGAGCCTCCTCCATTTTACTGGAGGGCTCAGTGGGTAGAGGTGGGTGTGCGGCGGGAGCACACGTGCACAAATGCCCACCGCCCATGGTGTTTACATGGGCGCACATCCACCACACCCCTATCCCCCCTGCACACCCACCCGAACACCAAGTGGCTGGGTGTGGTGGGGTGAGGCATCCATGTAAAAACAGCCATAGTGATAGCCTCTTTCTGTACTCTCACCATGGTCACAGCTACATCATCATTACTTCCTTTTTAGGGAAGGTTATTGAGCGGGCGGTCGCGATCCAGCTCCAGGCACATCTAGATACCGTTGGTTTCCTGGACCCTTTTCAATTTGGGTTCTGCCCCGGCTATGGCAGAGAGACAGCATTGGTGGCCATGGTCAACGATCTCCGCCGGGAGATGGATGCAGGATGCTCAACATTTCTCATCCTGCTAGATCTCTTGGCCACTTTTGATACTGTGGACCATGGTCGGCTGTCAAGATGACTGTGTGACCTGGGGGGTCTGGACGGGACTGTTCTTGAATAGTTCCGCTCATTCCTCTCGGGGAGAAGCCAGCGGGTGGTGTTGGAAGCTGAAACATCTTGCCCCGCGCTTTATCCTGCAGCATTCCGCAGGGTTCTATTCTGTCTCCATTGTTATTTAATGTATATATGCAGCCCTTGGGGGAGGTCGTGAGAGGGTTCGGGGTGCAATGTCACCAATATGCTGATGATACTCAGCTGTACCTCTCTTTTTCAGCTGACCCAGACCCTGCTGTCTC
>QEPC01011608.1:1823645-1833728 GCA_003113815.1 Sphenodon punctatus | reverse complement strand
GGTGGCGGAAACATGATACAATTACCAGATAACCACAAAGATTCTGCGGACCATGGAAAGGGGAGTTGGCGCCGCTTATTATGGGAATCCGCACAAGTTTCGCTTGCATTCGCCAGTTCCGATGCCACGATACCATTAGCGACAAACCGCAGCCGCAGCCCTCGGAAAGCTGCCTCTGCCGAACCGTGCCACGATGTGCAGAACAGGGGTTTCCGTCGGTAAAAGCTGCCGCGGGGGTATGCCGCTACAGCCCTACTCCCATGCGCCACTGAGTCTTCCCTCATAGCATATTCCTGGGACATTGCAGGCTCATCATGTGGGCCAATCCAAGCCAGTGCTCACCCACGTGACCACATCTGTCTATTACGGTGTGCGCAGGTTTCATGCGGGCAAAGCATCTCCTAGAATGCTCCCAGTGGTCGAAGCAGCAAACACACTCATTGCTCTCACTCTCCTTGGGGCCTCTACTTTGAAGCACTCAAAAATGGCAGTCCAAAAGGTGAAAAAACAACCCCCCCAACCAGAAATCAAACAGTGGGGGGAGTTTCCTTGATCCAGAATTCCCCGTGACAGTGAGTCATGAGGAACGGGGTGGGTGGGAGGAGCACGGTGCCTGCCTGTGTATTAGGTTTGCTGTGTGAAACCCCCTGAGTGAGGGCTGCTGACCCCACACCAAACAGGTGACTCCTGTGGTCTGACTTTGGTTTACTTGCTCCCAGTGATTCTATGATTCTAAGCACACACATCCTCCAGCTCCTATCTCACCTACAGAGTTTGTACTAATTTTCAAATTTGCCTATGGGAGAATGAATGAATAAAACCTTTATTGCGAAGCCGAAGCTATTACAATCTCAAGACCAATAGAACTAAAGTCTCCTTATACAAAGTGAATAAAATATAAATTTCAACAAAAATAAAAACATTCATAACACTCCCACATAGTATATAGGACTACATTCAAAACAGGGCAGAGTCTAAACCATCTAAAGGCGATCACATTTTAGCCGTCACCAGACAGCCTCTACTTTAAACTGAGAGCTCTAATCAGTCCTTAACTGGCAAGGAGATTTTATGTCTTCGGATTACAGCCATACCAAATTGAGGCACGGATCTCGTTACGTGCGAATCAAGAGGACTGAGAAGTGTTCGCAAAGAGCTTTAGTGGTACTCACGGGAAAACCCCAGCTTTTGTGCTTCCCCTCCTACCACTGCGTCCCAATCCCTCAGCATCCCATGAGTCACCACTAAAGAAAGTAATGATTGGTCCTGCAATGGAAAAAGAAAACTATATCTTTTATCCAATATTTAAATATCCAATATTTAAATATTTGGCAAAGAGCAATCTGCTTAAGCGTATAGCTACAGGATTCAGCCCTCAAAATCACCTGGGGGGTACCTCTGGGAACTCCCAGGATTGAGCACAGGAAAGTATTCTGGACTACTTCCAGCTTATCCAGATATGACATACCCCAAGATGGGAGAGCATAGAAAAACTGCGGGATGACTTTTGCCCTAAATAATCGAAGAGCGGGCAAGATCAAATTTCCTCCGGGGCGCCCATGGGAGAGAAAATTGTTCTTCCTCCCACCACTCACCGCACAATGTAGTTTATAGAAAACTACATCAAGA
The DNA here is from genome assembly GCA_003113815.1 of Sphenodon punctatus. Classification (NCBI taxonomy): domain Eukaryota; kingdom Metazoa; phylum Chordata; class Lepidosauria; order Sphenodontia; family Sphenodontidae; genus Sphenodon; species Sphenodon punctatus. Next base: position 1,832,099 of record QEPC01011608.1, on the reverse strand, counting down.
ATGGTGCAGTAGAACTAGAAGTAATCATTTGTATTCAGTGTACAGAAAAATTAGGATTGGCAACCAAAATAGATGTGATAGCTATCTGGCTCTTCATATTTAGAATCGGATCCCCAGACAGAGTAAATCATTGTTGCTCCATTGATTTCAGTACACTGACAAATTACACCACTTGAGAATCCATTCCATATGTTTACTTGGAATGGGGTTTAAGGGTATTTGTATGTATTACAATTCATTTTTATGAATTAGTTCATTTCAGATCATTCTGTTTTGTTTATTGGCTGTAGCGTATTCTAATCTTTTTTATTTTCTAAAGTAACCTACAGAGCCAGATTGTGGAGTTTAATTTAAAATTCTTGTGGTAGAAAATGTGAAGCAATAAGCAAATAATTAAACAATAACGTTTGCCCAACTAACGCCATAAATTAAAGCCATTTAGAAGTAAAAAACTATTTATATATATATTTTAAATCTAAAAGATACATTGTTGCTAATCTGTAGGGCGGGAGGGGATTAAATATAGAGTGAGATTCTAAAGACAGAACAAGAGGAAATGGGTTTACGTTTTGCAAGGTAGATTTCATTTAAATCTGAGGAAAAACATCTTCTGTAAGAGCAAATGGGCAATGGAATAGGTTGTCAATGGAGATTTTGCAATCTCATTCCTTGGAAGGTTACAAGAGATGGCTAGACAAGCATGTATCTATGGCCCTTTTCACACAGGTGCACCCCCCACCGCACACGTGTGTTGTGGGGGGCACCCATGCAAATGCCGTCCATGGTGGCTGTGCACTGGGCGGGCATCCATGGGAACGGCGCCCACAGTGGGTGGGGTGCGTGCATGCTCCCACACTCCACCGATCTCCACCCATCACCAACCCAAGGAGCAATGGGCTCCAATGCTGGTTGCTCTGTGTGTGGAGATGGGTGGAGGTGGGTGGAGATTGGTGTGCACCCATGGGAATGGCCGCACACCAACCTCCACCCACTGTGAGTGCACACCCATCCCCCATCCACTGCGGCCCTTTTGAAAAGGGCCTAAATGATTGCTGAAGTCTCTTTGAACCCTATGTTGTTGTTGTTGTTGTTTTTATTTTATATAGCACCCCCCTGCCATAGCACTTGGAGCACTTTACATATAACAATTTAACACAACTTTTAATCCTCACAACAACCCTGTGAGGTAGGTTAGGGTTCTAAGATAAATGATTTTATAAATATGGACTTTGAAGAATGCTGCCAAACAATGAAAGATATGGAAAGATTGTGATAAGGGGTCCTATGAGCTTGACTACCATTCTGGCCCCCTGCCAAACAGCAAAAAGATTTTGGGCCTTATGGGTCAATTTTCTTACTGCAGGAAAAATTGGTGATATAGGTACAGGTTTTTTGTTTGTCGGTTTTATTTTTATTTCTTTTTTCATTTATAAAAGAGGCGAGGAGTTCATTGATGAAACACAATATACAACTTTCACACTAAGGCTGCTTTTACACGAGCAGTGGAATGCAGCGCATTGAAGAACGTGCTTCCTGAAAAGCCCCCCAGGATGCATTTAGATGTGCTGGAAGTAGCCAGCTGCCATAGGAATTGCGGCTCACGATGTCTTTTTGGAGCCGCATTTGGGAAGCCTCGATATTGGGGTTTCCCAAATGCGACTTCAAAAATAAGCCACAGGCAGAGACTGCGTCTATTTCTATGTTCTGTACAGCGCCAGACACATGGCTGGTGCTATATAAATGTTTATAATAATAATAATAATAATTAATAAAAAGACTGTGTGAGCCGCGATTTCTATGACGGCTGGCTACTTCCGGTGTGTCTGAATGCATCATACAAGGCTTTTCAGGAAGCGCATTCTTCAGCGTGCTGTGTCCCGCCGCTCGTGTAAAAGTGGCCTAAGAATTGCAATTACCTTATATTCATCTAGCAGAATAAATAAAGAGGGACATACAGAGGAAAATGGGGTGGGAGGCAGTTAGATTAACGTCCCAAAAGAGAATAAATAAGTAAAATAATAAAATTAAAGAAGCAAAAGGAGGGGTGGGTGGGGTGTAAAGAAAAGGGAAGGAGGATTAGCCCTCCAGGAAGTAAATGTTTTATTATAAGAAACAATCACATGATGGTGAATGTACAATAAGCAGAACAGTGTTCTTGTCTTTCAGATCAAAAGTTCTAATGCAAAGATAGAATTGATTTCATGGTTGTAGTCCTGGGTGATTTTAAACAAATAGGTTTGTTCAAAAGATCGTATCAAAACTAGAAGGGAGTAACCCTGAGCAAATGGGTTTCAAGGCACTGGGTGAAAACAGGCATAACACTAACTCCACTTTAACACCGCTTTAACATTTCTTATGCGTGTTTCAGAGCTGCATAGGGCATCAATACAGCCCTGCAACATGTATAAGAAATGTTAAAGCGGTGTTAAAGTGGAGTTAGCATCATGTCTGTTTCACCCATTGTCTTCAGGCTTTGGGTGAAGCCTCTTTTTCACTGAGTTATCCTCAGGGCTGGCCCTTCCGCAGGACGGCTCGGGGTGGCTGCCCCAGGCCCTGCTCCTGAGGGGCCCCTACACTCAGGGTCCCCAACTCATGACCTGATAGTGACCGGGAGCTGGGGACCCCATGTGAAGCCCTCTGGCTGACTGACCGGTTGGTCTGCATCTACTCTGACAGGAAGTGGAGGGGGGGCACGGAGTGAGGGAGAGGAAGAGGCCCCATTTCTCTCACACTCCGTACCCCGCCCCCACCGCTGCCTGTCAGTCTCTGTCAGGGGAAATGTGGGAGAGGCAGGGCCTCTGCATCTCCCTCATTCCCCCTGGCCGAGACAGCCAGGCAGCGGAGGGGGGGACCAGCCTCCAGTGGAAGTGAGGGAGAGGCAGAAGCCCCACCTCTCCCATACTCCCTGCAACTTCCGGTAGTGGCAGGCAGTGCGGCCACAGATTTAATTTGCCGCTGCTGTGCCCGCCACTGGTGCAGCCTGATTCAGGGAGCCACTCTGGTGAGCAGGCCCGGTGTAGGGCCCAGGACAGTGAGGGGCAATGCCACAGTGATGGATGCGGAAGGTAAGTGCCCCCGAAAAAATGGCTGAGTTTGAGGATGGACGGAGGGGAGTGCCCTTCCAGCTGTCCCTGAGCCCAGGCTATATATCCAGTCAGCGCATAAAATATCCAAACCAAAAATAAAAAACCTTTAAAAAACATCCAAAAATATATTAACCGCCCCGAGCTGCATGGCAGGATGGGGCGGTATAGAAATCTAGAAAATAAAATAAATAAATAAATAAATCGTAGTGCCCCCTGACCGAGCTGGGGAGCGCCCCCTGAGTGTGGGAGAGCCCCTAGTTTCGCCGCCCGCTGGCAGTCCACTGGGCCCCACATTTCTCCCCCGCCCTGGGCCCCGTGGATCCTAAGGCCGGCCCCGGTTATCCTACCAAGGGGTGAAGAGGCTCTCCTACCCATCCTCTAGATTGTGACATCACAATACTCTGAAGGAGGCTTGGCAACGTTGAAAAGGAGGAACTCAGTCAGTTAGATTAGATTTTGAATGCCTTTTCCAGGCACCCAAAATTAATAAGAGCCCTGAGAAACTCTCTCACATCCCTCCCTTCTTTGGAATGAAATATCCAATATCTTTAGAAGAGGGGAGGCATGGAAGAGCTGAAGAAAGAGCAGCAGCCTGGAACCAGTCTGGGCTGGTATGGAGGCTGCTGTTACAGAGGGCAGGCTGGATCTCTCCACTTTGAGTAACAATTTTTTTTAAAATGTGTTCTTTATTTTATTCATTATTTAATTTTTTATTATTTTAGGTTTGTTTTATTTTATTTCCCTCTTGACTTCTGTTGCTCTTCAGTATGGTACAGCCCCTTTTAAATGTTCCCCTTCCATTAGTAATGCATTTTTTAAAAAATTTATAATTTTTTTTAGGTATATTTGGTTGGTTGGATATTTTAAATATATTTTTGGATGTTTTTTAAAGGTTTTTTATTTTTGGTTTGGATATTTTATGCGCTGACTGGATATATTGTTTTTATATCTATTTTTGTACTTTTAGAGCATGATCCAGCTCCCATTGAAGTCAATGGCTAAAATCCCATTGACTTGTATGGAGGTGGATTGTGCTTAGATTTTTAAAAATAATTTGCATTTGTATGTAGTTTGGATATTGGATATTTGGCGTGGATATATTGTGCACTGACTGAGTGGTGCAGGAGAAAAAAATGCAAACAGAATTTAAAAGTTTTTCCAAAAGCTTTACTTGCAGACTTTAATAGTTTTACACCAGTGTGAATACATCAAAAATACTTGCTTTCTCATGTGACCTTATTGTGGTGCTCTTTTTTTTTATAACCCCTTTGAATTTTGTTCCTCTTCCTGAGTGATCTGATGCTTGTGAATCTTTTTGTGGAATTTTGAATGTTTAAATGTTTAAATTGGTCGGGATATTTTGGTGACCTCATATAGTAGAAAAAGTTACAGATAGAGGGCACAATCCCATAGTGCGGGCACCACTGTGCGCATGTGCATGTGCACTGCCAGCGCCATGCTGGGGATGCCTGTGACTTGTGCGTGCATGCCTGCGCACTGTGAATGCTACGTGCATAGGTCCACAGGGCTTATGATCGGCCCCATTGGAAGGGGGAAGCAGACAGAATATAGGAGCTTTTCCAAAGGATTTATTTTGGTAACTTTAATCTTTCTGTTGAGTGTAAATACTTCAAAAATATGTGCTTTGCAGTTTGCATGCAGCCTTGTGTGGTTTTAGCATTTTTGAAAGGGAAAGATAGGTATCGGCAAACAGAACCGTGTTCGGAAATTCGGTTTGGTTCGAAAATCAAGTTCGGTTCGGAAGTTCAGTTTGGTCGACCGAACTATTCGAGTTCGGTCTGAACTCCAAACTTCCGAACAGAGTTCAGAAATTCAAACCCCATTGAACTAAATGGAATATTATCTTATAGGGATGGGAGAACAGAACTGAGTTCGGAAATTCGGTTCGGTTCGAAATCGAGTTCGGTTTGGAAGTTCGGTTCGGTTGACCGAATTGGTCGAGTTCAGTCTGAACTCCAAACTTCCGAACGGCGTTCACCCATCCCTAGGGAAAGATAGTTTTAGCCCCTTTGCATTTTATCCCCCACTCTACAAGCATTTCCCAGTCAGGGCATACGTAGGGGTTGTCATCTGCATGTCAGGGCTTCTCTCCTGAGTGGATTCTTCTTTTTAAAATAGCATTTTTAAAAAGTGAAAAAATCATACATACAATGTCTCCTTATTTAAAGCAGACTTGAAGACTTTAGCTACCAGGTTTCTGGGATTTACTCCACCCTAGCACCTGATCTACAGGAGAAAATGCTGGTTTTACATTAATTTTTTTCACAGAGAGCTTTGCATTTTGCTCACTATTGCATGCCACCTCCATTGTGTAGTTTTTTGTTGTGCATACACTGGTGGGGTTGGGTTTTTTCGTTTGTTGTGTGTTCTATTCCCTTGATCATGTAAGTGTGAAATTTTAATGCTGGCCCTGCCCCGCCTGGAAGATCACCAGCCACCACTGTGATGAAATGACAAGAAACTAAGTGAAATGATAAGCAGGAGAGTTTCTGTCCCTCTTTTGCACTTGGAATTAGGGTTGTGTATTTGGGTTTAGATAAAACAAAAATAAACACAAACGCCCTTTTCATCTTCCCTATTTGAAACCCAGAACCGGCCCTGGAATTTTTATTGTGCTTTCCACCATCTCAATTTCCACTTCTAATTTGATGTTTCTAATTGTTGGTCAAGCAGTTTGAGCATCTTTCAAGTTTCAATGTTGTGCTGGCCAGGGAGGAGCTTCATCCCCAAAATGGTAATCTATAGAGTGGGTTGTGTTTTGATTTCGGTGCCCGATGGGGTGCCTGAAAATGTGGTCATTACCCACAGGTACTATTTTAGTACCCAATGCAGTGCTAGTCCCTAGATATCTGTAGGGATGGCAACCCTCATCCACAGATGGCCTGATCCTATTTGTGGTTCTGAAATACAGTTTGGGAACTGTACCTTAGCACCAGCACAACTCCCATTTACTTCACTGAAACTCGTGCTGGTGGTAATTGAGGGTGCTAAATAGTCAGAGGATCACAACCTTATTGTAGTTTTTTTTCATAGTTTATTATTCAAAGTGATTTGAGTTGGAGACACTTCTTAGAGGGAGCATATGCAGGGCACCAGTATCCATGGAAACTAAAAGATAAAAATGTCTCTGGCTATATCTGTTGCCTGTATTCTGTTATAAACAATTTTATATTTCCCAAGAGGTTGCTACCCAGAGACTGACTGAAGCATTAACCATTTGTAATGATTTTCTGTCCCCTGCTGAAGTCAGGGGACTTAAAGTTGGAGAGCAATAATACTGCTTAATTGAGCAGGTAGGGTACTGCAGCCCATCTAAGCCCCTCAGATTCTAATTAGAAATGAAAACTCATTGAGGTGCTTCTCTCTGCTCAGTAGGCTAGTGAGACAGTGCTCCAATGTATCTAAAGTAGGGATGAAATGAGAATCAATTTGGTTCTTGTGCGAATTTCACGAGAATCAAGAACCCTTAGTGAGATCTCAAGATCTTGCTAATGATGCAAAAACCCTGCGAGAAACTTCCTTTAAAAGAAAAAAAAAATCTGCATATGTGCAGGCAGCATCATCACCATTTTGGAAAAGGGAAGCCTTTCTATGCATGTGCAGACTAACTGCCTTTTCCCAAAATAGCAGCGACGCTGCTGGCGCCATATTGGAAAAGGGTTGCACATCCACAGAATATCCCAGCAGTCAAGTTGCGCATGTGCAGTTCTTTTTCTTGTTTTCCCCTCCTGGCGTGGAGTTGATGGCTGCAGAAAAGAAGAGAGACAGATGACAAACAGATGCAGGACACAAGACTTGGCGTGGGACACGACATACACATGGCTCCGGAAAGTAAATCAAGAAAAAATTCTCAATCATCAAGAGAGGGACGGGAACCAGGGCTTTTCCCATTTTTCGATTCTCTTGGAAATTGAGCCAAGGAGCTTGATTCTTAATGAGAATCGACAAAAAATGGGATCAAGTTTCAGCCCTAGTCTAGAGCAGTCTCTGTGTTCAGTAGTGCTGAAACTCAGTCCTTGGTTTTCCTCAGGAAACACAGATGAACGGTGCATTCGGCCTTAATTTTCTGAGTTCCAAAGTTCTGAGGAAGGGCTTCAGAACTCAGACAAACCTCGACTGAGTGCAGGTAAAGAAGCTAGAGGGCAGATAAATGGAGACCGGAGGCCAGCACTAGGCCCCTGCTCCCCACTGAAGGAACAGACCAATAGGGGCCAGGGAATCAGGGGTGGGGGCCTAGTAAGTGGCCTATCAGGGGGTCAGAAAGGACCTGAATGGCCCTTTCAGAGCATGCTCAACCCTTTGCAAATGTGGGACGCACAGCACTGGCATGCCATCTCTGAAAAGGGCCAAGCATGCTCAGAAAGGGCCATTCAGACCCTTTCTGAGCATGCTCAGTTGTTTTTTTACTTTCAAACTCAGAAACCGAGAAGAGACCACACATCGTGCAGGACCCTTCCAGAAGGCAAGTAACCCACCCTGACCCCCCTACTCCCCCTTAAGCACCCCACCCATGGGACCGGTCCCCGAACATTTGGGACTGCTCCTCGGACCCTAGGAGAATACCCATGATTTTTTTTTTCGTATTTGGAACATCCCTAGTCTTCAGTGAATCCTTCTTTCTGAACAGGCTTTTTAGGCAAACAGTCTGATCTGGAGCCACTGACTTCAATGAGGATAGGTTTTCACTTAAAATCTCTAAGTGTTCCTTTCTCTATTACTAGGGATGGACGAACAGATCGTGGTTCGGGTTCGGCCATTCGGTTCGGCTGCGTTCGTTTCGTCCGTTCGTTTCGGCTGCGTTCGTTTCGGCTGCGTTTGGTTTGTCTGGTTCGGATGTTCAGCCGTTCGGTGGTTCGTATCGAACGTTGAGTTCAGATTCAGTATTCGGTTCTGTCGGACTTGGTTCTGTCTTTAGTTTGGTGCAATCGGGAACTGAAAATGACATTTGGTTTTTGAAATAAAAGGAAAAAACTGAAAAACATATTTCTGGCTATAACATTTTTGTTCCTTATTACTTTTTGATGAACTTTAGGGAGATTGTACCCCCAATGGAGGGCACTAGGTGTACCAAAATTCGGAACGATTAGATAAAGGAAACCGATTTCAGAAGCAATTGAATGTTGTGATTTTAAGAAAAGCTCCATACACATTCATGGCTACAACTTCTTTATCTTGCATCCAATGTTCATGAAACTTGTGCATATTACATCCCTCCATATGCTTAATATTTCTGCCAATTTTAGGAAAGAGTGGATAAAGGGTCCCAAGGGTATAAGACATTAACCTGAAAATACATTTCCAGCTGTTACATTTTGATATTCCATTCTGTTTACAGGATATTTGACAG
>QEPC01011608.1:1812283-1823545 GCA_003113815.1 Sphenodon punctatus | reverse complement strand
GACCCTTTATAATATCTTTCTGATATTTGGCAGAGATGATCATGAATGTGAAATATATAGTCCTGCCAAATTTCATGTACACTGGTTGGACTACAAAGATGTTATAGTCAGACATACATTTATATGTTAAAATATCACCAAGATCTTTTTCCCAATCCTTCTGAAATTTGGCAAAGATAGTTAGTATAGGAAGGGGTATAAACTGAACAAGTTTCACCTACATTAGATGTGAGGCAAAGAAGTTACAGCTAAGAATGTATATGTAGAATATTGCAAAATACAATAATTAAACTGCTTCTAAAATAGGATTCCTTTATCCATTTGTTTTGAAATTTGGTGCACTTAATGCGTTCTATTGGAGGTATAGGCACCCCAATTTTCAGCCACTTAGCTTAAAAAAAAATGTTACAGCCAATAATGTGTTTTCCATTGAAACCAATGGAAATTCAATTCTGAACTCACTGAACGCATCCGAACCAAACGTTCGAGTTTGAGTTTGGTTCGAACGTTCGGTTCGGTTGACCGAACCATTCAAGTTCAGTCCAAACTCCGAACTTCCGAATTCGAGTTCGGTTCAACCGTTCAGTTCGGTCGACCGAACTATTCGAGTTTGGTCCGAACTCCGAACTTCCGAACCGCGTTCGCCCATCCCTATCTATTACATCCTGCACATGATCAGGGACCTGGGTCCAGTATGAAGGTAAGTAACCCACGTTTTCGCTACTGGTGGCAATGGGGAAAACACAGTGAACACGGGTCCCGGCACCTGATATACTAATACTAGTCAGTCAGTTTGCAGTACAGCCAGGGGTGTTGAAAGGGGACATGACATTACTGAGCTTGGAAATGGGTGTGACCACTTAGAAAGAACCATAGCAAAGAGACTGTCATGCTCCTTTCTGATTTGACTATGTCTCCTTTCTGAGCATAGTGACATCACTGCACTAGGAAAGGGAGTGCTGGTCAAGTTGGGAAAAAGTGAGACACATTTTGCACCCACCACTTTTTCATACGACTACATCCCCTGCTCAAAGACTTCAAAAGTGGCAGGGGTCAATCACACCTCCTCCAGTCTCCCCTTCTTCCCTCCCTTGGTGCCCATGAGTATGGCTGTTTCTATGCTGGGGCGGTTGCGGAGATAATTGGGAGCTTGCAAATGACTGTTTCAAGGAGAATTAACCTGGGACAAACCAATTTTGTTAGAAGCTGAGAACCCAAGATATCCACTTTATAGGCTATATACATTGCATGGCAGATTCCTCGCAATTGAATGTGAGTGCAACAGGTACTAAAATTAGTACCTGCAAGTAATGCCTGTGTTTTCAAGCATCCCACTGGGCACCTGTTAGACTACTTGAGAACAACCTGGGTGCCCAATGCCCCCAAATGTCAGCATTACCCAGAGAAACTGACAAGCCCCAGCTGGGAGTGCTTCAGAGCCTGGCCTGTAGGTCTCCACTCAGGGTTTGACAGTTTTTCTTTGAGGATCTCAGCGATTCTCACTAATGAGATCTACTTCTTGCTTCACAGGCACCGGAAACCTCCTAGTTAGCAGTCTCCAGACAGAATAGAGCCTGGAAAAGACTAGAACAAGGTGAGGGCTCCACCCCTCCCCTCCCTCCTCCCATCCTGAAGAAAGCGCGGGTTCCAGCTAGCACGAGAGCAGGATCAGATAAAAGGGGGGAGGAGCCCTCGCTGCCTCAGTTTTCTTCCAACTGTGTTGCGCTTGGAACACCTCTGTTTTTCCTTAAAAAAAAAAAAAGGATGAATAGTTAGAAAATTAAAAGAGTTAAAACCTATTTAGATAGGATTAGACCTCTCTTCTTTCAGGGGCTTTCCCCGAGCCCGACCTCCTTCATGGCATTCCGGACTATGCCCAAGCTACCGGGCTTTAAGAGATGTAGCTCATGGGGGGCGCCACTGGGCATGCGTCAGCAGTAGCCGCGCCGGCGAAACGCTCCTGATGGCCCAGACACTAATGCCTAAATTACAGCGTATAAACTGAATCCAGGTACTGCACATGGGCAGGAACTTGAAGAGGAACACCCCTGCCCCCCCAAAAAAGTGGTAAAGGGGATCCGCGGAGGCTGAAAAGCCAAGAAAAACTGCAGGAAGTTGAGACTGGTGAGGGAGGGGAACCGGAGAATGCCCGGGCAAAAATGGTGGCCGCAATGAGACCACGACCAGGGGAGCAGCCAGAAATCTTAGAGCAACTGGCCAGCCTAGCAAACACCATATCCTCCCAGCATGAAGCCACAAAAAAAAACAATTGGAAATTTTGAATGATGGCATCCAAAAAGTAACGAGCGTGGTGGATACCCTGAGTAAGAAATTTGATGGTGTAGCTGAGAGAGTCACTAATCTGGAAAACAGAATAGAGGAAGGAGAAGGTCAGAATCAGCAATGGGAGGCCCGGCTCCAAGCAATCGAGAAAGCACTGGGTGTGTGTGTGTGCGGGCAACATAAGATTGAGGACCTTGAGAACAGGGGGAGAAGGACAACCTCAGGATCCAGGGAATCCCTGAGACCACAGAGGCCCAGGGGGGAAGGGACCTGATGCATAAAATCCTTAAGACCCTTCTTCCCCAGTGCACTCACTTACACAACATTGAAGTAGACAGGGCGCACAGAACCCTGCGGCCCAGACCTAAGGAAGGGGAGCCTCCCAGAGCACTTATTTTCGGATGCCTAAAGTACCAGGACAAAGAACAGATACTGTGGGAGGCCAGAAAAAGCAAAGAACTGAGATTTGAAGGGCACAGAATAACAATACAATGAGATCTGGCCCCCGCTACGGTAGCAAGGAGGAGGAAGTCATATCAGATTCAAGAGAAGTTTACTGCGCAAGGGATAAAAACACAAATTAGATACCCGGCTACATTCTCCTTCATACATAAAGACCACAGAAGGAACTTCGTGGACTGCAAAGCACTGAAAAAATATATGGATACAAAGATGCCAGAGTTTGAAATGGCATGAGAAGATGGAATAGCAGGCCAGTCATGACAAAAGATAGACGGACTGCGGTTTACTGGAGAAAAGAATACAAGGGGACAATCCAGAGGCATTACAAGACAGTGAACTGTGTAAAATGTAAATGTAAATAAGGAAATGACAATACATAAAACGGTTAAAATCCCAGGTAGTAGCCCTACAGGAGATGCACCTTTTACAGAAAGACAATAATAGAGTTAAGGATAAGTAATTTGAGCATATCTTCTTTGCAAATGCAAAAAAGAGACAGGCCGGGGTATTACTAGTATAGTATAGTATAGTTTATTTTGGCAAATTAGCTTTCGCCATAGCCATTTAAAATTAGAATACATACAAGCAAAACATGTAATATACATAACAAACAGGCAAAGAAAGTCATCCTATGAGACCGGTTTAATAGAACAACCTTATTCAGCCAAACTTTAGCTATATAAACTTTGTCCGTTTTACAGTCACTTCCATGATGCGATTTGTATCTTTCGCTCTCTGGGCTTGCAATAATTCTTTATCCTTATATCAGAAACAACCATTAAGGCAGAACTAATAAGAGAATACAAATTTAATAAAACAAAAATGTCAATCACTAACAAAGCCTGACGCATGATGTGCATAGAGGTACAGAGCCATCCTTTATTTGCTTTTGTTACAGCAACCATATAACAGTTGCCCTAACTATATAAGGTGTTCATCTAATTCCCAAATATGTCCATAATATGATTCGTGCCTTGCCCTTCTCGGGGCGTATGCCGGCAACGCTTGACCCCTGAGTCAAGCAAGGGGTATTACTAGGTTTTGCCAAGTCACTCAACTTTAAAAAGCAAAGAACAATTAAAGATCCAGAGGTAGTACAGGGACTCCTGATGGGGGAGGAATATACCTTTTTGAACTTCTATGCCCCTAACACGGGACAGGTGGAGTTTTTGCAGCAAATGTTGAAGCTGGTCAGACTGGAATGTAGGGGAGTCCTAATAATGCTGGGAGACCTGAACAACCCATTGACAACACTGGATAGATCGGGAGGGGGGAAATTGAAAAAGGGGCAAAAAAAGATGGCTAGCGACATCGCTGCCGCACAAATGGTAGATACCTGGAGAATGAGACACCCAAGAGAAAGGGAGTATACTTTTTTCTCTAACAGGCACATGTCATATACAAGAATTGACTACATATTTATGCATGACAGGGAGTGGGAGCGCTGCCTGGACACTGAGATATGCCCAGCAACATTCACTGACCACAGTGCAGTGACCTCCCTTATTAGAACCGGACAACAAAAGACACAGAAAACATATAGGTGGTTGCTAAATAAAGCATCTTTATTTAATATTATCAACAAGGAGACAATTAAACAGCAGATAGCGGAATATTTCCAATTGAATGACAATGGAGAGGTCTCTCAGGCGACACAGTCGGAGGCGGCCAAGGCTTACATAAGGGGCCAGTATATAAAACTGGATTCCTGGAACAGAAAGAAGAGAAAAAAGGAATTAAATGAGCTGTATCTTAGACTTAAACACATAGAAGAGATATTAAAAGACAACCCCACAAAGAAAGGGATTAAAGAAAGAGCTGAGATAAGGGGACTGATAGATACAATGGAAACTGAGACTGTGGTCAAAAAGCTGCATTACACCAAACAATTCTACTATATCAAAAGCAATAAAGCGGACAGAGTACTTTCCTGGATGATAAAAAAGCGTAGAAAAAAGGCCCAGATAACACAGATCCTGCATGCAGATGGCCAGAAATTTGTAGTGGGGCAGGAGATGCATGAACAGTTCCTGCAATATTATAAAAAGCTATACACCTCTGATTCCCCCAATAGGGAGGAAATAAATGCATACCTAAGTAAATTAAAAATGCCTAAAATAATGGCAGCGCAAAGGGACATGCTTAATGAACCCATCACAGTAAAAGAGGTGAAAGGGGTTATTAAAGAGCTACCAAAAAATAAGGCGCCAGGCCCAGATGGCTTCATCCCAGAGTTTTATCAGGAATATGGGGAGCTGATAATTCCCGTGTAATACAAAGTATTCAACATGATCAGAGAAAACAAAGAAATGCCAGACACCTTCTATATGGCCACAATTACACTATGCCCAAAGCCGGGGATGGTAGGAAAAGAATGCAGTGATTTTAGGCCTATAGCATTGTTGAATACAGATGCGAAAATCTTCACTAAAATATTAGCCAACAGGCTGCAAACCATTATTAAAAGTATCATTGGGCCGGACCAGACTGGGTTTGTAGGGGGCATGATGGTGATAGACAATATCCGACGGGCAATCAATTTGATATATAAAATTAATAAGGAAAAAAGGCTCACCGCTATGGTCTCCCTGGATGCAAACAAGGCCTTTAACAGATTGGAAAAAGAGTTTTTGATGGCAACTATAGCCAAAATGGGATTCTCGGGGGGCTACCTAGAGTGGGTTAAAGTATATATAAGAGGCCAACGGCACAGATAGTAATTAATGGGGAATTAACTCCAGTGTTTCAGAAGCTGAGAGGTACTAGACAGGGATGCCCGCTATTCCCACTTCTGTTTGATATCGGGATAGAATCATTTATCTCAGCAATTAATCAAAATGAAAAAATCACAGGGGTAAAGGCTCAAGAAATAGAACACAAGACGATGGTATATGCAGATGATATGCTGCTCTCAATCACCAACATACAAACTTCAATTCCCATACTCATGGCAGCACTAACCGAATTTGTGTCTCTATCAGGTTACAAAATTAACACACGCAAAACACAAGTGATGGTTCTTAACCAGGAACAAAATAAGGAGGGAGAACTGGATGCCCTAGCACAATTTCAGATACAAAAGGATCAAATAAAGTACCTAGGAGTACAGCTCACTAAAAATACAAGAGACTTGTACAAGAAAAATTACTTACCTTTAATAAAAGAATTCCAGGACAAACAGCACTCTTGGCATAGGCTGGGTTGCTCCTGGCTGGGAAAAATAAGTATAATTAAAATGCAAGTACTACCAAAAGTGCTGTACACAATACAAGCAATCCCAATACAAATACCAACAGAATTTTATCAGAAGATGGACAGAATAATGAGATTTATTATCTGGGGGGGGAAAAGACCAAGAATACGCAGGTCCATTCTAAAGACAGGGCTGGAGAGCGGGGGAAAAAATCTGATGGATCTGAGGTTGTATGGCATGACATCCGCACTACGAACGATAAAAATCTGGTACAATGGGGACTCAGACCCGAGATGGAGGAATCTGGAGTTAGGTATCTTGGGCATTCCCCAGGTGAAAGATGTAGTTGAAGGCACAGGGCGGGTAGTGTAGTGTTAAGGGGACAGGAGGAGAGAAATCACCCCTTCGCAGGGGCAGCTATGGGGACATGACTCAGGTGTCAAAAAAAATCAGAGAAAATTCAAGGTAAAACCCCCTACACCCCATTAGAGAAAGCGGGGCCTAGATGGAGCAGAACAGAAAAGGAAACACTGAAGCGATGGGGGGAAAAAGCAGTGGGCAGAGCCATGCACCTATTTATACAGGAGTAATTTAAAACCAGAGATACACCAGAAACTGAACTTGAGGAAAAAATTGAATTCTGGATGTATTGCAAACTGCACAGCACCTTAAATAATTCAAGGGACAAGACCTGCTTTACCAGGAGCCCCATGGGGTTGGAAAAGCTCCTGTTTAATCAAACTGGGCAAAGGGGAATTTTCTCAATACTATATAGACTAACAAAAGCGTTATATCACTTCCCAGACGCTGGTTACATATCTGAATGGGAGGATGAACTAATGATTGACATTACGGAGGGGGATATGAGGGCAATATGGGAACACATGAGGGGATGCTCCCGGTCCCTGATAGTCAAGGAACCGCAAATTAAATTGATTCAGAGGTGGTATAGCACTCCTGATGGAATAAACAAAATAAAAAATACTTACCCCCCTGGAGTGTTGGAGGGGATGTGGGGAAAGAGGGACTTACCTACATTGTTGGTGGGGGTGCCCAAAAGTTGAAGAATTCTGGAAGAAAATATGGAACATTTTAAATGAACTGTTGGGGATTCCCCTGCCGTTCAGGCCTGAAATTGCACTGCTGGGATTATACCCGGAAAAGACTTACCACTCAGCAGAAGAGAACGTGCAGGAACTTGATCCTGGCAGGGGTGCACACAATAGCAATGACTTGGAAACATGCCAAGGGACTAACTAGGCTTGCCTGGCTACAGAGATTATGGCATGTAGTATCCATGGAGAAGATCACAGCGAGCCTGGAAGACGACTTGAACAGTTTCTATGAGAAATGGGCACCATGTTGGACAGTATTGACAAAGAAAATCAAAATGGACAAATATAAACACTCAACCTGCTTAAAAGACATATATTAGGTTTGGGAAGGGAGTGGGAGGGGGAAAGGGTGGGGAGGCTTTGGGGGGGTGGGAGGGAGAACAAAAAAAAAAAGATGTAGCTCATGCCCCGTCACACTCTCTATCAGTGACCCTCACGAGAGGTGCTTAGCGTGCCTCGGAGAAGGACACAACACATGCTCCTGCAAGCACTGCGCAGGCCTCTCATCCAGGACCAGAAGGGCACGAGCACTCCGCCTACAGGCTATCTTGACTAGTCAGGCACTTCAGGGTGGTGAAGAGGGGTCTCTTAGGCTCCCCACCCAGAATACAATGAGCACACAGTTGCAGTCCCAGACAGCTCCTGCTCCAACGATTACCGTGATACCCACCGTTGTAGCTGCCGCTGAGACCCAGGCTGCCCCACAGACCAAGAAGCATCACGCTAAGAGGCATGGTGAGCAGAAGAAAAAGAAAAAGCGCTCAGTCAGTCTGGAAGCATCAAGGACACCTCGCCCTCTGGATGCAGAGGCAGGTTCCTCTGAGCAGCAAGCTCGGCTAGCTGACACAGCGGTGCCGCTAACCCCGGCACCAACCACCCGGTACCGCCACCCACTCTGCCGGCTCCACCCTTGGCACCACAAGGCACCACACCTGCCCTAATCACCTCTGCTGACCTGCTGGCACCGACAGACCTGCCTGCCCCCCAGGGACTGGTACCCGCGCCATCGGCATCGCGTCTCACTGTACCCATGCCTGCAGCCCTGGTGAAACTTCCACTTCTCCAGCAACTGCACTGGGATAGGGAGTCAAGCTCTCCCTCGCGCACCCGTCGCTACGACCGCTCTCACTCCTGTTCCTCTCTCTACCACAACGTGAGAGACCAGATTAGTCCTTCCAGCTCGACATGGGACCATGACTCCAGGTGGCACAGTAGGGAATGGCACTCTCATTCACCATGCTCCTGCTGCTCCTACGGGGACACCAGGTACCGCCGGTTCCAGTACCATGAAGCTCATCGGTACTGCTTTCGCAGCCAGTCCCCATACCTGGCACAGTCGAATTCTGCACAACCCCAGTGTACTACCCTCTATCAGCCAACTACTGCGTATGTGCCACTGGCACCACCAAGGGTACCGCCCACGGCAACTGTCTCGCAACCTCCTCCTGAACCTCAACCCATGCAGGATCGGGCTCTGCACCGAGAGACCCTACAGGCACAGCTACTGGTACTAGCAGAACCTCACCCCATGCAGGAGCAGGCTCAGCACCGAGAGACCCTGCAGACACAGCTCCTGGTACCACCGGCACCGCTAGCTCCTGCAACTCAACAGGACACATGGTCAGACCACTCCTTTGGATTTGAGTTACTTAACTCTCTAGTGGGCCAACCTATTCGTCAGCCCCCTTGCCCCCCCCCAACTCCCTGAGGCTGAGGCTCTATCAGAAGACTCCGAACCCTCTTCCACCTCTACCTCTACTCCAGAGGAGGACCAGAATATCTCACCCCCTCCCCCAGATGCTATATCTGACCCAAACTTCATGTTGGCCACTGAGGACTCTAAGGCCTTTCAGGGCATGCTGAAACGCCTTACTGCAGCATTACCTAAACTTCCCTCCAGAGTTGTAAAGAAGACCCAATATGGCCCTGTATTTGGTATTTTGGGGACAGGGGAACCGGGACACATAATGCTCCCAATGTTTGAGCAACTAATGGAACCATCCAGGTCAGTCTGGGCCAAACCCTCTTCTGCCCCCGCCACTAATAAACTGGTTGACTTGCTATACGCCATCCCTAGGGAGGGGGCCACCATGTTTTATAAGCACCCGCCCCCCAACTCCCTTGTCATTGCAGCTACCTCTCTAAGATCTAGATCTGGTGGCATCTAGACCTCACCTGCTGACAGGGAGGGCAGGCGTCTCGATGTCATTGGGAGGAAGATCTTCTCTTCCGAAACTCTATCTCTTAGGGCCTCTAATTATGCGTCTGCAATGTGTGGGTACCAACATTAGCTCTGGGCCCAGCTAGGTAGGGCATCCAACCCTAGTCAGATTGCAGCACTGCAAAGAGAAGGTATGCAGATAGCCCAATTCCAGCTAACTGCGAACATGCACGTAGTCAATGCTAACATTCGAGGAATGGCCTCAGCCATATCCTTAGACGGCATGCATGGCTCCGCTCCACCGCCTTAGCCCCAGAAAACAATAGGGATGGGCAAACAGAACGGAGTTTGGAAATTTGGTTCAGTTCGGTTTGAAATTCGAGTTTGGAAATTCGGTTCGGTTCGGTTTTAAATTTCAGTTCGGTTCGGAAGATCGGTTCAGTCAACCGAACAGTCCAAGTTCGGTCAAATTCCGAACTTCTGAACCAAGTTCGCCCATTCAAAACCAGGTTTTTTGGTGTGTGTTGCCACTAGCGATGGGCGAACAGAATGGAGTTCGGAAATTCAGTTCAGTTCAGTTCGGTTTGAAATTTGAGTTCAGTTCAGTCAACCGAACAGACCGAGTTCGGTCCGAACTCTGAACTTCCGAATCGCGTTCGCCCACCCCTAGAAAACAAAACCTGAATCGAGGACCTACCCTTCGATGGGGAAGGCCTTTTTGCAGCCACCACTGATGAGACTTTTAAAAAAATAAAGGAGACTTCTCAGACGGATCGTTCTACAGGAGTCATCTGTACTTTTAAAAAGAGGTTTTATCCCTCCTCCGCCCCCTACTCCTACCAGTCTAAACAATGAGCCCCTTACTCCTTCAATTCGAATAGACATTTCCCCGCTCAATATCAGCAACAGGCCGCGCCCTCCCAACCCAGAAAGCGGTACATAAAGCAAGGAGCGAAGGGTAGACCCCCTTCCACCTCCTCTGCCACCCAACACCTCAAACAGCGTTTTTAATTCTACGCAAATCGAGAGAGTCCTTCAACATCCTTCTACCTTTGGTAACCATCTCCAACCCTTTTACGAGGCCTGGGAGTCCATAACCTCTGACCGGTCAGAGGTTATTGGGTCAGAGAGGTCATCAGTCAGGGGTACTCTATTCAGTTTTCCTCTTTTCCTCCCAATTTCTTACCCTGTCCTTCCCGCCCCCCCAAAGCTCAAATACTAGCAGAGTTTCTAGAGCTGATCTCCAAGGGGGCTATAAAGGAAGTTCCCCCTCAGAACGGAACTCTGGGTTTTACTCCAGCTATTTCGTCGTACCCAAAAAGGATGAGGGATACAGACCTATCCTTGACCTTCGCCGTTTAAACAAATTTATCAAAAGGTTCAAGTTCCGTATGGTTACCCTCCCCATTATTATGCTGAGTCTCCGCCAGGAAGACTGGTTATCCTCTCTCGATCTGCAGGACGCTTACTTCCATATCTCTATAAACCCAGCACATTGACGTTATTTACGTTTCCTTGTAGGAAATTGACAGAATTCCACGTTCCTGATGCTCGAGCGGTTTGTGGAGCAGAAAGCTGCCTTGCATCAGGTGCAACTGGAGATGGACTGCGAGGCACCGGAAGGGTTTAATATTTATTTATCTATTTATTTAATTAATTTTGTTCAATTTGTGTCCCGCCCCTCCTGCAAAGAGTTTGTGGCCGAATGGGAGCTCCTGATTCAAACGGTCTTCGTCCTGAGACCGTTCCTGTCCCGCTGCTCCATTTGCTCCCCCAGGAACCGGGGGGGAGGGGGGAGAACAGCATCGTGAGCTTGGGGGGCGGGGAGAAGCGCAGAGGCCGGTCATGTGGGCTGGGCTGGCCCCTACCCTACCTGGAAGCAGCTGGGGCTATTTAGCCCAGCTGCCAGCGGCGTTGCCGCAGGCCGCGGCCAAATGGCCGTGGCCAAAGGGCACGGCACTTGGGGGCACTTTGGAGCCGCAGGGGACTCTGGGGGGTTTGGTGGGTAGGGGTCCTTTAATCTAGGACTAGGGAGGAAGGGTGGGGGG
>QEPC01011608.1:1780675-1798505 GCA_003113815.1 Sphenodon punctatus | reverse complement strand
TCCCTCTGTTCCCCTTCCTAAGTCTCTCCCCCAGCTCCTGTCTCTCAGATTGTAAGCCCTAGGGGCAGGGACCATGTCTATTTTATTACTTTGTAAAGTGCCAGGTACACTGATGGCGCTATATAAATGTTTGTTAATAATAATAATAATAATAATAATAAATTCTCAGCTCCACCTCAGCAACATGACACCACCTTGGATACAGTCCACTCTGAGAGCAGTGGCAGCTGGAGCATCAGAAACTGCTCCCCAGATGGAGGAATGAGGTATGTGAGAAAGATGGGGTCTGGGGAAGTTCTCATGGATCTGATGCTACTCCAGGTGCCACTTCTCTCGGGGTGGGCTGTGTCCAAGCTAGTGTCGGCCTGTTGAGGTGGAGCTGTGAATGGGACTCCCTATTTCTGCATACAAACAAACTATCCAAGCCTGGGAGCTAGACTCCTGGGTTTTTTTCAGAGGGGAATGGGAGTTCGTGGGTTAGAGCAGAGGGTCTGGGAGCCAGGATTCCTGGGTTGCCAGGGATAGGAGTGGGGGCTAGTGGGTCAGAATGGTGGGGGGGGGCTGTGAGACAGAACCAATTGTTTCTGTCACAGTGGAGTGGTTGCTAGTGAGTTAGGGCATTTATAGACGATCCCGCTTACAAGCGGGATCGCCAAATGCCGGCTTTCCCCCCTGCGGTCTCTGCGAGCCGTGTCTGCAGTTCAGACACGACGCAGAGTGCGAGGGCGCATGCGCACCCTTCTGCGCATGCGCACTTGCCCGCGGAACCAGGAAGTGCAGCGTAAAGCCGGCACTTCGGGACTCCGCGTCGGAGGGGGCAGGCGAGCTTGGCCCCTCCGACGCGGATTAAAAAGCGGCCCCAGCAATTAGACGAGCGTCAAGAAAGGCAGCTGATCAAAGAATCAGCCGCCTTTTTGGTCTCGTCTATAAACGCCCTTAGTGCAGGGTGAAATTGGTTGCAGGGTCGAGCCAGGACTCCTGGGTTCTCTGTGAGGGGAGTAGTGGCTAGTGGGTCACAGCAGATGGGCTCGGAGCCAGGACTCCTGGGTTCTCTGGGAGGGGAGTGGGGGCTGGTGAGTTAGAGCAGGGTGGGGTGGGAGCCAGGAGACTTGGGTTCTTTGTGTGGGGAGTAGGTTTGAACAGGGTGAACTGAGAGCTGGTGGTGTTGTAGGAGGAGGAATTTAGTGCATTCCCTCTTTCAAAAAACATGGAAATTCTAGGATAAAAAACCCTTAAATTTAATAGAGGAATTAAAGCTCTTACAAATTCACCTGTGCTCCCCAAAACATGGAATTCGTAAGCTAAGGCTCCTGCCTTAACTTGTGTGCCATGTAAGCAATAAAGACATCATACAGTCTCACACATTGTGCTCATTTACAACTTAGAATCCATGCCCCCACACTTTGCTCTCAGCCGTAATACTCTTCCTCTGCAGGTTGAGAGCAACACTGAAGCTGGGGATAGGAGAAGGTCTGAGGGGATCTTGCTGCCTCCTGATACCCTGACTTCACTCTATGCTTTCATTTACATTGCAGAGAATGGGACATCTGGATACTGGAGGGCTGTATGTTGAGGAACAAGATTTCTGGGTGTGGGGTGTGTACATGAAGAGAAGACTGGAGACAGCTGGGTGGTGGGGAAATTGTCTGTATCGGGCAGGGCAGTCAGATGCTTGGGGGCAAGGCTGAGAAATGTGTATTTTGTATGCACAGACAAGGACCTTTTGATCAAAGGGCTTCTTGAGCCCTTTTAAACAATAGGCTGTAGACAGGGTTGAGGCCTAACCGCTAGAATAAATTGGAACCTCCCCTGTGAGAGCACCTTCTTGAGCAGAGAGAACCCGAAGTGGAGCAAAACACATTAACGGCTATTAGCCAAGTAGGTTTAGGACAGTGCTGCAGAACTTTGGGCCTGAAGGCCAAATGTGACCCTTGGAAAGTTTTTATGTGGCCCCTTTCCAGTGCCTTGATCTGGCCCCTCAATCCATTCTCTACGCCCAAGCACTGAAAAACAATTCATGATAATGGACAAGAGAGGAGGGCATACACACAAGGGTAGGGGACAGATCCACAGTACAGATCTATGATCTGGGCCCCCCTTTTCTTGAATAAAGCCATTGAGCACCCCCAAACCTCTATTTGACCCTTGGAGCTCATACTAATCTTCAGTGTGGCTCCCAGGACAGAAAAGGGGCCACACGGAAAAGGTTCCTCACCCCTGGTTTAGGGGATGTAACTTCTTATTGAAGGGAGCTGGGAGTGAACAACAGGGACTGCCCATTGGGACCTGTTAATTCTTCTCCCAAGTGACCGAGACAGGATTCTGGGCTCAATACACCCATTGGTTTGACCCAGGATGGCACTACTCATGTTCTTATGAGGTTCAGACAGTGTTGGTGGGAACTATATGTACCGGCAGCAGGCAGACAGGTGCTGGGAAGGTTGTATATTCAGGGAAAAGCCTGAAAGATGGGTGATGTGTATTCAAGGACAAGGTTTGTAGGACAAGTCTAAGAGGGGAGGTATATGAAGAAGAAATTGTGGCTATAGTGGAGATGGAGCTAAAACAGGTACTAAATTTAGTACCCGTGGGTAATACCCACTTTTTTGGGTATCACATTGGGTACCCTATGGGTTACCCAGGCACTGATTGGGTACCTGAATACTAAAAATATCAGGTACTTCAGGTACTAATTTTTCAATTTACTGATTCCCAGTTGGCATATCAGTATACCGATTAGTATATTGAATTGATAAACCAAAAGGTTGGGATGAAAATAAAATAAAAGTGACTGGAAATAGTTTCCTGGGACCGGATGTTGATTTTCCAGACCAGGAAAATTCATTTTCTGGGATGGAAAACCCATAAATAGGTGTTTTAAGAAAATAAATAAAAAAGCTAACAAAAAAACAACTAAAATTGTGTCACCGGGGAAGGGGCACGAGTCCACGCTACCCACACTCTTGCACCCCTGGGCCTCCCTGCTAGATATCTCGCTAACTGGAACCTAATGCCCGTCAGGATAGTGGGGTGGCCTTCACCTCTAATCAAAGAGAACAGGCCTCTATCATCATAGGGCGCACGGTAGCAGGGAAACCCAGGCAGCCCCAAGATCCACTCGTCCACGCTCTCAAAGGGTATAAGGGGGGTCAGGAAGGCTGTGCGGGGAAGATAGTGAAAGGGCAGGACTGGGTCCCCACACACCACGGGGAAGAGGTCACTCGCACTATAAGGGGCCCCGACAGGGGAGGGGGAAGGGACACCCACACGCTCACTCACCGCACTCTCGTTCTCCTCACTCACTCTGTTGTCCAGGAAGATATGGGAAGGAAGGTAGCAGTCACACTGGGGCTCAAGGTCCAATCGCTCACTTGCTCCACGTTCAGGTTTACAAGCTCGCACAGTCTCACGGGGGCCGGTTTCCAATCACCAGCGCCGCTGTGAATGCGGCGCTGGGCTTTATTCCACAAGCCCCGCCCCTGTGCGTGCCCGCAGCCGCTCTGAGCGGCGCACCAGGGGCGGGGGAATCCCCACGTTCTGTTTCAGTGTTGGGGGCGTGGCTTCTGCTCGGCGTGCTGCCGATGGAGGCACCGCCATGCAGGGAGGCCCCGGGGGCGGGGCTCCAGCCAGCCCGAGATCCTGTGGCTCGAGGGGGGGTGCCGCCTGAGCCCCCTGCAGCCGTCTACGCCGTGTCAGCCGGGGCCTATGCGTTACAAATTGGAATCGGAAGTAGTTTTCCAGGAGTAGGGCTGAAATGCCGTACCACTGTGGCAGCATTTACTGGCGGAAAGTGCTTTTCCACACCAAGCAGCATGGTTAAGAAGGGAGCAATTTTCGCGCCTTGCACTCATGGCTTTTCCGTGGTTGCTGCCGCGGTATTTTCACCACTATAGATTTCACGCGGAAGCAGCAGGTTTGCCACAGTTTCCCCTTTCCCCTAAGCATGGCAGCTTTGTGATTCTCGCAGCATTGCAATCAGAGGTGTAGCCACTGTGGTGCGGGGAAAGTTGCTGCCTTGTAAACAAAGTTCTTCGAGGGGCTCCTTTCATTCTCACTTGTGCGCCCTTCTCTTATGGACATATACTAAGCTCACTAGCTTTAAAAAAAAACACGTGATGTTCACAGGCCCCACCGTATATAAAGTACCTAAACCCAACACAGTTCCTTCCAACCATAAGCAATTAGGAAGAAGATTCCATGCGGGGTCGGAAGGGTGGGTGCTTGTGAGAATGTTTGGAGTCATCTTGAAGAACCTTGTTTACAAGGCAGCAACCTTCTGTTCTCCTTCAAGTGGCTCCTCCCATTCTCACAAATGGGAGAGTACCAAGCCTAGAAAGAGGCGGTGGGGGAATTTTCTAACAAAATGACACTCCATGCAGGTTGGATCTACAGCCTAGGAGGGGGGTAGCAGGCAGGGGGCAGCCTGCTGTGGGGGGTCCATTCAGCTGGGGGAGGGCTGGTTGTTCAGTGCTGTCTCTGTTAGAAGGAGGGACCGAAGGATGGACAGATCCTCCCTCTTCCCTTTGTGATCACCCCATAGAGAGAAATGGGGGTGCAGAGCAGCTACAATGAGGCAGAGAGCCATCCCAGCAAAGGGGAAAAATTTGTCCTTGGCACCCTAATGCACAAGAGAATTCACAGAAGAGCAGGAACTCCCCCCCTCCTCCATCGCCCGGATCAACATCAGGAGCCAGGCACTCTCTCACTGCTGCTGGAGAATCCCTGCACTCTAAGTGGGACAGAGACAGCGACTAGTGAGCAAGGAGGGATAACAAAGATCCCTCCCTCAAAGCTCAACTCTGGGTGCTGCCCTGTTTGTTGTCCCTCCTTGTGCACTAGCCTCTGTCCTGCTTAGAGTGCAGGCTGAGATTTTTTGGGCAGGATGTCACAACAGAGAAGCCTACGCTGTAGCTATGCAGGCAAATCAAATCAAATCAAATCAAATCAAATTTGTTTATTAGGCGCTAGCTTTCGCCATGGCCAACATTTAAAACTGGAGGAATCAGAATAAACACACTATCACAAAATAATATCTTGCAATCTGCGTACATTGTCTAGTACCTCCTCCATATGTTCATAAAATATGTGCCATATCATACTTGGGCACTAATTTTGCATAACATATTTCAAAACACAAAGCTTCTGTCAAGACACATTTACACAATACATTTACCAACATAAAAATCTAATGGATATTTTGAAATATTATAGTTGTTTGGGCACACAGCCTCATGCTAGGGTACTGGTGACCTGATTCTACTTCTGATTTATGGCTTACCCTTCTCGGGGGTTATGGTGCCAGCACTTGTCCCCTGTGCGGGCAGTCCCTACAGTTACGGAAGGGATGTTCCCAGTAGTTTGAGGGGCTTACCCTTTATGGGGGTTGTAGTACTTATCCCCTAACTGGTCATCCTCAGAGCTTGGTTAACAAAATTATATGCCTATCTACATCTTAGTTCTAGCCCACTTGGCTACCCATCTGACTTGGTACTTCCACCATTTTCAGTTTCCCCCAGAGTAGCCTAAACTTCCACCCAAATAACACAGTTAAGCTAGTTCACATCTGGCGTCGCCTCAGCGGTCTGACTGCCCAAAAAGAGGCATGACCGCATGGAAGGGAACCCGCGTCCCGCCGAATCTTCTCTCTCACCCGGGCAAAGCGGCGTCCAGGTCCACCAGCCAAGCATGGCGGAACTGTGCCGTCTCCTCATACAACGACTTGAAATGGATATAAAATGAGTGTATGTGAAGAGAAAGCAACCAATGATCTCCTTCAGGGGTAACAGTGCAGTTGTCAGGATTTGAACCTGGATGGGCATGGTACAATTGATTTTGAGTCCGTTGCCTTCACCACTCAGCCACAACTACCTTCTTTGCATGTTTGCTGAGCGGCTTCAAGTTGACCGTGTGGAAGACGAAGTCACCAAAAATCTACATTAGAGTGAAGAGCGTAGGTGATAGGGCAAAAACCAGCTCGGGCAGAGCTCAACCGATTTCAAGTCCATTACTTGACCACACCTGCCAACCTTTTCTGCGCACTGCCAGACTACAAGTAAGATTGTGGAAATGAGACTACAAAATTCTGTTTCCGACCCAGGTAAAAAAGCCTTGGGCACCATGTCTCTATGAGGCCAAGAGTGTAGTTGGCAGGGTTTGAAACTGTGCAGGCAGATCCCAGTGGATTTCTACTCCATCTCCTTAACCACTCGGCCACAACTACTTTCTGCTGAGTGCGTCCACCTAAGAAGAATGAATGTGGCCTGTCGCTCACTGCCTGACCGACACGCACTCTCGCCGACCTGCGACTGTGACACTTTTTATCAACACTGCAAGTGGTGTAAGGGAATTATTTTTTTTATAAAGGTACTGATTCTTTTTCCTCCTGGGCATGGCTTAAACAGGATTTGAACCCTCAGCCCTTAGAACTCAAAAGATGAGATTTAAATCCTGTCATCTAATGCCTTCGTACAACCTGAACAGCAGCCATAGGGAAGTTGGCGTTGCCTCAGCATTCTGACTGCCCAAAAAGAGGCATGACCGCATGGAAGGGAACCTGTGTCCCACCGAATCTTGCCTCTCACCCGGGCAAAGCAGCGCCCAGCTCCAACGGCCAAGGATGGCGGAACTGCACCGTCTCCTCATTTGACAGCTTGAAACGGATACAAAATGAGCTTACATGAAGAGAAAGGAACCGATGACCTTCTCGAGGGGTAGGAGCATAGTTGGCAGAATTCAAACCTGTGCAGGTATAGCCCAAGAGTTTTCAAGTCCATCGCCTTCACCACTCGGCCACAACTAGTGTTTGCTGAGCTCTTCCACCTAAGAAGGATAGACGTGGCCTCTCACTCAGTGCCTGACCGACGTGCACTCTCACCGACCTGAGACTGCGACAATTTTTATCAACACTGCAAGTGGCGTAAGGGAAAACTTTTTTTATACCGGTACTGATTTTTTTCTCCTGGGCATGGCTTAAACAGGATTTGAACCTTCAGCCCTTAGGACTCAAACGATGAGGTTTTAACCCTGTCATCCAACACCTTGTTACAACTTGGATAGCAGCTGTAGGCAAGTTGGTGTGGCCTCAGTGTTCTGACTGCCCAAAAAGAGGCATGACCGCATAGAAGGGAACTCGTGTCTTGCCGAATCTTGCCTCTCACCCGGGCAAAGTGGTGTCCAGGTCCAACGGCCAAGGACGGGGGAGCTACGCTGTCTCCTCATACGACAGCTTGAAATAGATACAAGATGAGTGCATGAAAAGAGAAAGCAACCGATGCTCTCCTCGAGGGGAAAGAGCACAGTCGGAAGGATTCAAATCTGAGAGGGTATAGCCCAATAGATTTCGAGTCCATCGCCTTTACCATTCGGCCACAAGTACCTTCTTTGCTTTACTCTGGAGAGGCTTCAAGTTGAGCATGTGGAAGAGGGAGACACTGAAGATCTACATTAAGGGCAAGAGTGTAGGTGACAGGGTTCAAAACAGCACGGGCAGAGCTCAGCCGATTTCAAATCCATTACTTGGCCACACCTGCCAAACTTTTCCACGCACTGCCAGATTACAAGTAAGATTGTGGAAATGAGACTGCAAAATTCTGTTTCTGACCCATGTAAAGAAGCCATGAGCAGCATGGTCTCTACAAGGCCAAGAGAGTAGTTGGCAGGGTTTGAACCTACACGGGCAGAGCCCAATTGATTTCTACTCCATCGCCTTAACCGCTCGACCACAACTACTGTCGTCTGAGTGCGTCCACCTAAGAAGAATGAATGTGGCCTGTCGCTCACTGCCTGACCAACACGCACTCTCGCCGACCTGCGACTGTGACACTTTTTATCAACACTGCAAGTGGCGTAAGGAATTTTTTTTTTTAATAAAGGTACTGATTCTTTTTCTTCCTGGGCATGGTTTAAAGAGGATTTGAACTCTCGGCCGTTAGGACTCAAAAGATAAGATTTTAACCTTGTCATCCAACTCCTTGGTATAACCCGAACAGCAGCTGTGGGGAAGTTGGCGTCACCACAGCATTCTGACTGCCTAAAAAGAGTTATGATGGCATGGAAGGGAACCCGTGTCCCGCTGAATCTTGCCTCTCACCCGGGCAAAGCAGTGTCCAGATCTAACTGCCAAGGATGGCGGAACTGCGCTGTCTCCTCATATGACTGCTTGAAACGGATACAAAATGAGTGTATGTGAAGAGACATCAATCGATGATCTCCTTAAAGAGTCATAGCATAGTTGGCAGGATTTGAACCTGTGCAGGTATAACCCAAAGGATTTCAAATCCATCACCTTCACCACTCGGCCACAACTACATTCTCTGCTTCAATTTCGAGCGGCGTCAAGTTGAGCGTGTGGAACAGGGAGACTCCGAAGATCTACATTAAAGTGAAGAGCGTAGGTGACAGGGTAAAAACCAGCGCAGGCAGAGCTCAACCGATTTCAAGTCTATTACTTGGGACACCTGCTAACCTTTTCTGCGCACTGCCCGACTACAAGTAAGATTGTGGAAATGAGACTGCAAAATTCTGTTTTCGATCCTGGTAAACAAGGCTTGGGCACCATGGTCTCTACAAGGCCAAAAGTGTAGTCAGCAGGGTTCGAATGTACATGGGCAGAGACCAATGGATTTTGAGTCCATCGTTTTCACCACTTGACCACAACTACTGTTTGCGGAACTCTTCCAACTAAGAAGTATGGACGTGGCCTCTTGTTCACTGTCCGACCGACGCGCACTCTCGCCGACCTGCGACTGCGACACTTTTTTATCAACACTACAAGTGGCGTAAGGGAAAACTTTTTTTATACCGGTACTGATTTTCTTTCCTCCTGGGCATGGCTTAAACAGGATTTGAACCCTCAGCCCTTAGAACTCAAAAGATCAGGTTTAGCCCTGTCATGCAACTCCTTTGTACTACCTAAACAACAGCTGGCGGAAAGTTGGCATTGCCTCAGTGTTCTGACTGCCCCAAAAGAGGCATGACCGCATGGAAGGGAACCCGTGTCCTGGTGAATCTTGCCTCTCACCCGGGCAAAGCGGTGTCCAGGTCCAACGGACAAGGATGGCGGAACTCCGTCGTCTCCTCATTTGACGACTTGAAACGGATACAAAATGAATGTATGTGAAGGGAAAGGAACCGATGATCTCCTTGAGGGGTAAGAGAATAGTTGGCAGTATTTGAACCTGTGCAGGTAGAGCCCAATGTATTTCAATTGCATCAACTTCACCACTCAGCCACAACTACCTTCTCTGCTTGTGTTTCGAGCGGCTTCAAGTTGAGCGTGTGGAAGAGGAAGACGTCGAAGATCTACATTAGAGTGAAGAGCGTAGGTGACAGGGTAAAACCTGCGCATGGAAGGGAACCCGTGTCCTGCCGAATCTTGCCTCTCACCGGGCAAAGCGGCGTTCGGTCCAACCGCCAAGGGTGGCGGAACTGCGTCGTCTCCTCATTTGACGGCTTGAAACGGATACAAAATGAGTGTATGTGAAGGGAAATCAACCGATGATCTCCTCGAAGAGTAAGCAAGATTTGAACCTATGTGGGGATAACCCAATGGATATTGAGCACATTGCCTTCACCACTCCACCACAACTACCTTTTCTGCTCTTGTTTCAAGCAGCTTCAAGTTGAGCGTGTGGAAGAGGAAGATGTCGACGATCTACATTAGAGTGAAGAGCGTAGGTGACAGGGTAAAAACCAGCACAGGCAGAGCTCAACCGATTTCAAGCCTATTACTTGGCCACACCTGCTAACCTTTTCTTCATACGAACTGAAAAGCCGTTGTAGTGAAGTTGGCGTCGGCTCAGTGTTCTGACTGCCGAAAAGGAGGCATGACCGCATGGAAGGGAAGCCGTGTCCCACCGAATCTTGCCTCTCACCCGGGCAAAGCGGTGTCCAGGTCCAATGGCCAAGGAGGACGGAACTGTGCCAGCTCCTCATTTGATGACTTGAAATGGATACAAAATGAGCGTATGTGAAGAGAAATCAACTGAAAATCTCCTTGAGGAGTAACAGAGTAGTTGGCAGGATTTGAACCTGCGCAGGTATAACCCAATGGATTTTAAGTGCAGTGACTTCACCACTCGGCCACAACTACCTTCAGTGCTTGCTTCTCGAGCGACTTCAAGTTGAGCGTGTGGGCAGAGTGGGCAGAACTCAACCGATTTCAAGTCTATTGCTTGGCCACACCTGCCAACGTTTTCTGTGCACTGCCAGACTACAAGTAAGATTGTGGAAATGAGACTGCAGAATTCTGTTTTCGACCCAGGTAAACAAGCCACAGGCACCATGGTCTTGACAAGGCCAAGAGCGTAGTCAGCAGGGTTTGAATCTGCACGGGCCGAGCCCAATAGATTTCAAGTCCATCGCTTTCACCACTCAACCACAACTACTGTTTGTTGAGCTCTTCCAACCAAGAAATATGGATGTGGCCTGTCGCTCACTGCCCGACCAACACGGACTCTCGCCGACCTGCGACTGCGACACTTTTTATCAACACTGCAAGTGGCGTAAGGGAAAACGTTTTTTTATACCGGTACTGATACTTTTTCCTCCTGGGCATGGCTTAAACAGGATTTGACCCCCAGCCCTTAGGACTCAAAAGATGAGGTTTTAACCCTGTCATCTAACTCCTTTGTACGACTGGAACAGCAGCTGTAGGGAAGTTGGCGTCACCTCAGCATTCTGACTGCCGAAAAAGAGGCACAACCGCATGGAAGGGAACCCGTGTCCCGCCGAATCTTGCGTCTCACCCGGGCAAAGCGGTGTCCGGGTCCATCGTCCAAGGACTGCAGAGCTGCGTCGTCTCCTCGTATGACGACTTGAAATGGATTCAAAATGAGTGTATGTGAAGAGAAATCAACTGTTTATTTCCTCGATGGTTAAGAGCACAGTTGTCAGGATTTGAATCTGCACGGGTCTAGCCCAATGGACTGTGAGCCCATCATCTTCACCACTTTGCCACAACTACCTTCTTTGCTTTGTTTTCGAGCGTCTTCAAGTTGAGCGTGTGGACGAGGGAGACTCCGAAGATCTACATTAGAGTGAAGAGCGTAGGTGACAGGGTAAAAACCAGCGCGGGCAGAGTTCAACCGATTTAAAGTCCATTACTTGCCCACACCTGCCAACCTTTTCTGCACACTGCCAGACTACAACTAAGATTGTGGAAATGAGACTGCAAAATTCTGTTTTTGAATCAGGTAAACAAGCCTTGGGCACCATGGTCTTTACGAGGCCAAGAGCATAATCGGCAGGGTTTAAACCTGCGCGGGCAGAGCCCAATGGATTTTTGCTCTATTGCCTTAACCACTTGGTCACAACTACTGTTTGCTGAGCTCTTCCACCTAAGAAGGATGGACGTGGCCTCTCGCTCACTGCCCGACCAACATGCCCTCTCGCTGACCTGCAACTGCGACACTTTCTATCAACACTGCAAGTGGCGTAAGGGAAAACTTTTTTTATACCGGTACTGATACTTTTTCCTCCTGGGCATGGCTTACACAGGATTTGAACCCTTGGCGCTTAGGACTCAAACGATGAGGTTTTAACTCTCTCATTCAACTCCTTCGTACAAACCGAACAGCAGTTGTAGGGAAGTTGTCGTTGCCTCAGTGTTCTGACTGCCGAAAGAGAGGCATGACCGCATGGAAGGGAACCCGTGTCCTGCCGAATTTTGCCTCTCAGCCGGCCAAAGCGGTGTCCAGGTCCAACGGCCAAGGAGAACGGAACTGTGCCATCTCCTCATTTGACAGCTTGAGATGGATACAAAATGAGTGTATGTGATGAGAAATCAACCGATGATCTCCTCGAGGAGTAAGAGAGCAGTTGGCAGGATTTGAACCTGTGCGGGTATAAACCAATGGATTTTGAGTCCATCGCCTTCACGACTCGGCTACAACTACCTTCTCTACTCTTCTCTCGAGCGGCTTCAAGCTGAGCGTGTGGAAGAGGAAGCCATCAAAGATCTACATTAGACTGAAGAGCGTAGGTGACTGGGTAAGAACCAGAGTGGGCAGAACTCAACTTAGTCAGCAGGGTTTGAATCTGACCGGGCCGAGCCTAATGGATTTCGATGAAGCGAAATCAACAGAAAATCTCCTTGAGAGTGAGAGGCCACATCCATACTTCTTGGTTGGTGAAAGCGATGGACTCGAAATACCCGCACAGGTTCAAATCCCGCCAACTATGCTGTTACTCCTCAAGGAGATTTTTACTCCTGGGCATGGTAAAAACCAGCGCAGGCAGAGTTCAACCGATTTCAAGTCTATTACTTGGCCACACCTGCTACCCTTTTCTGTGCACTGCCAGACTACAAGTAAGATTGTGGAAATGAGACTGCAAAATTCTGTTTCCAACCCAGGTAAACAAGCCTTGGGCACCAAATCTCTATGAGGCCAAGAGTGCAGTTTGTAGGGTTTGAACCTGCATGGGCAGAGCCCAATTGAGCTCTATGCTATCACCTTAACCACTCGGCCACAGCTACTGTCTGCTGAACCCTTCAACCTAAGAAGGATGAACGTGGCCTCTCGCTCACTGCCCGACCGACACACACTCTTGCCGACCTGCGACACCTCTTTATCAACACTGCAAGTGGCATAAGAAAATTATTTATTTTTTATACCGGTACTGATTTTTTTTTTCCTCCTGGGCATGGCTTAAACAGGATTTGAACTCTCAGGACTCAGAAGATTAGATTTTAACCCTGTCATCCAACTCCTTGGTATGACCTAAACAGCAGCTGTGGGGATGGTGGCGTCGTCTTAGCGTTTTGACTGTCCAAAAAGAGTTATGATCGCATAAGAGGGAATCTGTGTCTCGCTTAATCTTGTCTTATGGTTTAAACAGGATTTGAACCCTCGGTCCTCAGTTCTAGCCTATTTGACTACCCATCTGACTTGGTACTTCCACCATTTTCAGTTTCCCCCCGAGTAGTCTAACCTTCCACCCAAGTAGCACAGTTAATCTAGTTCACATCTCTTGAACTAGGAATTACTTTGTAATTATTTTACTTGTAAGTGAACTTTTATTTCCTGTCTTTTTTTAAGTATGAGAGTGAGGAACGTTGTGAAAGATATAATGTCATTACGATTTGACAAATTAGCCAAATACGTGAGTTACTGAGACTGAGTAAATCCTTTGCCCTCCAGCAGAGGAATCAACAGAATCGCTCTTTGGTAAACGTAAGACGGGCAACTGAAAATTTGGTGCTCTACCGACTCTATTTCGGAAAGTGAGCATGGGCATATCCATTCTTGATATACCTACCTTCTACCACTGCAGAGGGAATGAGGTTAAAGTGAAAAATGGTGTAATGTCGTCTCAACTGAGAGTTTTCCAAGGTGTCCAGGTATATTTCCTTTTTGAAGAGTACTTTGCTCATTGAAAGTCCTGGAGCCACCTTTTATTTTCTAAGGGCAGTAAGATCTTCCTGGCTCGCAATGTCCCTGGATCTTTGTTTAGTTCAGTGTTTGATCTCACTTAAAGTTTGAGTACTCAAATATGCCACTGAGAAACCAGTTTATTCAACATGGATGCAGTGTGTTGAATCCATGGATATACTCTAGGTCCTTCATGTTGAAGCTCCTCCTTCAAACACAAGGTTTGAAGAGAATCTGGGGGGAAACAAGTAGCTTTGCCCAATATCTTATGAGGGTTATCCTCACATAGTGTTATATTGAGAACATGTTTGTATCAGCTCTGAGAGCTGCTCCTGGGACACTATTCCCCACTTTCAAGAGCATGCGCATGCAATAATTCTGCACCCGTTCCAGTGTTCTTACATTGGAGGAAAAGGTGCATTCTGAGCCAAAGGTTAACATAGGTATCACCTTTGTTCGAAAGGTCTCTATAATCATGGAGACAGGCATATCCCTTGAGGAATTGTATGCTTTGATCAGCATCTTTGTAATGACCATTGATAACCTTGCCCTATTTGCAACATGTTGACTCCATGTGCCCCTACGGGTAAGGATTATTCCTAGATATGTAAATTTGTTTACTATCTCGAAGGTAGCCCCGAGATTGTCCAGCTTGCATTTTTTCAGAACCTTTCTCCAATCTTCATAATCTTTGATTTTTCCTGGTTCACCTTTAGTTTGTTTGCTGATGCATAATCTAATAACCCTTTAATCGCGGATCTTAAACCCTTTTCAGTTTGCGCGAGAAGGGCTAGATCATCTGCATACTGTAACACATGAAGGGAATATGTCTGGATCTTTGGGGTGTGTGGATTATACATTTTAATTGTTCTATTAGATCTGCCACAAACAGATTCAATAAAAGGGAAGCGAGTGGACAGCCCTGTCGTACATCTCTTTGGATGGGTGTAGGTTCACTGGTTGCCATTAGAGATCTTCCCTTTACTCTGGCTTTGTTCTGCTCATGAAATGCAATCACTATTTTTAACAGCGAGGGGGCAATGCTATGCTCTTTTAGTTTTCTCCATAGAAGATGCCTGGGCACAGAATCAAAGGCCTTCGTGAAATCCACAAAGGCAATGTATAATCTCCCCGACTTGATTCTAAGATATTTCATAATCAAGTTCACCATGATAAAGGAGCAATCTATCGTAGACCTTTTTGGTCTAAAACCATATTGCTCTTTGGGTCTGTAGGCTTATGGGTCTGTAGCAGATTGGATCACGTCGGTCTCCTTTTTTAAAGATCGGCACGATCCAGCTGCTTCCCCACGAACGGGGGACTCTGCCACCTTCTATGATGCTTTTGAAGATCTTATGGAGAATTTGGGCCCACCAATGGGGTGCTGCCTTCAGCATTTCTGCTGTAAGGCAGTCGGGCCCCGGTGCCTTGTTGTCTCTGAGTGCCTAAATTCTCCTTTCAGTGTCTGCACTGGTAATCTCTATCTCACTCAGTATTACTTGAGCTCCTCCACTCTATGCAGGCAGCAAAGAGGAGTTTCTTTGCTACCATCATATTGTCCGCAAAGTCATGTATAGCTGAGCTTTTCCGGGTGATGAAGGGACTGGTCAGTCTGGCCTCTCTGCCTGGAACTGGAATCCTCCAGTGCTTGCTGTGACATGTTTATCAACTCTTTTGCAGATAAAATCACTCACATTCACCACAATTTCGACTCCACACTTAATGTGCTAAATGTGTTTGAGGTTATGAATGCTCTGTCTGGTCAGGTTTTATGGGATCAGTTTCAGCAGAGATCATCCACTGATGCAGTGGAATTGCTTGGGGCTGTGAGGGCCACAGTTTCTGAACTCAATCATTGCCTGTCCTGGCTGGTGAAGGCCAGCTGGGAGACACTGGGACTGTTGCTGTTGGGAATTATCAATGTCTCCTTTTTGGAGGGCAGGGTCACGGGATACCTGAAGGAGGCTTTGGTGTGGCCCTTCCTCAAGAAACAATCTCTTGACATTCATTCCATTGCCAGTTATTTGCCAGTCTCTAACCTTCCCTTTTTAGAGAAGGTTATTGAATGGGCAGTGGCCCAACAGCTCCAGGGGCATCTGGACTGCATTGCCTTCCTTGATCCCTTGAAGTCAGGCTTTCATCCAGGGTATGGCACTGAGACTGCACTTGTGGCTTTGGTCGACGATCTGTGCCGAGAGTTGGACCGGGGTCAGTCCACCCTCCTGATTTCATTAGAACTTTCAGAAGCGTTTCACACAGTTGACCATGAGGTGTTGGTGACTCACCTTCAGGACCATGCTGGGGTGTGAGGGACTGTTCTTGAATGGTCCCACTCATTCCTGACTGGGAGATCTCAACATGTGGGACTGGGGGATCGTACATCTTCCCCCCAGGCCCTCATGTGTGGAGTTCCACAGGGGGTAGGGAGTAGGGAAGGTAGGGAGTAGGGAGGGTAGGGCCTTCTCCCTGAATGATAGGGAGGGGGAACTCCCTGTGAGAGGGGGAGTCCCATGGGGTGGAGGGGAGGGAGGGATATGTTGAGAAGGAAGAGGGGGGAGGATTCTCCCTCACACAGTGGGCAGGACTATTGGGGTCATGACAGGCCGGGGGAGGTATGGTATCAGGGGGAGGGGAGGGAGAGTGGTGAAGCAGGATAGGTGCTTAGTGCACGTCCTGCTTTCTCCTCCCTCAGTAGACGAGCGGGTGGAACTTGGTCAGGCCCTCAGTCCAGTTTTGGTGCTGTTAAATGCGAGGTCAGTGGCAAATAAGGCAAAAGCGGTCCAGGAGGTCATCCTGGACCATGTCGCCGATCTCGTGTGTATCACGGAGACCTGGCTGGACAATGAATCTGGGCCAATTCTGGCTGGTCTTGTTCCGGTCGGGTATTCCGTGCAGCACCAGCCACAGCCGGAGGGACCAGGGGGGAGGGGGAGGGCAGTGTAGCTATGGTTTTTTAAGAGGGGTGGTCTATGAGGAGGTATCCAGTGCGATCCATGGTAGGTATTGAAGGCCTCCATCTTGTGTTTGATTTGGCAGGGGACAGTTTGGGTGTGCTACTGGTATACTGTGCACCTACCAGTCCAGTAGCCTCCCTGCAGGCTCTGGCAGAGGCTTTGTCAGAGGTGGTGTTACGGTCCCCAAGGACGTAGTCCTCAGGGACCTCAACATTCACGTTGACGCGGTTCTCAGGGGAGTCGAGCATGAGTTCATGGCTGTCATGGCAATCATGGGCCTGTCCCAGAGGGTCAACAGCCCGGCACATCTTGGAGGACATACTTTAGACCTCATGTTTTGCACTGGCCTTGAGGCGGGTAGTCCATTAATGGGGGAGATATCAGCTGTGCCCTTGTCATGGACGGACCTTGTCACATCCTGCAGACCTCCCTTCTAGCGCATGTCTGCCCCTGGAAAGGTGAAGAACCTATTAGGATGGTCTGCCCCCGGAGGCTGTTGGACCCAGTGCCATTCCTAGGTGCTCTGGGGGAGTTACCCTCTGACCTTGATGACCGTCACATTGATGGCCTTGTCAAGCTGTGAAAAACCTTGCTGACGGAGGTCATCGATCAAACGTCTCCCAGGCATTCGTTGCCCAAGCAGAGGCTCCGCAGGCCTCCTTGGTTCTCCGAGGAGCTGCGGATGCTGAAGCAGGAGGGGCAGCGGTTGAAGCGATGGTGACATCGTTCTCGGGCTGAAGCCAACAGATTGCGGCATAGAGCTAGTTTACGAGCCTATGCCATGGCTATGCGGGCAGCAAAGAGGGAATTTTTTGCTGCCCTCATAGCGTCTGTTCCGGGTTGTATGGGGGCTGGTCAGTCCGGCCTCCCTCAACCCTGGAGTTGAGTCATCATCTGCCCGCTGTGACCTTTTTGCGGAGAAAATTGCTCGTATTCACCAAGACCTCGATGCCGCAATTAATGCAGTGGAGGAGGTAGAGGTGGTAGAAACCCCGCATTTTCTGATTTTATGGATCAGTTTCAGTCAGTGATACCTGCTGACGTGGTGGAGGTGCTGGGGGCTGTTTGAGCCACTTCTTGTGAATTAGATCCATGCCCATCCTGGATGATTAAGAGCTGCTGGGAGACAATGGGGCCGTTGCTCGCTGGGGTGGTCAATGCCTCCCTATAGGAGGGCAGAGTGCTGGGCTGCCTCAAGGAGGCGGTGGTATGGCCTCTGCTCAAAAAATCATCGCTTGACATTGATTCCCCTGCCAGCTATCGACCTGTCTCTAACCTTCCCTTTTCCCAGCAAGAAGATATTGCCCAGATTAGGAAATTACATTCTCTGGGTAATTATCTGGAGTTATTGCCTGCCGAGGGGGATACAGCCTATTATATGAAGTTAGACTTTCCCTCTGCTCTTGGACGGTGCCTATTTAAGGCGCGTCTAAATGTCTTTCCAACTAAGGTATTTGAGGGACGTAAGGAGAAAATACCTTTGGAAGAATGCCTCTATCCTTTTGA
>QEPC01011608.1:1749554-1775442 GCA_003113815.1 Sphenodon punctatus | reverse complement strand
GTGAGCCCCGAGAGTCTGAGCAACCCTTCCCTGTGTTCCTGGTAAGCTTGGTGAGTGGGAGAAGTGGATTGTAGCGCGTGTGAGTGTGTGCTCCCTGTACCCTTCCCCCGTCGTGATTTCAACCCTGTGGACCCTGGTCTCTTGCCTGAAAGCCCCGTGTTCCCTCTCCTGTGGGGTCCCCCGTCCCTAAACCCCCACGGGCTGCCCTTACCTCCTGTCCCCCTTACCTCCTACCCTACGCTGGTGTGTTGTTGCGTGCAAAGGGGCAGGCCTTGGAAACCCCACTCAGTGGCGCCCTATGATGATAGAGGCCTGTTCTCCTTAATCGGAGGTGATGGCCACACTTCTATCCTGACGGGCAGTAGTCCACGAGTGTTCCTAACCCTGTGTGGGGTAACCGTAGGCCACGAGCGAGTGAGGTGTGAGCGAGCGATAACCCTGCTAGTGACCCCCCCCGGTGACATCCGGGCTCTATTCAAGATGTTGGTTATTACCTTTAAAGCCCTATACAGCCTAGGTCCCACTTACCTGCGGGACCATGTCACACCCTGTATCCTGGATTGGCCCCTGTGGTCGGCCAGGGATGCCCACTTGGAGGTCTCCCGGTTTTCCCGGTTGACTACATTTGAGTGGGCATTCTTGGTGACTACACTACAGCTATGGAATTCCCTCCCTGTGGAAGTTTGCCTCCCTCCAGATCTTCCCTACTTCTGTAAGCGATGTAACACCTGGCTGTTTCACCAGGCATTTACTGAGGGGGATGGGTAGTGTGTGGTTTTGTTTAATTTTAAGGTTAATTGGGGTTTGCTTTTCGGGTCTCTATTACTGTTTGTTTTTAATTTGTTTTTATTACGTTATTTAGATATTTTATATGATGTTTTATATCACCGGCGGATTCACCAGGTGGGCTCAGAAGGCTTCAGTCCCCCCATTGGTCAGCCGTGGCTGACATCATGCTTTCCCCAACCCCATAGTCATGGCTGGGGTGGAGTTTGCAAAGTTCTTTAGGGATGACTTGCTTTTGCCTCAGCCCCTGCTTTCTGCTCCATGCTGAGGCTATGCTCACTGTACCATACCGGAGTGAGTGGGAAGTGTGTGTCAGGGTGTGTGTGGGGGGGCTGCAGCCCCCCTCCTGTCATAGGCATGGCAGCTTCAGAGGGGAGGCAAGACAGAGACTGTAGGGGACTAAGTCTCCAGTGAGGGCTGTCCGGGGAAGGAGTCACTGTGGCTTGGCTGTCAGAGATCCTGTTATGGGGGTACCCCGCCAGTCCAATGTGCCTACCATTTTGGCCACGTGGGTGGCTCTGCAGAGCAGCATGCTGCCGCTTGGGAAATGCTGCAATGGGTGGGTGTCCTCGCCTCTGAGGCCAGCCCCTGGTTTCCCTGGGCTCAGAGCTTGGGGGCGGGGGGGCATGGTGAGATAGTGGCTCCAGCTGTTGGAGGTTCAGGGGCAAATCAGCCCCTGGCCTGAATCAGGATCCATATTTCCCCCAGGCTCTGGCCACATTGGTGCCCCTACGAGCGGCACGCATGAGAAATGCTGCTGGGGGGGGGATGCTCCAGGGGTTTCTGGCAGGCTTGGCAGCGTATTAAACGGGTGGGGATGGGGGAGAAGAATTATGCCCCTCCCCCACCCCTCTCCCCTCTCACTGGTCTGATGCTGCCCAAGCTCAGCTGTGTTAATTTCTTGCTGCTAGTGCCACTCACCGCGCATGTGCGTACTGGGGCTGCCACCATGTTTACTGTCTGGGCATGCTAGGACTACATTTCCCAACATGCCCACACCAGTGATAGGAAGATGGTGGCAGCCTCCACGTGTGCTCATGTGGCATCGTGGGACCTTTTAAAAAGATTACAGCCTCCTCTAAGAGGCTGCAAACAGCGGCGGTGGCACTGGCAGTGAAGGTAATTGATCCTGAGGAAAGGGGGGAGGGGAGAGGGTGTAGTGTGTGTGAAGAGGGAGAGGGGGGTGTAGTGTGTGTAAGAGAAAGGGTGGGTGGGTGGGTAAGAGAAAGAGAGGGTGTGTACTCGGTATGTGTGTATGTAGAGAGAGGGGGTGTACTCTCTCTTTGTGTGCTGTGTGTGAGAAAGAGAAAGGGTGTGTGTGCTGTGTGTGTGTGTGTGTGTGAGTGAAGACAGAGAGGAGTGTGTGTGCTGTGTGTGTGAAAGAGAAAGGGTGTGTGTGTGTGTGTGTGAAGAGAGAGAGGGGGTATACTCTGTGTGTGTGAAAGAGAAAGGGTGTGTGTGTGTGTGTAAGAGAAAGAGAGAGGGGGTGTATTCCCTCTCCACACACCCACACCCAACACAGAGGGACACTTGCATCCATCATTTTTCCAAGGCTGGGCGTTGGTACAATGAAATGATAAGAAAAGAGTTTCCTAGCTAAGGGTAAAGCTGCCATGGTGCTTGCTTGGCAGGTGGTGGGGCTGGAGGGGGGACCTGCTCTCATGGCCAGAGCTATGTGAACTTTGGACTTAAGCCCCCCCATCCACATCACTTCTGGATCTGCCCTTGTATATGGTGTACACCGCCCCAGACTTCCATTGGGTAGGAGGGTGGTGGTATAGAAGAAGCATTGCAAATTAATAAATTAATTAATAAAATAAAACAAAACAGACAATCCTGGCTGGTGAAGTCATGGCTTGGGTGTCCTCGGGTAACTCCACCCTGATGGGCTAGATAGACTCTCTGAAATGCACCAATCCATGGAGACCCTGAAAAGGCTATAAAAAACCAGGGACTGCACTCTCTTTCTCTTGCCCTGATTTCATCTCCTCTGGACTCCTGCCAGTTTGGAACTAAGAACTGTACCCCACATGGCTGTAAGTCATCCTGGTCCTAGCATGTGGAAAAAGAACTGAGTAAGAACAAACTATTTTGTCTGCCTAATCAGGAAGAGTCTAGATACTGAGGATACTGAGTCCACTGAGCCCAAAACTTGACTCTGCAATTGCTCAAGAGCCTTTCCTACCTTGATACCTGTTTGTAAACCCTTTTTGATCCTAACTAGTATTTATTTATTTATTTATTTATTTAGGCACGGGCTTTCGCCATGGCCAATAAAACATAATAACAATACAATACAATAGTACAAAACATACAATGACAAAAATATCCTAATAAGAATAACTTGCACATCAAAATGACAGACTAATAGATGTCTTTGGCAAAAAAATACGCTGAGGAGATTTAACGTAAATATTCCAAAAATCCTGAGCAAGAAATAAAATTATGGGCAAGGAACAAGGAACAAACCCAACCCTCCACTGGATAAAATGTTTGATTTGAATGACATTTGATTCAAGCATAACAACACAACTCCCTCATTCCTCCGCTTAAGCTAATCAGGCTGGGGAACAAACTCCCTATTTCGGTTGGGTTAGCACCAGCCGCACATCTTTCTCAATTTGCCTTGTTCTCGGGTGAACCTACTTGGTAAAGCTCGGCCCCTATCTCCTAGCCTTCTCTCTGCTCTGNTTAATTGGGGTTTGCTTTTCGGGTCTCTATTACTGTTTGTTTTTAATTTGTTTTTATTACGTTATTTAGATATTTTATATGATGTTTTATATCACCGGCGGATTCACCAGGTGGGCTCAGAAGGCTTCAGTCCCCCCATTGGTCAGCCGTGGCTGACATCATGCTTTCCCCAACCCCATAGTCATGGCTGGGGTGGAGTTTGCAAAGTTCTTTAGGGATGACTTGCTTTTGCCTCAGCCCCTGCTTTCTGCTCCATGCTGAGGCTATGCTCACTGTACCATACCGGAGTGAGTGGGAAGTGTGTGTCAGGGTGTGTGTGGGGGGGCTGCAGCCCCCCTCCTGTCATAGGCATGGCAGCTTCAGAGGGGAGGCAAGACAGAGACTGTAGGGGACTAAGTCTCCAGTGAGGGCTGTCCGGGGAAGGAGTCACTGTGGCTTGGCTGTCAGAGATCCTGTTATGGGGGTACCCCGCCAGTCCAATGTGCCTACCATTTTGGCCACGTGGGTGGCTCTGCAGAGCAGCATGCTGCCGCTTGGGAAATGCTGCAATGGGTGGGTGTCCTCGCCTCTGAGGCCAGCCCCTGGTTTCCCTGGGCTCAGAGCTTGGGGGCGGGGGGGCATGGTGAGATAGTGGCTCCAGCTGTTGGAGGTTCAGGGGCAAATCAGCCCCTGGCCTGAATCAGGATCCATATTTCCCCCAGGCTCTGGCCACATTGGTGCCCCTACGAGCGGCACGCATGAGAAATGCTGCTGGGGGGGGGATGCTCCAGGGGTTTCTGGCAGGCTTGGCAGCGTATTAAACGGGTGGGGATGGGGGAGAAGAATTATGCCCCTCCCCCACCCCTCTCCCCTCTCACTGGTCTGATGCTGCCCAAGCTCAGCTGTGTTAATTTCTTGCTGCTAGTGCCACTCACCGCGCATGTGCGTACTGGGGCTGCCACCATGTTTACTGTCTGGGCATGCTAGGACTACATTTCCCAACATGCCCACACCAGTGATAGGAAGATGGTGGCAGCCTCCACGTGTGCTCATGTGGCATCGTGGGACCTTTTAAAAAGATTACAGCCTCCTCTAAGAGGCTGCAAACAGCGGCGGTGGCACTGGCAGTGAAGGTAATTGATCCTGAGGAAAGGGGGGAGGGGAGAGGGTGTAGTGTGTGTGAAGAGGGAGAGGGGGGTGTAGTGTGTGTAAGAGAAAGGGTGGGTGGGTGGGTAAGAGAAAGAGAGGGTGTGTACTCGGTATGTGTGTATGTAGAGAGAGGGGGTGTACTCTCTCTTTGTGTGCTGTGTGTGAGAAAGAGAAAGGGTGTGTGTGCTGTGTGTGTGTGTGTGTGTGAGTGAAGACAGAGAGGAGTGTGTGTGCTGTGTGTGTGAAAGAGAAAGGGTGTGTGTGTGTGTGTGTGAAGAGAGAGAGGGGGTATACTCTGTGTGTGTGAAAGAGAAAGGGTGTGTGTGTGTGTGTAAGAGAAAGAGAGAGGGGGTGTATTCCCTCTCCACACACCCACACCCAACACAGAGGGACACTTGCATCCATCATTTTTCCAAGGCTGGGCGTTGGTACAATGAAATGATAAGAAAAGAGTTTCCTAGCTAAGGGTAAAGCTGCCATGGTGCTTGCTTGGCAGGTGGTGGGGCTGGAGGGGGGACCTGCTCTCATGGCCAGAGCTATGTGAACTTTGGACTTAAGCCCCCCCATCCACATCACTTCTGGATCTGCCCTTGTATATGGTGTACACCGCCCCAGACTTCCATTGGGTAGGAGGGTGGTGGTATAGAAGAAGCATTGCAAATTAATAAATTAATTAATAAAATAAAACAAAACAGACAATCCTGGCTGGTGAAGTCATGGCTTGGGTGTCCTCGGGTAACTCCACCCTGATGGGCTAGATAGACTCTCTGAAATGCACCAATCCATGGAGACCCTGAAAAGGCTATAAAAAACCAGGGACTGCACTCTCTTTCTCTTGCCCTGATTTCATCTCCTCTGGACTCCTGCCAGTTTGGAACTAAGAACTGTACCCCACATGGCTGTAAGTCATCCTGGTCCTAGCATGTGGAAAAAGAACTGAGTAAGAACAAACTATTTTGTCTGCCTAATCAGGAAGAGTCTAGATACTGAGGATACTGAGTCCACTGAGCCCAAAACTTGACTCTGCAATTGCTCAAGAGCCTTTCCTACCTTGATACCTGTTTGTAAACCCTTTTTGATCCTAACTAGTATTTATTTATTTATTTATTTATTTAGGCACGGGCTTTCGCCATGGCCAATAAAACATAATAACAATACAATACAATAGTACAAAACATACAATGACAAAAATATCCTAATAAGAATAACTTGCACATCAAAATGACAGACTAATAGATGTCTTTGGCAAAAAAATACGCTGAGGAGATTTAACGTAAATATTCCAAAAATCCTGAGCAAGAAATAAAATTATGGGCAAGGAACAAGGAACAAACCCAACCCTCCACTGGATAAAATGTTTGATTTGAATGACATTTGATTCAAGCATAACAACACAACTCCCTCATTCCTCCGCTTAAGCTAATCAGGCTGGGGAACAAACTCCCTATTTCGGTTGGGTTAGCACCAGCCGCACATCTTTCTCAATTTGCCTTGTTCTCGGGTGAACCTACTTGGTAAAGCTCGGCCCCTATCTCCTAGCCTTCT
This sequence comes from Sphenodon punctatus, assembly GCA_003113815.1. Taxonomy (NCBI): domain Eukaryota; kingdom Metazoa; phylum Chordata; class Lepidosauria; order Sphenodontia; family Sphenodontidae; genus Sphenodon; species Sphenodon punctatus. Next base: position 1,769,292 of record QEPC01011608.1, on the reverse strand, counting down.
CTCTGCTCTGGGAAGACAATAACCCATAAGATGCAATAGCAACCACATCCTCTTTACTTTGCAGGGAGAGCAGCCGTTTGTAACCTTGGCCCGGACCAATACCCGTAAGACTCTGGGTTAATGGTTGCAACCAGACCGCCCTAAGTGTATCATAATAAGGACAGACCAGCAAAAAATGCTCCACAGTCTCCACCCCTCCTAAGGGGCAGGTGCAAACTTGCCTCTCATATATAACCCTCTTATGCCTCCCTTCAACAACTGCACTTTTGATCATCTGAAATCGGAGTAGAGTATAGTATCTCCAAAGCTTGCAGTTCTCCAAAATATCTAAATAGGGTTCTAACCCCCATGTAGTTTTTATTAACTTTAACCAGGGGGCAACCCTCCAGTCATTTACCCTTACTAAATCCTCCTGTCTCTCTACATCTTCCAGGCTAGCCCGAATTTGTTCTCTGATCCCCTTCACAGATTTCCTGGCAAAATAAGCAAATGAGAAACCTTGTCTATGCAGGAGTTGGCCGACATAGCTAATCCAAGGGTATTTGCCATCTCCTTCGTAACACAATTCTTCATGGAGGCACAGCCCCAGAAGAGAGTTTTCCGGTAAGGTGATCACTCTCAGCCAATAGCGGATCAAAACAAGTTTGGCATGTGTCTCCATTGCGCCTGCTTCTGATCTCATCACAGGACCCGGAACACTCTTCCCAACCTGTAAGATCCTGCGAAGAAAAGAGTTCTGTACTCTTTCTAATGGTTGGATTATCGGTTGTGGGATAACCTCAAGTCCAAACATTGCCGCGGGTACTACCTTAATTCTATGTACCTTTAAGAAGGTTGAAACTGGGACCCCCCTGGGAGACCCTTACCCCTCTAGCTAATGCCCCCGATAATTGGGCTGTTCTTAGTGCCCGTCCCTGTATATGTCTAGACCATGTACTCCTATTGGAAAATGTCACTCCAAGGTAGGTGTACGACTGCACCACCTCGAGTGATTCTTTTGCGATTTCCCATCTTCCAGGACTATTACTGGAGCCATATATCATGATTTTGGATTTATGCGGATTTGGAGGCAAGTTGTTTCCTGCACAGTAATGGTCAAAAGCCTGGATCGATCGCTTAAGCCCTATGGCAGTTTGGGAGATTAAGACCAGATCATCTGCAAACTGCAAGATGTTCAACTTAAGAGTACCTAATCTAGGGGTGTGTGTGTCCTCCACTTCCAATCGCTTGACAAGATCAGCCAAATAGATGTTGAACAAGAGCGGGGCCAGCACACATCCCTGCCTGACCCCCCTCTGGATAGCTATGTCCCCACTCTGTTGGTTACTTACTCCCACCTTAACTCTTGCTATATTGTTGCTGTACAACTGCTTCATGAGAATTAGGAGGTTGGCATCTATCCCTAGACCCTGGAGTTTTTGCCAAAGGCGGGTTTGGGGGACAGAGTCAAAAGCCTTAGTCAGGTCTATAAAGGCTAGAAAGAGCTTTCCTCTTCTAACCCTCCTATATTTATGGATGATATGTTGCAGTATGAAGCAGCAATCTATTGATGATCTTCCCTTTCCAAAACCAAACTGCTCTTGGGGTATAATTTGATTTTCCTCAGCCCAGTCTTCAAGATGTTTGAGTAAACCTTTTGCGAACACTTTTCCCATCACTGATAACAGGCTTATAGGCCTGTAACAGGCCGGGTCCATTTTGTCCCCCTTCTTAAAGATAGGGATGATCCAACTCTGAAGCCATGAGGGTGGACCTAACTAGTAAAGTCTAAGCTTCTTTGTTTTCTTTTTACCCTGATGGTTGGGTGTGTGTGTGTGTGTGTGTGTGTGCTCGTGCTCGTTGGCAAAAGAGACGCCTCCCTGAGCCTGCTATGCACAGATACTGAAACGGAGAAAGGATTCAGGTTAAGTGCCCCTGAGTTCCACCAAGGGTTTCTGCCCCATGCCAGATAAGGGGAACCAGGGAAAGGGGTGGCCTTGAGAAGCTGCAAGCTTTTAACCTGGAGTTTGCATACCCCAGACTATGCGAACACACACAGTAATTGGAGTCTGGGTGGTGGCAGCTATACCCAAAGACTTGGGGGGTTGCCAACAGGTGGGGAGGCAGTTAGATTCTTGCCCCTATTGGAACCCCAAGGTCAGGCTTTTTGGATGACACAGTGAGACATGGCTCAGCTGTATAGCGTCCCCTACTGTGCTGCCACAGTATCAACAAACCACTTACTCTGGAGTAGTCACATTGAAGCCTACAGTGGTTTGTTGGTGGTGGCTAGGGATGTGCGAATGCGGTTCAGAAGTTCGGACCGAACTCGGCCTGTTCGGATGACCGAACTGAACGTCCGAACCGAATGCTCAAACGGCCGAACAGTTTGGAAAAGTTCGGATGAGTTCAGGGGTGGGAAAAACATGACTGGAAGGTGGGAAAAATGTGAATGGAAGTGGGAGGCAGCTGAGGAGCAGACTTCCTGGCACCAGGGGTGGAGACCAGGGATGTTTTCAGGGTCAAATGATATCGATACCGAAAAAACAATTTGAATTTGGTTTCGGTATTGATAGCGCTATTTTTGGCTGTTCGGCCAAGTTCGGCCGAACCAAACTCCGCCAAACCAAACAGCCGAACCTGAACTCGGGTTTCAGGCCAAACGACCGAACATCCGAACCGCGTTCTGTTCGTCCATCGCTAGTGGTGGCCCTTGTGGGAATACCTGGCAAACTGTTCAGTAGTTTACCATATGAATTCAGACATCACAAATAACTCTGGAGTGACCCAACATGCAGTTACATCATAGAGGTGCTCTCTATGGCATTTATAGCCTCTTGTTTTGATGCCACATTGAAACACTTTTGAAAGTACTTGATTAGCACTGTTTGTAGTTATGTCTTATCAACGGGGACCATCCCACAAATCACAAAAGTATTTGCTAAAGAAGATAAAAGAGACATATGAGGTCATCTAGCCTAGTTCCCCTTCTTGAGGGATGATTTCCCATTGTATCCTGATTCCCTGCTAACAATTTATCCAGTTAAGTTTCAAGTCTATGTAGATGTGGGTCCCCTGCTTCCCCATCAGCTCACTTGAGCAATTATTTTCATATTGCCATGCATAGGCCCATTGTGCTCTTCAGCTTTGTAACAGAATTGGGGTGCAATCCTCTGCCATTAAGTCAATTGGAGTTTTGTCTAGGGGTGTGCGCCAGGGGCCCATGTCATTTTTGTTTTCATGTTTTCATTTTCATTATTTTAAATATGTCGTTTTCGTTTTTTTAAATATCAAATTGCCCTTTTTGTTTTTGATTTTGTTTTTGATTTCCATTTGTTTCAATGGAAAACACATTTTTGGCTGTACCATTTTTGTATTTCATTATATTTGGCTGAAATTTGGCATGCTTATACCTCCTATGGAAGGCATTATGTGTAAGAACTTTCAAAAGGATTGGATAAAGGACTCCCATTTTAGGTCCTTTTTACACAGACACTCTAACACCAATAAAATGGGTGTTGCATTTTATTAAATGTGGTACTGGGCAACACTGCAGCCCTGAAACATGGGCCCTTTTCACATGAAATGCCTCCACCGAGTTTTGATGGGTGGAGGTGTCTGTGTAAACACCACTTGCAGTGGGTGGGGTGCAATGGGTGGGTGGTGGGTGGAGATGGGTGTTGCATGGGAGCATGCACGCACCTACACCCACCGCAAGTGGTGTTTACACACATGCCTCCACCCATCTCCACCCAGCGAAACTGGGTGGAGGCATCTCATGTGAAAAGGGCCCATGTTGCAGGGCTTCAGTGTTGCCCTGTACCATGTATAATAAAATGTAACACCCATTTTATCAGTGTTAGAGTGTCTGTGTAAAAAGGGCCTTATAAGCAGTTGAATGATATTATTTTGCAATTTTCATATACATTCTTAGGTGTAACTTCTTTGCCTCACATTTAATGTAGATGAAACTTGGCAGGTTTACACCCATTCCCATATTTACTATCTCCGCCAACTTTCAGAAGGATTGCATAAAGGGTCCTAGTGGTATAAGCAATTAACTTATAAATGTATGTCTGACTGTAACATCTTTGATAGTCCAACCAGTTTACATGAAATTTGGCAGGGCTGTATATTACACTTCCATGATCATCTCTGCCAAATATCAGAAAGATGTATTAAAGGGTCCCAATTGTATATGCCTGCACAGCATATGCAGGGAAGGAGCCTATGCCAGGGATTCTCTTACATGTCACTGTGGTATAAGATCGTTTGTGATGCCAATTGGCCAGTATGAATGTCAACCAAATATCCTCATTCTGTGCTGTGACCATCCCAACATCTCTCCCCCACTAGTTACTGGAAAGTCAGAAGCATCTGTTTAGGAAAGAGCCAATAGAGATTCTCTTATGTCCTCTGTCCCAGTGCTGCGGATGTGATTCTGATGATAATTGGCCAGCCTGGATGTGTAAACTATGTCTCCTGATTTCTGGGATGCTATCCCCAAAGTCCCAGTTATGTCCCTTCTATGCCTGCCTGAGAGCTGCCCCCTATGCCTGCCTCAAAACCACTACCGATTGGTCCTATAAAGCTGGAAGCATGCAGTAATTGGCCAGTGAATGTGTCTGTCAGTCTTTTGGGTTGCTCCAAATCCTTCCTCCTATAGCCTCCCTCCCCCTGCCATACCAGGTGCCTGCCTTTGACTGGCACTGCATGTGCTGCTATTTATCTGAATAATGGTCTTCAAGGCAACAACCTCAATTGCTTGTAAAATTGGGTCACTTTATCAAAGTGTCTTGTAGTTTGGCAGATATGACAGGGAAGGTATGTCATACCTTCCTGCCAAATATCTTGTAAACAGGATGGAATATAAAAGTGTTACAGCTGTAAATGTATTTTCAGGTTAATGTCTTATACCATCCGGACCCTTTATTCAATTTTTCCAAACATTGGCAAGAATGTTAAGCTTATGGAGGGACATAATAGTCACACGTTTCATGCAAATAGGATGTAAGATAAAGAAGGTGTAGCCATGAAAGTGTATGGAGTTTTTATTAACATCACAACATTCAATTGCTTCTAAAATTGGTTCCCTTTATCTAAGCATTTCAAAAATTGGTACAGGTAATGCCCTCCATAGGGGGTACAACCTCCCCAATTTTCATCAAAATCGAATAAGAAAAAAGAAAGGTATAGCCAGAAATACATGTTTCAGTTTTTCCCCTTTATTTAAAAAACAAAATGTTTTCGTTTCTATTTTCATTATTATCATTTTTCATTTTCATTATTGCAATAACAGTAATGGAAACGACAATTTTCATTTTCATCATTGTAATAACAAAAATGACATGCACACCCCTAGTTTTGTCATTGATGATCAATGGAGGCCTGCACCTTTGGTTTCTTACCTTCATTCTGACCTGAAATTAAAAGCAAATAAACTATGATAACCTCATCCACTGAAAGTCAGAGGAAGTTGTGCACCAATCACATGTATCATCTGGTTCTTTAGCCTGTTTTCTAAAGCACTTCCCAATGGATGAATACACTTAATGCAGTTGAAGAGGTGTCACCTGGGCTTTGAATATTTTCAGAGGCAAATGTGCTCATCAATATTTACCCCAATTAGTTCCTTATAGCATCTCTCTCTGAAAAAACATCCTATTGTTAATATTCAATGGGCAATGATTTATTTCTTTTACCACCACACTGAAACAGACAAACCTGAAACTACTTTAAGCCAGATGCATCATATTTTCTCTTGTGCTTGAGTTTAGTCTGAATAATAGCTTTGGGCTCTTTTTATCATGCTTTTAACATTTCTCAGCAGAGCACAGTTAAACCATGTATTGTAATTACTATTTCATTCTGATGCTCTCAATTCGATGTCAGGTGTAGAAAAAGGCAATGCTGTTGCAGCATTAAACTCAATTAAAGTCCATCATCAGCTTCCTGCTTAATTGGAAAAAATCTCCACCCTTGGTTCTACTTGTGCTCATAGGAGTACTTTTAGTGGGGGATGTCAGGGATATGTGCCCTGCAAATTTCCTGCACCTACCATTCTAGAGAAGGGGTGGAACGTGTACAGGTCAGTATCCCCCACAAATTTTAGTCCAGATTACTCCTATGCATTGTTCTGGCTCTTTGTGACATTCTAGCAGTACAATGGAAACCCAAACCTACTGGGTTTTCTGAAGCAAATATGATTTTTGTCTGGGTGCCTGGATCTGCACAACTGTAGGATGTTTTCCCTGGGATGGAAGGGGATGATCACAATGTTCTGCATCCTGGCAGTCCTCACCAGCCACTATCCATTCAGGCACAGCTAAGAGCATTCCTAGGATTTGCTAAAATGGCCTCCAGCTTGCATCAAATTTGGGGAACTGCTGCCCACATTAGGGCACTGGGCAGTATATTAATTTAACTGAATGCATACATTAATTAGGGGTGAAATGAGATTTTGACCTAACTGAAAATCCTGCCAAAAATGGGCTTCTTGGCAAGATCTTCCAGGTCAAGAATCTCACAAGGATCGGCATTCTTAACACCATTCTTGCAAGTTTCTTGAGTTCTGAAAAATGGCAGGAATGCGCAAACAGAACCAAGTTTGGAAATTCGGATCAGTTCGAAAATTGAGTTCGGTTCGATTGACTGAACTATTCGAGTTTAGTCAATTTCTGAACTTTCAAACTGAGTTCGTACATTCAAAACCGTTTTTTTTGGCCTTCTGAACTGGTTCAGATTCGACCGAACAGTTCGGTCGAATTTGATGTCAGTTCAAAAGTTCGGTTCGGTCAACGGAACTATTCGAGTTTGGTCCGAACTCTGAACTTCTCAACCGTGTTCGCACATCCCTAAAAAATGTTCTGTGCATGCGCAAATGGCCACTAGGATCATTGCACGTAAAGAATGACCACAGTGGCCATTTTGTGCATGTACAGAGTGTTTGGGGGGATTTTCAAGTATCTCATGAAATACTCAAAAACCCTAGGAAGATCTTGTGAGATCAAGCATTCTTTGTTTCAGCTCCAAGATTATTATCAGATGCCACCGTGGCCATTCTTGGGGGCGGGGCCCCCATCGGCGCCCCTATCGGACCCGCAGCGACATCCGGGACTCCACGGCCAAAGTGTGCTAGGCAGGGCTAGTAGACCCCGCCCTGTGCACACTGGGCGATGCACAGGCAGGGCCTCAGGATGCTGGGGAGGAGCCCAGGGGGGCAGGACCGCCAGTTGCGTTGCAGCACTCGGCGCGCCTCCGTACACAGTGGGGTGAGGCCATAAGGGATAAAAGGCTGACCGGCAGGTAGGAACCTTGCTGGTGATCAGCTTGCTGTGAGAAACTGGCCCTTGTGAGAGTGTGCGGAGAAACTTAGTGAACCCTGTCGGTGTGTTGAAATGTGTGAGAATGGGGAGCATTTGAGTGAGTGATTGTGTGAGTGATTGAAGGTGTGCATGAGTGTCAAGAGTGCTTGGTGTATGCCTCCCTGTCTTTCCTCTGGGACCCTAAAGACCTTTCCTATGCCAGTTTCCCCGAGGATTGTATTTCTGGAACCCCCTACCTTGTTACCCTGGAACCCTCTCCCTGTGATCCCCACTTCCCTGGTCACCCTAACATTCCCCGCTGTGTGGTGTGGGTGCTGCATGTTGGGTGGTTGGTTGCTAGGCAGACGAAGTGTGAGGGCCTCATACTTGGTCCTGTTGATCGCCTTCCCTATGATGATCTGGCCTCCTCCCGTACGGGAGGATTAAGGGCTACACAAGATCCTGAGGGACGGTTATACCCCGAATTGGGTGCCAAACTAGAGGCGTGTGTGTGTCGGGAGTCTGGTTGCTTTCCCCTTCTTCCCTTCCACTTTCCCCTTTCCCTAACAATTATTAGTAATATATGTGAACCTACTCTCTCTAACAGAAGTTGGTCCAATAAAAGATATGAGCTGTTCTTAAACAACCACACTATACCACTCCGAACTTGTTCTTACCAGACTTGTTGGAATGACGTCGGCATCATAATCAGTCCAGTTCCTGTGGCTAAATGACTACTGTTGTGACATTCTACTCGTTTTTAAGTTCCTGAATGTCTAAAGGATTAGAACATTCTTCCTGTGCAGATGGTAAAAATGACTGTTGTATTATGTTCTTCATTTAGAATGTTACGATAAAACCTTGAAAAAGGTGTTTTACAAAAATGTTCTAAAACCCAGCAGAAGCATCACAATTTTTAACATTCCAACTATCAAGACAATCACATTCAGAATGACATAAAAAGCCCTAGAATGTTCTAAATGTGTTGTATGAAAACAGTCATTATCTCAACTACTTTGCCTTCATGTTGTCTTGTTCATTACTGCGTGTTTTTACACACATATTTCTCCTGCGTGTTTGCTGTTACATCCTGAACTTTCTGTGTGTCTAAATCACTCACCCAGATCATAAGCATCTGGATCTTTGAACTTCTGCGTAGAACTTCTTCCAAAACTTTTGTGTGTAAAAACTTCTAGTAAATTGCTTTGCTCCAGGCAGCTGTGGCCACTTGGTTTCCATGTCAGCCCCTTGTGTCTACAGCTGCAGCTATTTTAGGCTGCCTCAGGGCAGTGTGTGTGTGAAGAACAGGGCCAGACTTAGGAATTTTGCGCCCCTAGGCCCTTCTCGGGCTGCTACCCACAAGCCAAGCCCCTCCCCCACACGGCGTGTTAGTAGGTGGGGGAGCTCCATGTGAATGATACAGCGCATGCGCCTGTGGTGACCGGGGGTCCGTGCACATGCCTGCCCAAAACGCATCCCCACTCACCGCTTGTCCCCACGCAGGGCCGGCCAAAGGGTTTGTGAGGCCATGTGCGAAGTCTTGGTGCGGGGCCTAATTTGCATAATTCAGCACCACCTAATTTTGCAAATTTATACATTTGCATAAAACTTACTCCCTCTGGACAGGAAGGATTCCCATTCTCCACCTCTCCGAGCAACCATGGAGAAGCATGGCCTCCTAATGCTTCCCCCCCTCCCCAGCCAAGTGTCTACCACCACTCCCCAGGGGTGGTTCCACTGCAGGGGCAGCCAGATGGGCAGTGAGGCAGGCACAGAGAGACTGACTGCGTCCACTGCCTTACTGGAGGAGGGGCCAGGGGATGAGCTTAGCCAGTCTGGCCTCCAGGGCCTGTTGCTTCTTGCTGCCAGTGCCGCTTGTGCACGTATGCGGTGTGACCAGTCCGGAGGTGCTGCTATCACACACACAAGACACCCAAAATGCAGCTAGCTTATTAAGCGCATTATGCCATGAAAAGAGACATATAACCAGTTCAGTTGTGCCCCCATAATCAGTTCATGCTGCCCCCACCCCATAACCAGTTCATTTCTGCCCCCGCCCCCATATAATCTATTCACGCTGCCCCCACCCATAACCATTTAATTTGTGCCCACGGGGCAGCGTGAATTGATTATATGGGGGTGCAAATGAACTGGTTATGGGGTGCGGGTTTAAAGACAGTATTCCTGTTAGCAATAACTTCATTAAGAAGAGTTAGTGAAATAGCAGCCATAATAATCTCAGAACCATATTTGCAGATTTATTTTCCAAGACAGAATAGATATTGCTTTACATCCTAAATTCCTACCTAAGATAGTATAAGTAAGACAGTTGTGAGAATGTGGCCCTTTTTACACGGGTCTCTCCTCCCAGCCATAAACACGCAGATTTCTGTGTGTTCATGGGTGGGGGAACCCCATGTGAATGACGTGGTGCACGCGCCCATGGTGAGTGGGGGTGCGTGCGCGCTCGCCTAACACGCATCCCCACTCACCCCCCCACTCATCCCCACGCACGGAGCAACCGGGGGAAATGGTGGTTACTATGTGGGTGTGGATGAGTGGTGGGTGAGTGGGGATGTGTGTGCAGCTGTGTGCATGCCCCATCCATGCACTGGCGCGCCCACGGACTCCCCACCCGGCGGAGCCATGTAAAAATATCATGTGAGGAGCCACTCGAAGAAGAACAGAAGGTTGCTACCTTGCAAACAAGGTTCTTTGAGATGGCTCCGAACATTCTCACAACACCCACCCTTCCAGCCCCGCATGGAATTCTTTTCTTATATTTCTAGAAAGGGTTGAAAGGAACTGTCATTCAGAGGGGGAGGGTTCTTTTTATACCAGAGGAGCTCAAGACCATCATGTGGTCTATTATTTGAACAGGGTGAGCGCGCACAACCCAGTTGTGAGAATGTTGGGAGCCATCTCGAAGAACCTTCTTTACAAGGTAGCAACCTTCTGATCAGCACGTGGGGAGGAGCTGTTTGTAAACAGCCTTATCTCCCAGCCCGATCCAGTGTCCCCGCTGCTGCTGCTGCTGCTGCAGCACTACTAGAAGGCAGAGGCAGGTGAGGGATGGGGTCTGGAGCCAGGGAGGGGAGGAAGAATCACTTTCTGGGGGAGAAGCTGGCTGCAGCCTGCTGCCCAGGCAGGCAAGTGCGAGGCCCCAGCTGGCGGCAGGGCCATGTGCTTCCACACATGTGGCACATGCCTGGGGCTGGCCTTGTCCCCATGCATGGAGCAACTGGGGAAAATGGAGGTTGCTCTGTGCATGCAGATGATCAGGGGGAGAGTGGGGATGCATGTGCAGCCATGTGCACACCCCACCCATATGTGCCCATGGATCCTCCACCCAGTGGAGCCATGTAAAAAGGGCATGCGGGGAGCCAAACAAAGAAGAACAGAACGTTTCTGCCTTGTAAACAAGGTTCTTCGAGATGGCTCCTAACATTCTCACAACACTCACCGTTCCAGTCCCGAATGGATTTTTCCCCCTTATATTCTTAGAAAGGGTTGGAAGGAACTGTCATTCTGGGGAGTGGGGGGGAGAGATTGCTTTTTATAGTAGAGGAGCTCGAGACCATGACGTGGTGTATTATTTGAATAGGGTGAGCATGCACAACCCAGTTGTGAGAATGTTGGGAGCTATCTTGAAGAACCTTCTTTACAAGGCAACAACCTTCTGATCACTCACTGAGGAGGAGATGTTTGTAAACAAACAGCTTTATCTCCCAGTCTGATCGGTGTCCCGATGTCCTGCTGCTGCAGCTGCTGCAGGCAGATGGCAGAGGAAGGTGAGGGATGGGGACCCAGGTAGGAGGCTTCAGCTGCGGACAGCAGCCTCGGATGTGCAGGGAGAAAAACAAAAACAAAGCAGGGCAGAGCCAGCAGCAGGATAGCCACCCCCCAGAAAATGCCACCCAAGGCCCGGGACTAGGGGGCCTGCCTGTAAGTCTGGGTCTGGTGAAGAATGCATCCAGGAACTTACTTGTGGACTTGTAAACACAGAAGATTGAAAGACCAGTACTTTAAGGTGTTTGTAAAAACGCCCACTGTGATTAGTAGTTCTAACTTGCAGTTGGTTTATACCAACTTGATGACAGCCTTAGGACCAGCTTAATTCTATGTCAGATAGCCTCTGAAAGAGGTGTAGGTGGCTGGTATCTTATGGTGGTAGATTGCCAGAAGATATTGGATGAAAGAACTAGTAACAGATTTGTGTTCTCTGAATAGGTAATAATGACCTGGTGAACTTAGGAGTTCTAGCTCCCACCCCTTGTCCCCTTCTCATCTACTTGGTCCAAGCTCTGTAACAGAGAACTCAACACTCCTGGCTTCCACCCTCTCCACCTCCCTCTGATCTAGTAGACGGCACTCCCTTCACAGGCAGCTCAATAGTCCTCGTTATGAGCATGTTCTCTTGTCCCCTGCTCTCAACCTTGTAACAGACAACTCAGGAGTCCTGGGTTCAAGTTGCCCCTCTAACCCTGTAGCCCCCACTCCCCTCACAGAGAACTCAAAAGTCCTGGGAAATACAATGTTTCTCTGTATGTGTCATATGGAACAGAAGTGTGTGTGTGGGATGACACAAACAAACAAAAAACAGGAGAGGAAATGGAATACCAGGGAGGGAGGCTCTTGGGAGTCAAAGGATAGGGAGTCAGCTATGGTAAGTGGGTAAAACTATAGGACTGCTTCCTCAGACTGCTTCCCATCAGTCTTCCAAATCAGTTATTTCACTCAGAACCTTATTGAAACTATTTCTAATTCATCCTGTCATTCCACCCACTTACTTGATCCTGCACACTCTTTGTATTTTTCCCTGTCATTCCAACCATTCCACTTACTGCATCTGGTGCCTTCCTGATCATTTCATAACCTCTTGCCTTCCCTATGTACTCTCAAAGATGCAACTGTGTTGTATAATTTCACAATCACTTAATTGGATGTTGGAATGACAATAGTATCTATTTAGAAATTGGTACTGTTGTTGCCCCCATTCCTTCCAATGGCCATTCCATTTTATTAATCTCAATGCATACCCAACTTAGTTTTAATTAAACATTTGTATAGGACTCTACACAGCTTCACTGTACTCTGGGAGGGCAGTGGAGACTAGTGGGTAAGAGGGACGGTTGTGAGCCATTAGTCAGCTGTTCCATTCTCCCCAACTGAAATGAAGGGATAGAGGGAAAGGAGGGGATGAGGGGCCAGCTCACGCCCTCCTGTCCCCAGCTTCAGTGTTGTCCCCAACCTGCAAAGAAGAAGAGGATTGGGAATGAAAAAAGAAGAAAAAGTGTGGGTGCATAGAGCCTAAGTTGTAAGTGAGCACAATATGTGAGACTGTACAATGTCTTTACTGCTAACATGGCACGGAAATTAAAGCGGGAGCCTTAACTTACAATTTCTATGTTTTTTAGTGCATGATTGGATTTTCAAGAGCCTTAATTCTTCTTGTAAACAGGAGGTTTTTTGATTATAGAATATCCAAGTTTTTTGTTAAATACAATGTAATGGAGAAAATCTGTCCTGCTGGCGCAGTAGAATGCTGAGCAGTGTAACCACTATGGGAACAGGGCTGAGGGGAGGCCAAGGTGGAAGAGCTTCTCTCTTCAGTTTAGAAGGTTGTTACTTCCTTCAAATAGCAAGTAAAGCAAAGATGGATTTCTACTGGTAGTTCCCTGCTTTACTAAGAATAAAACAACTTTGGTTTGGTTTATGCATTGCAAACTTCCAAAAACTGTTCTCTATGATCGCTCTAGCTCATGGCTTGTACAAGAATCTTCCACTCTACTCCCCAATGTCAGAGCTCATTTCCTTGTATAACACTGGCCATTCTGCTTTCTAGGACTTCCCCCTGTACAGGACTCCCTGGCTAGTTCACTCCTTGTACAGGGCTTCATGACTCTGCTGTGCTCATGTACAGGACTCTCCAGCTGGCATAATGCTGCCCATTCTGCAGCTCTCCCTCTATACAAAGCTCCCTCACTCAGTTCTTCTCTGTCAGGGCTCTTTCCTGGCACAATTATGGCCATTATTCTGCAGCCCTCTGTTTCTACAAGACTCTCCCACTTTAACCCCCCTTGGACAGGGCTCCCTTTCTTGTGAACATTGCCCACTCTGCAGACCTCCTCCTGTACTGGGTTCCATATTATGTATCCCCAATAAAGCTGCTCCCTGTAAAGTGCTCCCCCTTTGCATGGCTTCCACTGTACAAGCAATTTACAGAGGCACTGCCCCTACTCTTTCCCCTTAATGCCCCCACCCCTTGTGTATGCTCCGTCCCTCCCTGCTCCCCATAGGATTTCCCTCCCTGGGCTGAGACTCTCTCTTAGAGTCCTCCCAAGAGGACTACACTTGCCACTCTGCCCCACAGGGCTGCTCTGCACAGGTCCCCACCATCCCCTGCCCCCCTCCTGCAGAACACCCACTGTATCAGCTGTAGTGAAAGATTGTGGAAGACCTATGTACACCGGTGGAGCCAGTTAGTGAACTCTTATATATCTTATTTGGCCTACTTTTGCTTTAAGAATCCATCTTGTATGTCATGAGTTGTAAGCATGCCTTTTGGGCAGTTTATGCTGTATTGTATAAGTTGTTCAGAATGTCACGGGCAGCTAGAGCTGTAATGTTATGAGAAGCGCTTATCAGTAATTGAACCTGATACCCAGAGAAAGGCTTGTTAATTGGGAGCTGAATGACTCAGGCCAGGGGGAGGCAATAGTTAATTGTTAGCACATGCGCAGTGGTTACATAGTGGGTTTTGTGAGGTCAGAATATTATAAAGACAAAGAGACCGGAAACCCATGTTGGAAGAACGTCACTGCTGGCCACTAAGCAGACGTGCAGAGGGGGACCAGCAGAACCTGGGGCCCACCTGGGGATCATCTTGCAGCTGTTGTTGGGGTTTCCTGGCTTGCATAAAGGGATGTGAGAAGCTGTCTTTTACTTTTTGTATTGATTCGGGTTATTATTTTTATCTTTTATGCTGTGTATTTAATAAAATAGCTTTCTTGGCACCATATCGCTTGAGTCATCACTGTACTGATTCAAAAGAACAAACAATTTCAAGACATCATCCCAGAGCACCTGCTTATCCCTCATTCCTTACTGGGGTTGGGAAAGTCAGAGGGAGAAGCGCTGAAAGAAGATCAATTCCATCTCGCCTGTAGCCTCCTGTCCCTGTCTCCGGGATAAACCTCTGCCCTCTTCCTGCACCTGAGACCATCCCAGGCAAACCTCAGCACTCTGGCCCTAGCCATGCTCCTCAAGTGGTGCACCTCATTGGAGCCGCAGCCCAGACACCCCATGTTTTTGGAGGGGGAAAGGCTGTAATTGGAATCCATATGCTCTGTGGTTCTGGGTGGGTTTAGAGGGCAAGATCACTCACCCCAAACATCACTGCAGGATTAGCTAGCTCTGTTGTTTAGCCATCACAGCATCCCTGACCCCCAAGCTGAGGTGCCTGCTGTGCAGGATCAGATCAGAATGACCTTCAGCTTTCTCCCTTCCACAGACCTTGCTCCTCCTCTCCCCATTAGATCAGCTCTAAATATGGCTGACCAGTCACTCACACTGCCCCCTGGGAGACGCAGTTCCATCTCTTTCCCCAGCACTGATAGGCTCTAGCAAGCAGTGCCTGCTGAGAGTTGTAGCCCCCCAGTATTCAAGACTGTTTGCTTTTAAACAGTCTCTGCATTATACATAGAATGTTTGCAAGCACTCCACACTTAGGATGTTCTCCATAGGCTAACACTGAATTTTCAAGATGTCATAACTTCATAACTTCTAACCAGATTTACAAAACGTAAACCAAAAGGCACACCCCACCAGCCTCCTTTAATTTTCTAAAAGGCTTACACCTCCTCCCAACAAACACAAATCCTCTTTACCCTGCTGAAATGGAGAGGGTCTAACTTTTGAAAAAAACAGGCTTTCAAAGTGCAGTTTTCAAACTGCGATATCTCAGCTGTTATCCAACCAATTCGGTTTAAATTTGGAGAGAATGAACCGCTTACTCCAGTGATTCTTAACCACAAATTTCACAATCCTAAATTTAATCATCCCAAGTTTATAGCAAATAGAATGTTGGGACTTTATAATGGAGGGTTTAACACACCTTAACTATTAGAGTGTTCCCACACTCTGATAATAACATCTAGCACCAAGAGTCTAGTAGGCACTTGCTTACAATAGATAACAGGTTTGCCTTTAAGAGTTTGCAGTCTATCACACTAGACCTTAATCGCATAAATATACATCTTCATTAGGGTTGCTCAAAGGGATAAGTGTATTTCAAAATTACACCCAAAATAAAATACTAGGTTTTGTTAATTTTATTTTATATCAATAATTGATACAAAATAATAATAATAATAATTAATAAAATAATAATAGGGGTGTGCAATTTATATATTTTTAATTAGTTATGACGGGTGTGAAATTCATATTGTTTTAATTAGTTACAAAAATTAATGGCACCCCATTTGTTTTCATGACTAATGTTATGAAAATGGATGAATAAACAAATGACTGTTTGCTTTCATCCATTTTCATTTTTTCCATTTATTTTTAATAAATTAATACAAAATTTTAAAAAATCACAGTGCATGTGCAAAATGGCCACTGTTGCTGTTTTGCGCATGTGCGGTCCTTTTCCAAAATGGCCATGAAAGTATAAGAGCCATTTTGGAAAAGGGCAGCCATTCTGCACATGTACTTACTGACTGCCATTTTTCAAAAATGATGTCGTTGCTGCTGGCACCAGTTTGGGAAATGGTGCACATGCACAGAATGATCCGGCAGCCATTTTTCACATGGCTTTTTATTTTTTCATTTCTTTTAATTTAAATAATAAACAATTACTGTGAATTTACAAAATGACCACCGGACTGTACACATGCACCCTTTCCCAAATAGCACCAGCAGTGTTGAAGTCCATGGATGGCCCCGACTACCCACTGGTTGTGTGGTGGTGGGGCCATCTGTGTGCATGCAGCAGTGAGTAGGGGGGATGCATGTGCACCCATGGAAACACCAAGGGTGGCGGGTGGGGGTGCATGTGCACTCCCAGTGCACACCTATCTCCATCCATCACCCACCCACAGAGCCATCCAACAAATCAGAAGAGGCTCCGTGGGTGGAGATGGATGTGCGCCAGTGGCAAAGGAAACACACCCACCACCAGTGCACACCTATCCCCTCACCCAGCAGCGCCATATAAAAATCGTCAAAGTCATTTTGGAAAAGGACAGCACATGTGCAGAATGGTCATAGTGAACATTTTGCACATTTGTAGTAATTTTAAAAATTATTTTAATAAAACAAAAGGAAACAAAAACAAAATGGTACGGTCATTTACGAAAACGCCTGAAAATGAAGGAGTTTTTGTAAATGAAAATGAATGGTGTACCTCCTGCACACCCTTATAAGATAACAAATCTGTGCAGAAGTTACAAAACAGTAATAAGATAAAAAGAACTGTGTGGACTTTAGTCAGCTCAAATTATACAGAATATAAAAGATCAGCCTTATCGTATAAGCTGACCAAGATAAAAGAGCTTGAATTATGGCTCTAGGAAGTAAATAATGAAATAGCTTGTGTATGCTTTAATTGATTATGGAAGGTGAACAGGCTCTATCATGATAAAAGATAATATATGGAGCCTCATCCCTTTCTAAAGAGACATTCATCAAGGTGTAATTTCAGACATGTTGGGCCTTCAGGTCCAACATGCCGAAACAGATCCCGGTCCATGATCAGGCCAGCCATCCTCTGGGCCCCTCCCCAATCAGCTAATTGCTGAGGTGCGAGGGGGTGCACGTGGGACAGAGAAGGATGCATTTATCCATATGTGATAGCCCGGTGGGATTGTGAGCCCGCCCCTGACTGTGACATGGCTGCGTGCGACAGGTGTTAGTGCCCGTCACAACCCCGTAGTAGTGTAACTCACGGAGCAAGTGTGCCCCCCCCTGAGCAGTCTCACTCCAGTTGGGGTAAGGCTGCTCCATGATGCATCCTCGGATTTTTTCTGAAGATGCATAGAAGAACAGCCAGCTGCTTTCCCTGCCTCACCCTGGAGCAGGGAAAACATCTGGTGGGCCCTGGGCCCATGAGCCACTGCAATGCATAGCTTGTTTGGCCAGGGAAGGTTAAGGCTACTTAAAGCATGGTAGTCTCCCCCAGCCTGTCTCGTCTGGCTGCACCCAATGTCTGTAGGAGCAGCTATGGGATTGTGATGACATCAGCAATTTCATCACAAGATAGATTTCCATGGATTTAGCATTACAACCCATAACACACAGTGAGTGTTGTTCATTTGTGTGCCTTCATTTTTAGGTTGTTTGTGGCTTTTTTTCTTCAGTAGTGGTTAATTCTGATAAAGTCTAGAACTTTAGAGTGTGATCCTGAGCCCATTGAAGTCAATGGGGGTTTTGTCATTTAATTCTATGGAGTCAGGATAGCATCCCTAAAGAACTGGAGAAAAACGAAACAACAACAACAAACCTTTGCCAAATAATGCCAATGATAGCAGGGGTGTGGTCTTTCTGAAATGCTTGAAAAGCTTTCCATGTTTCAGTTGATATGAAAGTTCACTGTCTACAAATTGAACTCATTAGTTTGAAAAAAGGGTTTTAAAATAGCTGAGAAAAAAAGGCAAGTTATTATTATTTCTTTAAAATATTTCTCCCACTCCATGGCCAGGAGGGACAGTAACATTATGAGTCACTTGATCATAAGGGTTTTCTTAAATCCCCAGCTGCTGAAAGTTTTAGGATCAATTTTCATTTTTTAATAGTAGGTTCTGGCCTCCTGGTTGTAGCAAAACTTAAAAGCATGACCCCCAAACCTAAGTACAAATATAAATGCCTCCAAGTATGTTGTTCCATGAAATCATGAGGTTTCACTCCAGTCTCATGATTCCTTTAGCCAGCTTGAGCCATGTACGTTTAGAAAACCTTTGCTTTGTGTGTCACAAGGGACTCGAAGAAGAGATTAAAAGCTATTGAAAAAGATCCAGTTAAAAGAGGATACGGAACCTCTGAAGACCAGGGAGAATCCAAGCCTATAAGAAGTAATCTTTCTGAAAATGACCTGCTCTTGACTGAGATAACTAGGTTACCAGATTGCAAGTGCCCTTCTGTTCAAAAAATAATCTGTACATGGGCATCTACTTAAATGGAAAATCTTCTTCCTTGGATTATGCAGTATCAGGAGACTTGCAGTAAGCAAATACTTTCCTGGTCTTAATACCCCACAATAGTCAGAAGGAAGGATTGTTGTGATGTTTTAATATCTTGTGACATTATTTATTTTTTAAAATGGAGTATATTGTTAACTGGAAACGTTGCTCAGGAGCTTCTCTCAAAGGAACAATTTTGCTCCATGTTATTATACAGTAGACAGAAGAGTAGCTTAAAAATATCAACACTTGCAAAAAGAGTGTAAATTCTCCTAGCTACATCCCAGTAGCTTTCATATTTCTACATTATTTATATCATGAATATTCAAAATCAAAGGAAGCAAATGGATGAGCAGAGTTTGGAATCTGGACACTATGGGTATTTTCAGATGTGACGTGGCCAATTGACCCCGTCACGAAACCAATCCATTGATCCCCCACCGGGGCCACCGCGTCACGGCCCAACAGATGTGCCGGGGGCTCCTGGCGGGGAATTGGGGAGGGGGCAGGGCCACGACGTGATGGCTCGGTTCATCGCGGCGGGGAATCGCCTTCACCATGTGATCACTGCCAGCCCTGCCGGTTCGGCCGATCGCGTGGTGAATGTGATTCCCTGCCGTGATTGACCGTGGTGAACATCTGGGGGGGAACATCTGTTCCCCCCATCAGACGTTACATGGTCACAACCACCACAGGGGATTGACTATGGTTGACTGTGATCTCGTAACGTCTGAAAATACCCTATGTGCAATATCTCAGAGTAGGCATTTTTTTTTTTTTTTTTTTTAGTAAGGAGTAGAGGTGGGACCCTGGGCCCATTACCGGCTACCGGATTTACCGGTTACCGGTTCTCTAAAAACCGGATTCTCGGATTAAATCCGTTATGCCGGTACCGGATTTATTTCATTGATTTCAATGGGGCGCTGTGTCCCCACTGAAATCAATGAATTCCTTCCCCCTCCCCCTCCCAGGCTGCGCGGGTGGAAGGGGGGACACCCCCCACCCACCCTGCCCAGCCTGGATTTTTGTTTAAAAAAAGACTGAGGCGAGCCCACCCCCCAGCACCAGCGGCCGTGGCGTCCCCGCAGCCGCCGGTAAGTATGACCCGATCCCTGGGGGGGGGGTTAATGCCCCCACCCCCCAGGGATCACCCCTACTAAAGTTCATAGCTTGCTCTTACCTTGCAGAGCTCCGGCGGCGGCGGCGGGCGGTCCGGCGGCCTCAGCGCCGGCTGTGGCTGCCGGCGTCAGAGATGCTCTAGGCCTTCCGGGGAAA
>QEPC01011608.1:1724410-1740596 GCA_003113815.1 Sphenodon punctatus | reverse complement strand
CTTATCATAAAGGTGGAATTCGAGGATTGTATGACTAATAGGTTCAACATATATATTGTTGAATGGACAGAGGCGTTCTGAATGAGGTATCCCTTGCTTCCAGCCCTCAAGGACACTAGATGGCCAAGCATTAAAACGCGCCCAAGCATACAGCTGCTTTGCCCTATCTGAAATGGGCGCCCTTAAATAGTCTGCAGTCTGTCCCACCTCCGGGACCCAGGCTAGAAAATCTCTCATATGGGAGGCTTTAGATAGACTCGCTACCTCTACCTGTCTCCCGATATCACCTGCCCGACCAAGGACCTCCTTTTTCCAAGTTTCTGGGGGCTTGTGGGCAAGATACTCGGGAGAGAGTTCTATCTCCCGAAGGTGACTCTCGATCTTATATGTCCATTGACTACAGAAGCCATCCTCTGATAAGTTCTTCAAAAGCCCTGCCTGCAGCCCAGAGTGGATTTTGAGCCAGAAGCTCAACGATATTTCAACCACCACCTGTGACCACGGTCTCTGACCCAACTCTAGCCGAGTTGCAGACAGGGGGTACCACAAGGGGTCCCTACCAGATATTGCAAGGACTTGGACTGAGGTTTATCCACCATCTCTGCAAAGAAATGTGCCCAAAGTTCCACTCTGTAGAGTAATTGAGCCCTAACCTTGCTTGTAAAAACCTGCAGTACCAGGACCACAGACAAGTTTCCTTGCCGTCTACACAACCTCTGTAATGACTGTGCTGGGGCACAAGCCTCTCTCAGAGTCCTCAAGACATGTTCTCGCCATCCACCATGCTTATGGAACAGCAACCCCAGGTACCGAAACACTGGGACCTGCTGTATTACATTACCCCACATCATCCAGTCATAAACTTTCCTCTTACGAGAGAACACCAGCACCTGGGCCTTACTGTAATTAACAATCAAATGGTTTTCATTACAAAAGGCCAAAAAAGCCTGGAGTTGCCTCTGTAGCCCCACCTGTGTTTGCGAAAGCAGCGCGACATCGTCTGCGTAACAAAGGCATCCGATCGGTCGCACTGCCAATTTAGGGGGGGGAAAAGCATGCACCTGCCATAAGAGGTATTACTGGATTTATAAAGAAGTTAAAGAGAACTGGAGCAAGGACACAGCCCTGCCTGATCCTTACTGTAGTGTAAACTGGGGGGCTAATATGTCCTGCTTTATCTATTTTGACCACCAAGGAGGAGTGTCGATGTAAGGCATGTATCAATACCAAGAGGTGCCTATCTATGGTAGAGACCTGCAGCTTCTTCCACAGGGCAGCACGATCCACAGAATCAAATGCTGCCCTGAGGTCTAAAAAAGCTACAAAAATAGCCCCATTGCGATGACTATATTTCTGGGCCAGATGGTCTAAAATGTGGCACTGTTCAAGTGTTGAACATCCCCGTTGGAACCCTGCTTGCTGTGGGGAAAATGCCCGTGCTTGTTCCATCCACTCAGCCAATTTTCCCAGTAAGTACTTTGCATATACTTTAGCAATCACCAGGAGCAGACTAATAGGCCTAAAATTAGCTGGATCAAATGAAGAGCCTTTTTTGTGGATGGGGACAATAATTGCCTGAGCCCAGACTTTTGGGACTTGCCCAGAGTTGTTAATTGCTGTAAATAGCACCGCTAAGATTGGCAACCACCAGGCCTTATGGTTCTTCAAAAATTCTACCCTTATCAAGTCTATGCCTGGGGCACGGTTGTTACAGAAGGAGTCTATTATTGTCTCCACCTCCTCTTCTTTATCTGAGTCCCAAACTGGGATCTCTGCCAGATTAATATCCAAGTACTCCTGCACCAACTCTTCCGATTTATATAGATCCTGGAAATATTCCACCCAAGCCAATGACAAGGGAACACCAACCGAACTCTTGGGGACCCCCCTTGTAAGGCCATTGGCCAGTTGCCAAAACTTTTGATTGTCTTTCTGCTCTGCAGCTTGAAAAAAATCACGCCACTGCTTATCCCAAAAAAGCCTTTTCTTAACGTTGATTAGTTTCCTATATGTCACCCGAAGGTCCAAGTATTCCTGGGGCATAACTGGGAGCCTACTTCTACTGTAGGTGTCATGCATTCTCTTGAGCCTATAGCGCGTTTCTCTGCACTCCTTATCAAACCAGGCTTGACAAGGGCTGTGCTGTGAACGCACCTGTCCTTTCACAGACCCCTGGATGTAAATACGAAGCCTCTGAATCATCTGCTGATACCACTCTAGAATGTCAGTATGGACAAAAGAGGTAATCAATCTATCCCGGAGGGAGATAATGTTTGGCTGTTGCAAATAACTCCCCAGGGACCTAGAGAGATCCTCGCCCCAAGGTGGGGATCGTATGGTGTCCAAAGACTCCGATTCTAAATTGCCCACCTGGTCAGATCCCTCATAAGGGATCTCAGAGAACAGTGACAGCAGCAACAGAGAGTGATCGCCTACCAAAGAAAATCCTACAGAAAAATCTGTTATAAATGGCAGGACTCTAGGGGAGACCAAAACATAATCCACCAAACTGGGGCCCTGAGGGCCAACAAACGAAAACTCACCCTCCATGTCATTGAAACCTGACCCATTTAAAACGTACAGATCTTGGGCTATGGCTAGCTTAGCCAGCCTGATCCCAGAAGAATTTATCTGCTTGTCCTTGGAGGTTCTACTGGTCAAAATGCCCACATGTGGAAGTGGCCTCTCATCACAGTGTACAGCCATTACATGATCATTTGCCCCCATACGGGCATTAAAATCCCCAGTAATAATTAATAAGGCCCCAGGATATTTAAATAGAATCCTCCACTAACTTGTCCAGTTAATCCCACATAGCCACATAAAAAGAACCAGCATTACAAGGTGGAATATATGCGGTTATAATAATCAAAGTATGATGCACTGCCCTTACTACCAGCCCTAAACAAAACTGGGGAGTTACTAAGGTTGCAATAACCTTAAGCTGGGCATTGTGCGCAACAAAACAACCCAGCCCCCCACAAGGGCGTCCCCTTGATTTCCTATGGATTGCTGGAGCAGTATAGGAATCATAGCCCTCTAGAACAATATGATCCAGGGACCAGGTTTCCTGCACTAAAATAACAGCAAATCCCCTAATGAATGTGACAAAATCAGGGTCGTTACAGTGCCTAGCCCAGCCTGCTATATTCCATGAGCAAATATAGGTTCCAGTTGGTAATGGTCTCGAGGATAGTCATGGGGCCATTCCATCTCTCGGCAGGCATTCACTATTAATGGTTAAATCCAAAACTGGGTTTTGGGGAGAAGTAGTTCGTATCAGTACAGGATTAGTTGTCACATCTAAATCCAATGACTTATTAGTAGAGGCAGATTGTGTTGCCTTTGATTCACCAGATATTGATTTTGTATTGTGTTTCCAAGCACTCTGAGTCTGTTGAGGAGTTATCTGGATACGTCTCAGGCAGCGGATTCTTGCAACCCCATGTTCACTTTGTAACTCACTGCTGGGTTTGGGTGAACAAAAGTATTGCTTGCCTCCATGTTAGGCAGCAGGGATAGTGGTAAACATTATGTGCAGATACTCTTTCTGTAGCAGTTGTTTTCCATTTAGGCAGTAGCTATGGGTCAGTGAATATTCAGTTCTTTTAATTTTGCCTCAGGTGTCACTGTTGAGAACCAGTGTAGCCTTGTGGAAAGGGGGTTGGCCTTGGACATAGGAGAGTAAGGTTCAAATCCCAGTTTGAGTAGGAACTTGCTGGCAGTCTTAGGCAGGTCACCAGCTTTCAAACTTCTGTTCCCATTTATAGATGAGGAACCATAACCCACATTATGGAGTTGTTGTGAGGGTGACTTAAATAAGGCTTGTAAAGTACTTTGAACACTGAAAGTGCCATATAAATAATGACCCAACTCATGAACATAAGTTGTTCTACCACCTTCTGCTGTTTATCTTTCAGCCACAACAGCTAAGTACTACTACAGAAAGTGAATACATCTCTGTTGGCTTTTATGAAAGTGCTGTAGAATTAAAGCTGCAATTCAAACTAGGCCATGCCATGGCCAACTACATAAGAAGCACAGTTCTTTAAAGCCATTGGGACCACATAAATCTTGATGGTAACTTAAAAGTTCCTTTTGTCTGAATGATAACAGCAATACACTGACGGCCGGGGACCCGGGTGATGTGGCTGATGGCGGTGGCAATGGCAGCGGAGCAGAGATCAGCAGCTCCCTCCCCCTCCTTCATGGACATTACCGGTACTGATACTGGGTTCAGGGGGGCCCCATTGGCAACAGCTGGGGGCCGAGGGCTTTCCCGTGTCCCTTTCCCCCCCCCCTTGTGGGGTTGGGGCTGGAGGAGGGACACTTCTGGTCCGCTCCCCATTTCACCGGGGCCGGCTGTGGGGAGGCTGGAAACAGCAACACACTGGCGGCTGGGGACCCGGGTGACGTGGCTGATGGCGGCGGCAACAGCAGTGGAGCAGAGATCAGCAGCTCCCTCCCCCTCCCTCATGGATGTTACCAGTACTGATACTGGGTGAGGGGCGGCCCCATTGGCAACAGTTGGGGGCCAAGGGCTTTCCCGTGTACCTTCCCCCCTGCCCTTGTGGGGGCGGGGCTGGAGGAGGGACATTTCCGGTCCACTCCCCATTTCACCGGGGGCTGCTGTGGGGAGGCTGGAAACAGCCTCTCACGTAACACCCATCCTCCCATGCAAAGAGCAACTGGCAAAAATGGTGGCTGCTCCATGGATGGGGAATGGGTGAAGATAGGTATGTGCCTGTATAACTGCCACCCACATGCTGCCCCCAACTGGTGGGCACACCCACCCTCCCCAGTTTAAAAAGGGCCTAAAAGTCATAATCTACACCATACATCAGTTATGCAGGAGTGAAAACATGGGCCAATTACTCGTTATTTCAGGGGTGGCTGGGTGTTTTAGACATTGCAGTGCTCAGCGCTGTCATGCTTTGATCCTGCCTGGAGTGCGGTCTGCATGCCCCCATGCTGTTCAGAGAAGTCTGCCCCCTCCCTGACAGGAAGCCACGGTAGCCACCCGGAAGCATTGTGGATTGGGACTAGGGTAAGTTTGAGTGGGCCATCAGACATAATGGCCTGTTTTACCCCGCTCCGGTAGCCAAAGCATAGGCCATGGTGGTGCTTAGCCCAGACTGTTCCTCAGGAATGGCACCGAGAAACAGCCCAGAGTAAGCACCATTATGGCCTTTGTTACAGCCCCGGGCCAATATCTGGTGACCCTTTCAAACGTGACGTTGGGCACGGATTAATCCGCTACAGCGGATAAATCTGTGCCCATAATCATGTCAGAAAACACCCACTGACATGGTGTTGCCTGTAGCATGGCCCATGTTTGCATATTTACGTATGCATGGTTGGAGTACCTAGACTCCTGGATGCCCTGTGGAACTGTCCAAATTCAGCAGGAAGCAGGCTAGTTTATAATTAAGTTCTTGAATGATAACACTCTGCATCCCCTAACACATTTTAGATGAGAATACACTTTTGAAAGACTAATTAATACATCTCATATCTTTGCAGGGCACCAGTTCTTCATAATACTCTATAAATAGACCAGCATTATAATTAGGGTTGGGTGGATATCAGGGGTGGGGGGTGTGGAGGAGGGAAATTCAGCTAATATGTTTAAATGAAACTCTGCCAGTTTTGTATTACTTCTGAAAACATCTGAACAGTTGGGCTGTAAAAACAGAAGCTAGCTTTCTGCTTGCGTATTAAGTAACATATGTGAGTATTGCAGGAAAGCTTTTTGAAATTCACATATCTGAGTAATGTTTCAGAAATGATTTGCCAAGGTCATTGAAGGACTAATTGGCATTTTTGGAAAATAAAATTTAGGTTACTTATCAACAACTGAGTTCTTTGAGAGAGTGCCATGTATTTTCACTGATGGGTATATATTCCTGCTCCACAGACAACTGGAAACTCCTTTTTGTCATCTGTTTCCATCCAGGTAGATTGCCTGGAATGATCTAAAAGGGAGTCGAAGCTCTGCCTTAGCTCTCCTTCCCCACCTCCCCTCACTTCCAGACTTTTAATCTCATGAGAGGAGGGAAGAAAGGAGGAGGCAGAGCCTCCCCACCTTGGTTCCTTCCAGTCCTCTAGGCAAGAGCACAATTAAAACATGTACTGTGAGCCAGAGGGAAAGGATTGGCAGGTAGTAGAATATGTGGAGCTCTCTTGAACTCAGTTATTGGTAAGTAACGTAAACTTATTCTTTGAGGAGCTCTGCAATTCTCACTGATGGGAGAGTAATAAGTAGTCGTACGCTTATCAGGGGAGGGGGCGAGGAATGGTCTTTGGAGAAGAGAGAATACAGCACAGCTCTCCCAAAAGCAGAGTCCTGTGTCCTAAGTTTAAAGAATAATGTTTGGAGAATGTATGTAAAAAAGAACATGTTGCTGCCTTGCAAATGTGGATGACAGGGACACTTCGGAAGTTCACCATGCAGGCGGCAACCATGCTTGTGGAATGAGCCTTCAGACCTTGTGACAAGGTTCTTCTAGCAACAGCATAGCAGTTATGAATACACTGTAATATCCATTTTGAGATCCTTTGACAGGAGATATGAACTCCTATGCACTGGCCACCATAGGAAATGATTATTTATTTATTTATTTATTTATTTAAATTTTTATCCCGCCTTTCCCTAAAAGGCTTGGGGCAGCTAACATATATATCTGTGTATGTAGAAAAAACCAACGCCCTTTTCAAGTCGAGTGTGTGAAGTGCAGCTTTTCCTGGCAAAGAATGTGCTTTGGGAAAAAACGTGAGGAGTGAGAACCTGATTCACATGAAATGAAGAATCCATTTTTGGAATGAAGGATGAGTCAGTCTGTAAATCCACTGTCTCTATGAAACACAAGATAGGGAGGAGACTCACTTCATGCTACCAGTTCACTAACCTGTTAAGCTGAGATCAATGCCACTAGTAAAGCCATTTTCAAAGGGAGATGTTTGATGGAGCAGGTTGCCATGGGCTCAAACGCTGGTGATATGAGTTCGGTGAGAACTAAGGGTGCTTTTAGATGACACAAAATTAACACATGAGGGTAAATAAATGCACGAGTAAGCAACACGTTTAAACAGCTCGCATGCGTGTAATGTGGAAATGTCTGGATTTAAATCCAGTTTGGTGTAACCTCAACATCGGGGTTTAACAAAACCATATTTAGAAATTTGCGGGAGAAAATCCAGAATTCATGTTTAAACATTTAATTCCCGCATGAATATCTGGATTTAGAAAAGTCCAGCAATGCGCCCACCCAAACATGTGCTGATAACGGAATGTTAATCCATGAAATTATATACTTCTAACCTTAAATGCATGAGATTCTGCAATCGTTTATTTCAAGTAAATGAAAACTAATCCATGAATTCGATGCACATCTAAAAATAGACTAAGTTGACGTCTCACTGGGGGACTGGGTGAATCACTGGCAGGAACATATTGGGAAGGCCTTTCCAAAATGATTGTACCAAGGGGTTTGAAAATACCGGTTTCCTTTCTAGAGACTGCAGATGTGCTGAAATTAGGGGTGTGCATCCATAACATTTTCTATTAGTTATGGAAACAAATGGATCCCCATTCATGGTTGTAACTAGTGTTACAGAAACAGATGAATAAGCAAACTATTATAATTTGTTTCATCCACTTTCATTTTAAAATTAAAAAAATATTATTTTTTTAAAAACCCACCTGCGCATGCATGAAATGGCCACTGGTGCCATTCTGCACATGTGAGCACTTTTCCAAAATGCCATTGACACTGCCAGCACCATCTTGGAAAAGGGTGAGCATGCACAGAACGGTCCTGGAAGCCCTTTTGTGCATGTGGGGCTACCCACGGTGATGGTCCGGAGACTGCAGCTAGTGCAGAATGTGGTGGCCCGTCTCCTTATGGGGACAGGTCACTGTGAGCACATTACAACAATATTCTGGGCTCTGCACTGGCTGCCTATAGTCTTCCGGGCCTAATTCAAGGTGTTGGTTTCTACCTATAAAACCTTTTACGGCCTTGGCCAGACTTAGCTGTAGGGTCACCTCGCTCTCTGTGCTTTGGAGCGACCTCTGCAGTCTGCTGAGAGTGCCCTTCTCAAGGTTCCCTGCATGGCCCTGAGGGCCACTATGGAGGGGTGTTCCTGGTGGCCATGCCTAGACTGTGGAACTCCTTCCTGGTGGACGCTTGGGTGGCCACAGCTCTCCCTTCCTTCCATCGTATGTGCAAAACCTGACTGTTCCACCTTGCTTTTGGCAAGGAAGATGGGATGAGGATTGGGAGGGTGGTGGTTTTTTTCTGGTTTTTTTGCCTTTTTAAAATCTATTATTTTGGTTTTATGTGTTTTTATTGTTGTAAGCTGCCCAGGGCTGCTTGGAGCAGAACGGGCAGGGTAGAAAATTGTTTTAGAAATAAATTCATCAATTAATTAAATGTGCTGTGACTTTTAAAAAAAATATTTAAAAAATAAAATAATTTAAAAAAAATAATCATTGCGTATGCTCAAATGGCCACTGGACCATTCTGCACATACATGCCCCTTTCCAAACTGAACCTAAAGTGTGTTCCTAAGTTGCCAAGGGTGCTTGGAAAGATCTGAGGTGGGAAGACTCCACCTCATTTCCCCTCCTCTTGCAAGATCAAAAGCCCACACAGAGGAGAGGAGGGAGGAAAGGAGTGCTAAGGTGGAACCTCTACTCCCTCTTAGATCATTCCAGACGATTTGCCTGGAAACTGGTGGGAAAAAGGAATTTCCGATTGCCTGTAGAGCAGGAAGATATACCCATCAGTGAGAATATGTGGAGCTCTTCAATTAGAACTACTTGACTCCTGGTTCCCTTTTCTAAGCACTAGAAAAGCCATTATATAGGGACATGGTAAATATAGAGCATCTAAAAAAAACCATGGCATTGAGTATTCAGAAACTCTTCAGCTAATATGCCTTTACTAGACTCATTTATGTTTAACACCTTTAGATTAGGAACAAGTAAGGTGAGATAACAGTGCATTTAATAGTATTTTTATTGTCATGCATAAAATAAAAGTATTCATGGAAATTGCTCTGTGTCAAACTCTAGGTTTCAGAAAATTGGACACAATTCCAAATAATGGCAGTTGCTTCTTCTTCTTCTTCTTCTTCTTCTTCTTCAAATGGATATGATACTAGTTCTATGATGAAAGGGAGAATAAATGAATAAAACCACTTACCTGGAACATGTAATTGTATGGGAGGATTTTCTTTGTCCAGTATGAGTTGAAATGGCAGAAGCAGTGATTTGCTTGGATCTTTGGAGTGCTGCCACTGACTTCAATGGGATTACTTCAGAGTAAGTGGCTAGAGACTGCATCCATAGAAAGCTTTCCTTAAAGCAAAATCTTGTGAAACCAACTGAAGCAGGAACATTAAAACTTGCAAGTCTTCAGTAAGTGCTACCTAAAAATATGGCAGAATGTCTAATTATGAAGTCATAGGGTAATGGTGGCGGGGTCCAGGATGGGGAACGGTGGCTACTATGACAGCCAATGACTGGCAGTCATGGCACCTGGCCATGATGGCCCTAACCCTGTGCTGGGGATGGCGGGACCAAACAGATGGATTGGCTCGCTGTCACCTGTGTTGGCCCTCCTGGGCAGCCCTTGCCCTAGAATGTGTACCCTGGATCTTCTGGGAGGCACATTCCAGACTTGCTGCCTACCCAGCCTGGGGCACTAGCAGGTCATTATCTGGAAGCCAAGGAACAGACATACAGCTGAGTCCCTGACCCAAGTGGGCCATAGTGGGCCCGCGTCACATCTGTTTTTACTCTTACAGGGAAGAAATTTTAGACTTGTATTCATACTAAGGGTGTTAACATACATGATGGTGGAGGTCCAGCCTCACAAACTGATCTGGACCAAGAAGCCACTTGTTTCCCAGTCATGATTGGGTCAAGCAGCAAAATAAACATTTATGCAGCTGGGCCTGGCATGGGGGCAGGGAGCCACATGAACGTGAGGTCCACCCCACCCACGCTGCAGCCAGTGGCCCACCTCCTCCCCATGACAGGAGCCCATAGTGCCCAATGATGGCCACCATGGCTGTCCATCATTGGGGCTACTCCAGACCAGGCCAGGAACAGTGAGCTACCACATGTGATAGCCTGCTGTAGCCTAATTGGACAGGCCATTCCCTGGGTGTAGTGGTGGCTAGTCCGGGCTGGGATTCTGGAGGTGTCTGGAGTTACGGCCTGGACTAGCCACCACAGTGCCTGGGGAAACTTTGGGACAAACACCTACATGGCCCTTAACAAATGTGACAGTGGCCCATGCAAAAGCAGACCACAACGGGCCACTGTCATGTTTAACACCCTAAGATGCAGATGCAATTTTTCTGGCAAGGGACATCTCTGGCTCCTCCATTACAATGCAGGATGAATTAGTCCATATTTGCATGTTCTAATGAGCAATATTTTATATTAGCCTTTCTTTTTCTTTTCATTTATGCATTTTCTTAATCTTAGGAAGCACTTTGTTGAAATAATAAGCCCAATTAAAAACAAATCACTAAAATTCTCAATGAAAGCAGCAATTTGTTAACAGGAAACAAACATCCTGTTTATAGGTTTCCAAACTGAGAAGAAACTGGTTTTAGAAAAGGCTACAAAATGCTACCAGCATTTGTTGAACAAGCCCAACTTTGCTTTACTACAGTAATTCAAAGTGATACCACTCCAGTCTCTCCTGCCTTCGGGTGGTGGTTATTCAACAATGCACATCCCCAATGCACCTGGGGTATACGTTCTGTGGGGCAGAGGACACTCTTGGAGCTATCTACTCTAATGTTGGAGCGGAGGAGAATGGGTCTCTCCCATGATTCCTCTGACTCCAGCAGCTGTAGGTGCTGCACTAAAACTGGCAGCTACACATTGCCATTATTAGTGAGGTCCTTCCTGCCTCACTCAGCTTTGTGCAAGTGATGTATGCTCTGCTCTATATATCACACACTCAGTAGAAGTAGAATGTGAATTTTTCTCCCATAAAGAGATGCTGCTGATAGATGCCAGCTTTTTGTTGACTTAGGGCTGCTTGGATGCTGTTTCTCGCGGACTGCAAATTCCAGGAGAAACAGACTTGTGCAGGGGTGGTGTGTTAGACATCCCCCCCTCAATCCCAATACTAGAAGTCGTCTGGCACCATTAAAAATGGTACACTCGCACATGGACAGAGATCTGGACTTATGAAACTTTGATATCAGGAAGTCTGGATTTCCAGCCATGCATGAGTGTGCTGTTTTCAATGGTGCCGTCCAACTTCCGGTGTTGACGGAGAACATCTAACCCCCTTCTCCCCGCACAAGTCTGTTTCTCCTGGACTCTGCAATCTGTGAGAAACAGTGACTCATCTAAAAACGCCCTAAGTAAGAGGGTGTAAGAAACTAGAGCTTGAACTGATGCCACTGAGGTTGGTTTCACAACACCTCCACCACACTATGGGCAAGACCTAGAGTTTGCCTGTAGTGTTCTCTTGTGCTTGTCAAGTCACACCCCTCTAGCCTTCTGATAGCTCCTTGGACTCCAGTTCTGTTCCATGCCCCCAGCTTCCTTTCTGCCAGCATATAAAATTGAATGGGCAGTAGGAGGAAGCTGAGTGGAACATTAGTCATTTCTGGTGCTCTGCTTGTTTCTTGCCTGTACCCTGGTCAATTTTTTCCTGAGCCTGATCCCATACCTATGTCCAGACATGATGTACTTAGGTGGTCCTGCCCCCATGGACTATCAATCAATCAATCAATCAATCAGTCAATCAGTCAATCAGTTGTTTAATATGCATGGCCAGTGGCCATTGCAAAGAAAGAAATTCACATACAAATACAAATAAAAACTACCCGTCACTATTAAAACAATTTGCCAAAATATTGGAAAACGCTATTATAAACATACTATAAAAACAACATACAAAATGTCGTCGGGCAGCAATATCGACCATGCATACTGCCAAGTGAAAACTCCAGCCCACACCCACTACAATCAGCATCCCGCAGATCAGAAGCCTTTCATACATAGACCAAAACACAGTCAGGTGTTAGGGTAACTGAATAAACTCACCAGAGTAACAAAAAAGGCTAGGTGCCGTGACTCACTTCATTTGCATTTGAAAGAGACTTAAATTGCAAAAAAGGCTGTCTACAGTTCAAGGCCATGATAAGAAATTTTTGATACCATCAAAGTAGTTTCTGGGTCTACATCAGAGAGTGCCAACAGCAACAGGTTGTGCTCAGGCCTGCCGGAATATTGCAACAGAAATGGGGTCAAAAATTCCTTGCGCAAATCATCGTATAAGTGACAGGAAAACAAGATGTGATCCACTGTTTCTGTTGCAAGGTGATCAAAGGGGCACAGCCTATCCGCAAACTTAATGGCACCAAAGCAGCTCTCCAACACCCTGGATGGAAAAGCATTGAAGCGGGCACAGAAAAACAACTATTTCCCCCTTGGAGACACTGAGGAGGTTAAATAAGCAGCCATAAGCCCCCATTGCGGCATCAGAGACAGATACCACGCCATATGTGGGGAAGCCCTAATCTTGGCAATTTCATCTTGCCTGGCTATATGGGAGTGCCTAAGCATAATTTCTTTTTTGGCTACACCCAAATCTTTCCCCTGCCAGTAATTATAGGCAAAACCCAACTTTGCCAGGAAGGCGTCAATGGCCTTTATCTATTTACTTTTGAATGGATCCCCCAGCCAGAATCTGATGAGCCCACATTCCCGCAATCTTAGCAGTCTCAGCCAGAACTGCAGGGCAAGACCCCACGCCACCTACCCCCAGCTGCACTGCCCCACCTCCAGCCTTAGAGTTGCAAACAGTGTACTCTTGGGTGCCCTTGTGAGCCCCTGCAAAAACTGGGCTTGAACCCTATTCAAATTAAAGCCAGAAAGGGGCAACCATCATTCTGCACCATACAGGAACTGAGCCCGGGTTCTGCTGTTAAAACCCCCTAGTGCTAAATCAAGAACATTTCTTCCTGTACCTGCGAAAAGCTTCAAAATGGCCAGAGAAGATCCCTTTGCGTCATTTACTGCCCTTTCGAGGTGGTCATGCTACCTACCTGTGGCCTGAAAGTAAAGGCCCAGATATTTAAAGGCCTTCACTTGAAGAATTTGTACATCATTCATGGCCAATTTAAATGATTACTGGTCTTGGAGAAGACTATTACTTTGGATTTCTCATAGTTCATAGATAACTTATTGGACTTGCAGTATTTGGCAAAACAGTTCAATTGCCTGTTAAGCCCCACCTGAGTTTGGGACATAATGGCTATGTCATCTGCATAAAGTAGACAGGCTGTAAAACGGGCGGCCACCTTAAGGGGAAACATTTTTAACTGAGCAAGGAGGGGGGAAACATCATTGATAAATAAGCAGGGGGCCACAAAGGAGAGGGCATTCTCAGTGGCTGCACCGCGCCTTTGGAACTCCCTCCCGGAGGAAGCTCACCTGGCCTCAAGCCTTTTGACATTTTGGCGAATTTGTAAGACCTGGCTGTTCGACCAGGCCTTTGGGGAGGGGGTGGGGTGGGTTAGGGGGTGTTGTATCTTCCCCCACCCTTATTTATTTATCATTATTATCCCAGCCTGTTTTATTGTAGTATTTTTATGGACTGTTTAGTATTTATTTTATAAATTGTTTTTATGATGAACTTGTTAGCCGCCCCGAGCTGTTTGCAGGAGGGGCGGGATACAAATTGAAATTTTTTTTAAAATTAATTAATTAATTAATTAATTAAATAACATAGGGACAAGCACACACCCCTGTCTGACCTTCGAAAAAACAGGGATTTTCTCTGTTAGATGTCCCTGTCTGCTTGTCTTTACTACTAGAGTGGACTCTGAATAAAGCCTTTGGAGAAGAAATAAAAGCCTTCTACCCACGAACAAGCAGTCAAGCTTGCCCCATAGGATACCCCTATTGACAGAATTGAATGCCACTTTAAGGTCCAGAAAGGCCACCAAAACCTGCCAATTAGCTGTTACATACTTCTCAATAAGAGGTTGAAAGATTAAACAGTGCTCGATAGTTTGAGCAGCCCTTCTGAAATCCAGCTTGTTCTGGATGCAGAATTTGCCCCTCTGCTACCCAGTCATTTAGTTTGCCCAGCAGCCATTTGCCATAGAACTTTGTGATGATACAAAGCAGGCTTATGGGCCTAATTTGCTGGGTCGGCCCGATCTTCTTTCTTATAAATAGGGACAACCACAGCTTTCTCCCAATTGGCTGGCACCTGATCTGTACTGTTTATTGCTGTAAACAGGGCTGATAGCAAAGGGATCCACCAGTCCTTGAATTGCTTGATAAATTCAATAGGAATGAGGGCTGGGCCTGGCGTCTTACCATTTTAAAATGTATTGATAAGCGTTTCAACCTCCAGGTCAGACACAGGAGGCCTAGCTGGTATATGATCAGTGCCTGCTGTTTGGGGTAGGCAAGTTCCTTTGTAAGTGTCACCAGCATATAAAAGCTTGAAGTGACGAGTCCACAGCTGTTGGGGCACGCTTGCCACCGTGCTGGTTGATTCCTTTTGAACTACTCAATTCACCAGAAGCCAGAACTTCTTGCTATCCCTGATTTTAGCTGCTTCCAGCAAATTGCACCAATAGCTTTCCCAATATCTACATTTCTTAGCTTTAATTAAATTCCTATATTCCTACTTGGCTTTTAAAAATAGGGTAAGCGCAGATGGGTTGTCGCCCCTGCAGAGGTTATGGTACAAGAACGCCACCTCTTTTTTGGCTTTCTGACATTCCCGGTCAAACCATACTTGCTTGTTGTAGCTGTTTGACCCTGAACTAGAGTTTGGATGACATTTGGACATCAGATGTTGGATGCTGAGGCTTAATTGAGAGAAGGTCTGAATAACTTCCAGATCCTCTTGCTATAATAATTGCCCTAGCATCAATGACCTGGGGTGTGTGTGTCTGTCATAAAGGTTTTCAGCGGGATTACTATGGAATCACTCCACTTAATTGAGCAATGTCTATCTTAATTGAGCAATGTCTGGGGGATATGCCCTTCCGGGTTCACTGTGTCAGCCATTGGGCCAG
This sequence comes from Sphenodon punctatus, assembly GCA_003113815.1. Classification (NCBI taxonomy): domain Eukaryota; kingdom Metazoa; phylum Chordata; class Lepidosauria; order Sphenodontia; family Sphenodontidae; genus Sphenodon; species Sphenodon punctatus. The sequence continues at coordinate 1,725,515 of QEPC01011608.1, read as the reverse complement.
ACAAGTCCAAGGAAAATGTCAGCGGCAGATGGTCACTGACCTGGCTCTACTCCACTGCAAAGTCCCTGAACAAACCCACCGCATTGGTCGAAGCGGCCACGTAATCAACTACACTAGACCCCGCAGGGCCCAGAAAGGTGAATTAGCCACCTCAGTCCTTAAAGCCTGAGCCGTTAAGTATATGGAGGGAATGTTCCGCAAGAATTTTGGCCAGAATAATACCTGAATTATTTATCTTCTTATCCTTGGACTGCGTAGGATTAAGGTAGCAAATGTCTCCAGGGTGATTGTTCTCACAGTAGGGAGCCAGGGCAGCATTGTCCTGCCCTAGCCGGGCATTGAAGTCACCAATTAGAATGATGTCACCATGATAGCTTGTGGGACATAGACCATATCAGAAAGGAGTGGGGGATCATCTTAACCCCTGCCACTTTCCATGGGGTCATGGCCCCATTGAATACCATGATCTCATGCTGGGGAGGAGGGTGAAGAGGCCTCTTGCATCTGAGGAGCCTGACCCAATCCAAGTCTGTGGGGCATGGACTGTGACCTCTGGATCAAACAGGCAAACTTTCAAAGAGACAAGACATAGTAGTAATGGGGGACTTCAACTACCCTGATATCTGTTGGAAATCAAACTCCGCTAAGAATAGGATATCCAATAAATTCTTGACTTCCCTGCTGACAAATTTCACCTTTCAGAAGGTGGAAAAAGGAACAAGGGGGTCAGCTATCTTGGACTTGATCCTTACCAACAGGGAAGAACTGGTCGATGAGGTGAAAGTAGTGGGAACTAGGGGTGGGAAACCGGTAGAATCCGGTATCCGATAATGCCGGTATCGGGCGTACCGGCATTATCAGATTCGACCCGGTAATCCGGACCCGGTACCGGATTTCGGGGTACTGGATTTTTTTTACATTGCAGCCATTTAAAAATGGCTGCAATGTAAAAAAAATTAAAGCCCCAGCAAGAAAGTTTTTTTTAAAAAAAACCTCCCCGAGTCCAGGCTGCGCGGGTGGAAGGGGGGACACCCCCCACCCACCCTGCCCAGCCTGGCTTTTTGTTTTAAAAAAGAGTAAGAGTGACCCAGAGGCGAGGCGAGGC
>QEPC01011608.1:1706281-1723821 GCA_003113815.1 Sphenodon punctatus | reverse complement strand
ATTTATTTCATTGGTTTTAATGGGGACACAGCGCCCCATTAAAACCAATGAAATAAAACCGGTACCGGTATACCGGATTTAATCCGGGAATCCGGTTTTCGTAGAACCGGTAACCGGTAAATCCGGTAACCGGTAATGGGCCCGGGGTCCCACCACTAGTGGGAACCTTGGGGGGGAAATGATCATGTCATCTTGGAATTCATGAAAGAGAAAATGGAGCATAGTCAGACATGTACCCTGGACTTTAGGAAAGTTGATTTTAATAAACTCAGAGAAAAGCTAGGTAGGATCCCATGGCTAGAAAATCTAAAGGAGAAAGGAGTCCAAGATGGGTGGGAGTTTTTGAAAAATGAGATACTGAAAACACAATTGCAAACAATTCCAATGAGAGAGAAAAATGGGAGACATCTAAAGAAAACTGTGGTTGCATAAGGAGCTTTCTGATGAGTTGAGAATTAAAAGGACATGTATAAGAAATGGAAGGAGTGACAAATCACCAAGAACTAGTACAAACGAGTAGCCCAAACCTGTAGGAACTGTATCAGAAAGGCTAAAGCTCAGAATGTGCTGAAGCTTGTGAGAGATGCTAAGAATGACAAAAAGGAGCTTTTCAGCTATGTCCAAGGCAAGAGAAAGAACCAGGAAGCGATAGGTCCGCTGCTTGGTGAAGATGATGAAATGTTAACAGGTGACAGAGTTGGCAGAATTGCTCAACTCCTATCTTGCCTCCATTTTCTCCCACAAGGGAAATTGTCCAACCTGGCTAGTGTAGCACTAATAATGAAGGGAAGGAATTGCAGCTCAGGAGAGGTAAAGAGATGGTAAGAGAACACCTAGCAACTTTAAACAAGTTCAAGTCTTCAGACCAAATGAATTGCATCCTAAGACACTGAAGGAACCTGCAGGTGTAATCTCGGAACCTCTGTCTATAATCTTTGAGAACTACTGGAGAACAGGTAAGGTGCCGGAAGACGGGAGATGGGCAAATGTTGTCCCTATCTTCAAAAACGTGGGAAAGGAGGATCCGTGAAACTACAGACCAGTCAGCCTTAAATCAATACTTGGAAAGATTCTAGAGCAGATTATAAAGCAGTCAGTCTGTAAGCATTTAGAAAACAATGCTGTGATTAATAGGAGCCAGCATGGGTTTGTCAAGAACAAGTTATGCCAGACTAATCTGATTTCCCTTTTTGTAGGGATAGGTGAACGCGGTTCGGATGTTTGGAGTTTGGACCGAACTTGGTCTGTTCGGACATCTGAACCGAACATCCGAACCGAACTCTCAAACGACCAAACAGTTCGGTCATGTTCGGACAAGTTCGGAGGCAGGAAAAACATCTTTCCAGGGCCGAAAAGTAGGTTTCGTTTTTGATTTTGTTTCAGTTTCGTTTCGGTTTTGATTTAGCTATTTTTGAATGTTCGGCCAAGTTTGGCCAAACCGAACTCTGCTGAACCGAACCATCGTACCTGAACTCGGATTTTGAACCAAACTACCAAACATCCGAACATCCAAACCGCATTCTGTTCACCCATCCCTACTTTTTTGATTGAGTTACTGGTCCAGTAAATCATGGGAATGCTGTGGACGTAGTATATCTTGATTTCAGCAAAGCATTTGACAAAGTCCCCCATGATATCCTTTTGACAAGCTGGTTAAATATGGGCTAGATGAAACTACTGTTAGGTGGATTTGCAGCTGGTTGAAGAACTGTACCCAAAGAGTGCTCATAAATGGCTCCCCATCAGTCTTGAGGGAGGTATCGAGTGGGGTGCATCAGGACTCGGTTCTGGGCCCTGTACTGTTCAACATCTTTATTAATGACTTGGATGAAGGAGTAGAGGGGATGCTTATCAAATTTGCAGATGACACAAAACCGGGAGGGATACCTAATGCCTTAGAAGACAGAGACAAGATTGAAAATGATCTTGACAGGATGGAAAGCTGGACCAAAACTAACAAAATGAAATTCAACAGAGATAAATATAAAGTTCTGCATTTAGACAAGAAAAATCAAATGCACAAGTATAGAATGGGTGATACCTGGCTTGGCAGCAGTACATGTGAAAGGGATCTTGGGGCTGTAGTTGATCACAAGCTGAACATGTCATGAGTCAACAGTGTGATGCAGCTGCTAAAAAGGCTAATGCAATTTTAGGCTGCATTAACAGAAGCATAGTGCCCAGGTCACAAGAAGTAATAGTTTAACTCTATTCTTCACTGATCAGACCTCATCTAGAGTACTGTGTCCAGTTCTGGGCACCGCATCTTAAGAAGGATATTGACAAACTGGAATGGGTTCAGAGGAGGGCGACAAAGGTGGTCAGGGGTCTGGAAACCAACTCCTATGAGGAAAGGTTGAAGGAGCTGGGTATGTTAAACCTGGAGAAGAGAAGACTAAGGGTAGACATGAGAGCTGTTGTCAAATATCTAAAGGGCTGTCACAGCAAAGATGGAGCAGACTTGTTCTCTGTTGCTCCTGAGGGCAAAACTAGAACCAACAGGTTGAAATTACAAGAAAGCAGATTTCGGCTAAACGTTGGGGAAAACTTCCTAATGGTAAGAGCTGTTCGACACTGGAGGAGACTGCCTAGGGCGGTGGTGGGCTCTCCTTCGCTGGAGGTTTTCAAACAGAGGTAGGACGGCTATCTGGCAGGGATGCTGTAGCTGTGGATTTCCTGCACTGAGCAGGGGGTTGGACTAGATGACCTCTGAAGTACTGTCAAACTCTAAGATTCTATTAATCTAAACTCAAGAAATGATATATTGTGGGCACAATCCTATGCCCCATGCACGCTGGGTGTGCACACGATAAGTGTGCGGTACGTGCACACAATGCATGTGCGTAGAGTGCATGCACACACAGGAGAGCCCCACTCAGCAAGTGTGCAGCCTGGCCTGACCCCTGACCCCTAATCCCCTCCCTTCTCCACACAGCATACCTGTCAGGCGCGGAGGGTCCCCACATACATGCTTCATGCGGCAAGTGAAACGGAGTCATGAAATGAATACAGCTATTGTGAAAGATGCCAGTCAGTTGCCACATTCCAGGGGTGTAAAGTTTCATCAACCTAACTTCAGTCCCAGTTACAGAATGCGGATTTATTATTATTATTATTATTATTATTAGCAAGCATTTATATAGCACCAGCAATGTACCCTGAGATTTACAAAGTAATGAAATAGACACAGTCCCTAGCCTAGGGCTTCCAATCTGAGAGATGGGGAGGTGGGGAGATGAAGGAAGGGGAACAGAGGGAGAGACAAGGGGTGTAATATTCACGAAGATGCGAGGTCTTAGGTGCACATGCTTGGCTTGGTTACATCGAGAATGATGGATGGCTGGTCCATGTAGTGAGGATATGAGTACACAGACTTCGGATAACAGATTGTACTGGATGGTAGGCATCAGCTGGAGGTAGGAGAGGGGACTGAGGAGTCGGGGATACCAGAGCGGGAGAGGTGGGTCTTGAGGAGGGATTTGAAGGTACGAAGGGAGGGGGTGAGGTGGTTGTGGGCAGGGAGTGAGTTCCAGGAGTGGGGGGTAGCTGGGGAGAAGGGGTGAAGGTGGTGAGGGTAGCAGGGGAGGTGTGGGAGGGCAAGAGAGGGGACAGAGGAGGAGTGGAATTCATGGACTGGAGTACGAAGGTAAATTAGCGCAAGGGGTGTGCATGTCATTTTCGTTATTACAATAATGATAATGAAAATTGTCTTTTTCATTCTTGCAATATCGAAAACAACCGAGAATAATGACAACCGAGAATAATGACGACAACCGAGAATAACGACAACCGAGAACGATAACAAAAGCAATAATGACAATGATTGTTATTATTGTCATTATTAGTGCTGTGGCAGTTGTGTTTTGGAGGGAAAATGTGGAGGGGGAGGAGGGAGCAGACATCTCGGAGCCCTAAACAGGGTTGAACTCTTAAACTGTGATTGTGTTGGGAGGGGCGAGCAGCTTCAGCAGTATCTGATGGACGTATCGCTGGCCAATGAGCAGCGCAAGCAGGCCCCAGTAGTCTCATGGCACTCTGTGATTGCTCAATGCCTGCTGATTCCCACAACCAATCAGGGCAGCTCTGGAGGAGGGCACTGCAACCCTTTATAATGGGAGGATGAGGTTGTTTCTCTCTGTTCTGTAAAAGCTCTGCTTGTCAGGTTGCTTTTACAGAACTGTGGTGCTTGCACACAAAAAATCTTCTCTAGCCCTCATTCTATTACCACCAATACCTTTCCTTCCTCATACTCTATATTTTACCTTCTCCCTTTTCCTACCCTGCCCTTCTCCCCACTGTACATTATATATAGATAGGTAGTATATATATATATATATATATATATATATTATAGACATATAAATTAGATTAGAATAGCTTTATATAGATAATATATCTAAATAGGACTGGGAAGGAGGGTGGGGTGTTGGCTCCCCGGCCAAGGTCCTGGGAATCCTCCCCACCTGCAACCACTCTGATGTCCCTCCCCCTGCAGGTAACCATCGCGTACAAAGGGGAGCTGCCCCTGAGGGCGGTGGCTTCTGGGCCGCCACCAAAGGGTGAAGTGCTGTTGGCGGGCTGTTAGCAGATGGAGGCGGCAGAGGTGACTACCATGGACATTATACCTGCCCTGCAGAGTAGCCCTGCATGGTGACAGAGGCTTGGACATTGCCTCGCCCCCTCCCTCTATGTGGGTGGGAGTGGGGGGGTGAAGATACTGACAGAGGAGTGGGGTGGGGTCCTGTCTGTATTGTGTGGGGAATTGTGATATTGGAGGGGTGGAATTTTGGGTGATGGGGGGTTGGGGTGTGGTGTGGGGGTTGTTGACCTCCCTCTGGTGTCAGGAGAGGGAGGTTAGGGGGTGGTGTGGAGGGGAACCTCTGGTGTGAGCAGAGGTGACCCTCCAGGTGGGGAGGGTTGCCCGCCGGTGGCAGAGGTGGGTAGGGGGGTTCGGAGTCCCTCTCGCCGGGCTGTCAGGGCAGCCTATGAACGGTGAGTGTCTAATGGGGTTCTCTGAGGAGGGGAGGGGTTCCACAGCTATTAGGACTGTTACGGGTCAGGGGAAATATGGTACAATGGGGATGTGTATTCCATCAGTGAGGAGGGAGTGGTGCCTTGTGCCCGTTCGTCTCTCAACCCCCCACCTGGGAAGGTTGTGGGTTGAGGCCTGGGAGACCCCAGACCTTGGTCTGGTGCTGCTGAACGCGAGGTTGGTTGTCAATAAATCATCTACCATCCGGGAGTCAATCCCGGAGTGGGACGCCGACCTCGTGTGTATTACAGAGACCTGGATGGACAATGAATCGGGTCTTATTTTGGCCGATCTTGTTCCAGCTGGGTTCTCTGTGTAGCATCAGCCTTGGCTGGAGGGACTGGGGAAGGGGGAGGGGTGGCTGTATAACCATTGTTATTAAGGATGGCTATACATTGTCCTTTAGGGGATATCCGGTGCAGGCTCCACCAGGTGTTGAGTGCCTCCATTTTGTGTTGGATTTGTCCGGGGACAGATTAGGGGTGCTGTCGGTGTACCGTGCACCCAACTGCCCAGCGGCATCCCTACATACTCTTGCTGATCTGGTGTCAGATGTGATCCTCCAGACCCCTAGATTAGTGGTCCTGGGGGACTTTAATATCCACACTGACACCAATCTTGGAGGAGCAAGGCATGAGTTCATGGCTTCCATGACAACCATGGGCCTGTCCCAAATCATCTGTGGCCCCACAAATGAGGAGGGACATACACTGGATTTGGTTTTCTGCACCAGCCTTGAGGCAGGGGGTCAGTTAGTAGAAGTCAGGGGGGTAGAGCCTTTGTCATGGTCTGACCATTACCTCCTTAAGGCATGCATCCTGGCACATGTTAGCCCCTGACAGGGTGCAGGAACTATTAGATCGGTCTGCCCCTGGAGACTTATGGAACCGGATCAGTTCCTTGATTTCCTTGATCTCTCCCAGTTTCCTTGATCCCTCCTAGTCTGGGTTTTGGCCTGGGTATGATACGGAGATGGCCTTGGTGGCCTTGGTTGATGATCTCCGTTTGGCATTGGACCAGGGTCGTCAGACCTTACTGGTCCTGATAGTCCTTTCGGCTGCATTCGACATAGTCGATCATGAGGTGTTGGTGACTCGCCTGCGGGACCGTGCTGGAACTGGTGGAAAGGTCTTGGACTGGTTTAGTTCATTCCTGGCCGGGAGAACTCACCGGGTGGTCTTGGGGGAGTGTACGTCTTTCCCCCGGGACCTCAAGTATGGAGTCACGCAGGGTGCCATTTGGTCCCCGCTCTTGTTTAACATCTATATGCAGCCATTAGGGGAGATCATGAGAGGGTTTCAGGACATGCAGTGTCATCAGTATGCTGATGACACTCAGCTCTACCTCTCCTTTTTCATCGACCCAGGCCATGCAGTCTCCTTATTTTCCCAGTGCCTGTCAGCTGTGGGGGCTTGGATGAGGTCGAGCCATCTACAATTGAATCCTGACAAGACGGAGGTAATGTTGGTTGGTGAGGGCTTGGGGGACCTGGGGGTGGTTGAATCTCCTCTTGTTGGGGAGGTTTGCCCTCCCATGGTTTCTCAAGTGCAGAGTCTGGGTGTGTTCCTCGATTCATGGCTCAGCCTGGAATCTCAGGTTGTGGCTGTGGCGGGGAGTGCGTTTTGGCAGTTACATCTTGTCCGGCGGCTTCGGCCATATCTCTCAGACTCCAACCTCGCCGCTGTCATCCATGCCTTCATCACCTTGAGGCTGGATTACTGTAATGCGCTCTACATGGGACTGCCCAAGAAGCTGGTCCGGAGGCTGTAGCTTGTGCAGAATGCCTCGGCCCGTTTCCTTATGTGGGCTGGTCTCAGGGAGCACATGACACCAGTGCTCCGGGCTCTGCACTGGCTGCCTATAAAGCACCGGGCCAGGTTCAAAGTGCTGGTTTTAACCTTCAAAACCCTTCATGGCCTCGGCTCTGCTTATCTGCGGGATTGCCTCACTCCCCATGTGCCCGTGTGACCCTTGAGATCATCTGTGGGAGCCTTTTTGGAGGTTCCCCGGGTGAGGCGGGTGGCCACCCATGCTAGATCTTTTTCGGTGGCTGCCCCTGTGCTGTGGAATTCGCTCCCAGAGGAGACTCGGATGGCTCCCACTTTCCTGCTATTTTGGCGTGTATGTAAGACCTGGCTGTTCCATCAGGCTTTTGGTGAGAGGGAGGGGTATGGGGTGGGAGGGTTTTTCTTTTCCCCGCATATTGTATTTTAAATTCTTTTAATTTTTAAAAATTGTTTTATTGATTATTGTTGTTCGCCACCCCTGGCTGTCCTGTGGGCAGGAGGGGCGGGATATAATTTTTATAAAAATTAATAATAATAATAATAATAATAATAATAATTGATTAGATAATAGATAGTTTTCCCTTCCACTAACTTCTTTAAATTTAGATAGATATTAGTTGTGCACGGGAATCAACAACCATTCTGATACCAAAAATAATCTTCATTTGAAACGATACCGAAAACGAAAATGATAATGAAAATGATAAAAACGATAACTAAAATAAAAATGACATTGTCGTTAATAACAAAAACTACATTGTCATTAATAACGAAAATCAAAAATTACATGGGGGCCTGGTGCACACCCCTAATTAGTGCAGAGAGGTAGGGGGAGCAAGATTGTGAAGAGCTTTATAGCTGAAGACTAGGAGCTTGTGCAGGATTCATTCAGTGAGGAGAGGAGGGGCTGCACATAGTGATGGGTGAGGTGGATGATCCTGGCAGCAGAGTTTTGGGTGGAGATAAGGGGAGAGTGGTGGAGGCCTGTGAGAAGGAGATTACAGTAATCGAGGCAAGAGATGACCAGGATGTGATCAAGGGTTTGGGCAGAGGAGACAGAGAGAAAAGGGTGAATCTTAGCAATGTTATGGAGGGAGAAGCGCAGTGGTGACTGGTGTTTTTTGAGGCTGGTAGGGCAGTGGGTGTGTTGAACCTACTGCTGGCAAGCCTAGGGGAAGAGCCAGGGGCAGCAGTAGGCCAGTGGCGTGGCTTAACCCAGCAGCAAGGAGTTCCCAGCATTAACATTGGATGGACATTACATTAGTTAATGCTTGGAACTCCTTGTTGTTGTGTGAAGCAGTCCCACTGGGGGATAGAGAGCCCTCTTGCTGGGGTCCCATCCACCCTCTCTTTCCCACCGGGTCCAAATTAACCATAGCAGGTTGCAAAAATAGATTACATTGCCATCTCTTACCTTTATTCTGAACCCTCGAATCTTCAGTTTTCATGGCATCCTTTTCATTCTCTTCTCAAAAGAGAATGAAAGGGAAGAGAAGGACAACAGAGGAGAAGTAGGAGGAAAAGGGTATTGTTTTGGTGCATGAGAAGAGTAAGGGGAAGATATGGGTTCAGTGGGGACAGGGGAAAGGGGTTTCCTTGTTGTCTGAAGCCTTCTCTTCTGCCATGCTACCTACCTACTTTCTCCTCTGTTCACAAGGAGAGAAGTTGTAGCCCTGTATTTCAACCAAATACTCCCCATCCAAACCAGCATCCCCAGTACCAACACTGTATCCTCAGCAGCTAAATGCCTGTTCAAGCAAACAGGCCTTTTTAAAGAGGCTGCATTGCCACAAAACCAGGCCCATCCAGACAAGCATTCATAGTAGCTACACTTTATCCACAACAGCTCAAATGCCTGTCCAAGCAAACAGGACTTAAAAAAAAAGTTTGGCCAGTTTCAGGGCTACATTGCCACCAAACCAGGCCCATCGAGACCATCATCCCCAGTACCTACACTGTATCCATGTCAGCCAAATGCCTGTCCAAGCACACAGGCCTTTTAAAAAAAGTTTGGCCAGTTACAGGCCTCTGTTGCCACCAAACCAGCCCCATCAAAATTTTAAAAACGCATTTCTGTTTCTCAACAAAAACCCCAGGCAAGATGCTCAAAATCACAGTTACAAGCAGAGAGGCCAGAAACTACTTTCCAGCAGGGAGTAGCAGTGAAACAGTGAAGTGACCATTTAAAAAAAAGAGTAGCCACTAATCGAACAGTAGACCCACAAATTTACAAAATGGACTCTCTACTCATGCATGCAGTGAAAAAGCCTGCCACAACATCCCACCAAACTGCAAAGGGCGGGCCCATTTTAAAATGCAAGGAACATTTCAGCAAAGATTAGAAACCCTTCCATCCAAGCCCCTAGGTGCCCCACCTGTAAACCAGAAAACAGACAGTTTACATCAAAAACAGCCAAGAAAGAGACCAATTTTAACCAAAAGGAACCATGGCCAGTGGGGGCACCAGAAAATGGCCACAGTCTTTGCACATGCTTGAGGGGTTTGGGAGAGGAGCAGGGGGAAACTAGCAGTGCACATGCAAACATGAACACAGAACAAGCAAAAAGCAAACCAGATCTTAAACCAACTGAACCATATTATGTGAAGTCTCAGCACACCACAAAAGCAGTAGCAAGGAATTCCACTTTTACCCCAAAACATGCTTCACTATTAAGCTCTGTTGAAGCCCCATTCTCTCCCCCTCCTCAAGCAGGCCCCCAGGCCTCTTTTTTACCAGTGCTTCCCAGAAAAATAACTAAAAATAACTAACTCACCAATGGGGATGTGCCTGATGCAGGTTCAGCAGCAGCATGGGGTAACAAAGCCACAAACAAGCCAGCCAGCATGCTCTCTCCACCAAAATGATGTAGATCACCAGCATGCCAAAAGCGGAGAGCTCTCTCTTAGGGTGTGGTACAGGCAGGCAGCCTGAGCCCTCAACAGCAGCAGCTGTGCACAGGCACACACTGCCTGGGCATTTGAGTCTCCAGTCCAGGCAGCATGTTCCACAGCAGCCCATAGGACTCTGTGGAACACTGCCCCCACTGATGGGAAAAGCAAAGTGCTTTTCCCCATTGAGGCAGCATGGGCTCTAAGCCCAGCTTCTCAAATCGCTTTTGTAAAGTTTAATCCCTTTAGGGACTCCTTAGAGCAGGCTCAGCAGGAGGCACTGGCCCCCACCCCCTCAGATCCTGCCTGCACATGTGTCCAAGGAGGCACAACAACAACAACACTGATCACTCAGCTGATTACTGAACTAGCATACTCGGAGCAAGTCTGGAGTGGGTTGCTGCCCCCCCCCCCAAGTGCCTTTGGGACTCAGATGAGGTTTTTTTCTTTTTGTTATTTTTCTTTCTTTTTAAAATCATGAGGAGTGTGCGTAGGGGGATCAGGCCAGGAAGGGCAATGCTCCTGGTGCCCTGCAATGCACACCGCCCTTGGAGAAGCAACAGGATTTGGCAACGGAGTCGATGTAGGGTTTAAAAGAAAGGGGTGAGTCAAAGATGAAGCCTAAGCTATGGGCTTGGGGGATGGGAAGGATGGTGACCCTGTTAATAAGGATCAGCAGGGAGGAGGGAGAGGAAGGATGTGGGGGGAGATAAGGAGTTCAGCTTTAGCAATGTTGAGTTTGGGTTGACATTGAGACATCCAGGTAGAGATATCAGAGAGACAGCTGGTGAGGTGAGCTTGAACAGATGGATAGAGAGAGGGAGTAGAGAGATAGAGCTGAGTGTCATCAGCTTAGAGGTGATATTGGAAGTCATGGGAGGCAATGAGTTTGCCTGTGGACAGGGTGTCCATAGAGAAGAGGAGAGGGCCAAGGACAGAGTCTTGGGGAACACCAACCAAGAGGGAAAAGGAGGAGGAGATGGAGTTGACAAGACACACACTGAAGGAGTGGTCAGAGAGGTAGGAGGAGAACCAGTCGAGGACGGAGCCATGGAAGCCAAGGGAGTGAAGTGAATCCAGTAAGAGTGAGTGGTCAAGAGTATCGAAGGCAGCATAGAGGTCAAGGAGGACAAGACCATTTTATAGAATCCTGTACATATGCTTCAACCACAGTTTAAGAAGACCATATCTGGAGTCTAAAGAGTTGTTCAGTTTTCATGCCCATTCAAGCAGCAACAGCAAGAATGATTTCTGGAGTGAAATCCATTAGGGAGAGAAGCATCATGCTAACACTCGCATGCCACCAAAACCTCTCTGATGATAGTATTTTTGGACAACTGTTTCGTCTTAGATCAGATCACATATCATGACCTGGAAGTGGAAAAAATGATATGGCCCCCTACACATTCTTAGTCTTCCAATCCGAATGACCATTGAGCCTTCATTGCCCATATCCTGGCTATTTTTCTTCCACAGTGATTTTTCTAAAAGAGATCTACTGGACTATTAGTGTTTGTTTATGTCTTAAACGTGGCTGATTGTGAAATAAGATTTTCATCTTGGGAGAAAGTTTCTCTCTCTCTCTTCCCTCCCACCCCCCCCAAAACTGGGACAATTTCAAAAGTTTCATCAAAATAAATATCTTCAGATTTTATTCTGATTTTTTAGAAACGAATTTTAAAAATCACTTTGGGTATACTTTCTGCATGGATGCACAGTACGTTTGCTTCATTCCACCTGAAATTCTTGTTTGGGTTACTCATTTTTTCCTGATGAAATTTCGTTATGAATTTTCTGAAAGAAAAGATTGATGAAAGTTTTAACAGCATTTTTCATTTGAAACCAATAAACCCTCATTATATTTCCCATCAAGCCCAGTTTTTCAAGACAGCCCCTCCTCTGAAGTTCTTTGCACTGGTGAGTTAGAAAATCCATCCCTTGTCATCCAGTGTGTCGGAGCTAATGAGATAACAGTTGATTTTTAAATTGCAAAGATGTTAAAAGTAAATGTGCAAGACAGCTATAGCATTTCCAGTTATGCACTTGATGTAGAAAAATCTTTGGGGACTGCTGGGTTGTTGGTTTTTTTTTTCTTACTCTAGCTTCCTCCCCACTCCCATCTTAGGCCCTTTTCACACAGACACTCTAACACTGATAAAATGGGTGTTACATTTTATTATACATGTTGCATGGCTGCAGGTGTGCTCTATGGGTGCCCTGTAACATGTATAATAAAATGTAACACCCATTTTATCAGTGTTAAGATGTCTGTGTGAAAAGGGCCCAAGAGTGCAATCCTCCAGTTGGATAGCACCAGCACTAGTTATTAAAACTAACATGAACTGCTTGGAAGTGGATGTGATCATGATGGCACTAATCACTAGTACTTCCTCCCACCCCTCCCCAGAGGATCATGCTGCCCATCATGTACACAGAGTACAAATGCAAAGAGTCTTGAAAGAGGATCTTTGCAGGTGCCAAGGCTTTTCAAAATAAATCTTTCCTCCAAGCAGGAGATAGCCACTTCAACCCTATACTTTGTATTTCAGGTTACAGGAGTTAGGAAATCTCTGTAGAGTAATTATTTAGAGAAAGAAGCCAGGCAGAGAAATGTGTTGAGGTAGCTGATAAAAGGATCAGGCTGCATCATGCAGGGATAGCAGAAAAGAATTCAAGTGCAAAAAGCAAATTAGTAGATCTGAGGCTAAAAAGCTAAGTTCTGAGATAAAAGGAGATAATGTAGGCAGTGGCAGAGAGGATTAAAATAGAGAAGTGATAATAGTGTGAAAACAGAGCAAATAATAAAGTAGGATACAAATTCTGAAAGAAAAGAATTTGAGCTAGGGAAATAAAAAATGAAAACAGTCTAAAAGAATGTAGAGAAGCACCAATACAGTGTGTGTGTGTGTGTGAGAAAGACCCTTAATGAAGATCAGGTGGGAATCCACCTGTTATGGGTTGGTAAAAACTGGAAAGGGAAAGCTACAAGACCTAATAGGATGAATGCAGCATTGCTGAGAATAGTCCTAAAAGTCTGGGGTGAATTCTGGTTCCATTGCAGTTAATATGTCCTCGGTGGGGCAAGATTTCACTATGGAATTTCAGGTTGAGGACCTTTCTGAACCAATGACCACATATTACTAATATTTCCTGGGAAGAGCTTTAATTTAATGTCACCTTGTTTACAAATTATTGAAACCAGAATGACAAATCTTGCTCCATTTTGTATACATCTTGTAGAGTTGCCCTATAATTGTGATTTTTTTTTCTTGGTGAATTGCTCTTTGCAGCTGCTAAATATAGCTCTACCTTTCCCCAAGCATACTGTTGAGCTGACATACTGTCAATAGAAGCAAATATATGGGTACAAACAGAAAGCATCTAGAGCCAGAAAACCTCTAATGAGACTTTTTCCTGGTTTAATTGTGATGCAATGGAGGGACAAGAAGAAGTATTGATTCTGTCTTTGAAAATGCTCTTGTTTTTATAAATCCATTTTGCCCTGATGGGTGGCGTGGTTCCTAAAAAACATTTACTGTCAGAGCACTTCAATATAGTCTTCTGTTTCCATATGCAGTGCACCCCTGCTAAAGGAGACCTTTAGGGATCTACGCCTCTGGTTCATGATAGAAAATCATTTGTAATAGCAAAAGGACAAAGTGACAATCAATCAGGGCTGGCTCACTTTTAGGCATGGTGGACATCCTGTCCAGGGCTGTGCCTTTTGGGTTGGCCAGCTACCAGGAACCCCATTAACTAGAGCCAGGGAACAGATTAAAATGTGCATGTTCCCAACCAGAGGTGCAAGGGTGCTGCTTCTGAAGCAGTCCGCCCTTTCCCAACAGTGCCTGGAGGGTCCCAACTCACTACCTGTACTGTTACTTGTCCTGGGCTCTAGCCTCCAGGTTTTGCCAGACTCAGCCAGAATGATGCAGGTATCTGCCTGTCGCTTGGGCATCAGGCAGGGCCGGGCCCAAAGAAATGAGCTTCAGAGTCACGGGACTGCTAGGTTAACCTTCTCAAATGCCTGTTGGTCTCTTGGCTCCTATGTACAAACCTGTCTTCAGGCCAGGGTGACAGAACCTACCCTGGGCCAAAGGCATCTGCCACCTTGGGCAAACTTGACCTAGTGGGAGTGAGAACCCAGTTTGAGTTATGGGGTGGGACTGAGGGCCAAAATGGGGAGGGAGCTGCCAGGTTTGCTCACTACGATGGGCATTATAGTAAGGTGCATTGTATAAAACTTTGGGTAATTTCAGACGTGCTGGGCCTGGAGACCCAATATGCTGAACCCCAGACCGGGATCCGTCTTGGATCCTGGTCTGTGATCAAGCTGGCCGACCTTTCGTCATGTCGACCTGATCTCTACCGGGGTTCCGGGAGGGTGCACGACGTGCGACCGCTCAGCCCCGCCCCCCCCGCGCTCCCTTGGCCGCCCGCCCATGGGGAGACGGGTGGGTACAGCGGCCAATCAGGCCACTGCACCTGACCCTGTCCCATGGTTAGGGCCTGATTCCAGGACGGAGCGGCCAAGCAGTCGTGCATCGCCGCCATTGCCAGCCCCATCCCGGATCATGGTCAATCTAACCACCAGCTGGCCGCAGGTCCAGAACCGTGGTTAGCTTTGACCCTCACCAGAGATTCACTGTGGTGAACATCTGGCGGGGCTCAAATAGACGTTACGATGATCACAGCCACCACCCTGAATCCACTGTGATTCAGGGTGGTTGACTGAGATCACGTAACGTCTGAAATTACCCTTTGATCCATTTACTGAGGTTGAGCATGTCCTTGTTGCTTTTTAATACGTCCCTTTCCAGATATAAAATAAGGGATATTTAGCATGTTAAATTAATGAGTCCAAAGTAAGAGTTTGCAACAGATTTAATTTGTCTTGCATTCTGAGGTTAGAGAAGACCGATGCAGTTTTTATTAGTTAATTAAATGTCAGCTGCCTATGAAGGTGGCACTGTAAGAAAAAAGGTTGAAGGTCCTCTTAGGACTTATGTGAGTGGAGATAATTCCTCCTTTTTCTCGGTCTCTGTAATGAAAATGTTCCAAACAATTTATATGGAATCCAGTATAAAAGACATCTCTGTATGAAAATTCGAATGGGCCTGCAAACATGATTGTTTTAAAGAGTTCCCTAAAATCTTGCTGAAGTTCTGAAGGATGTCTCTTTAGTTTCTTCACTCTACCTTCCAAATATTTCTCTTGTACACTCCCCCTCCATTGACTGTCTCAGTGGAATAGCCAATGTTCATCTTGTCAAGGAATGTGTCTTTCTTCAGGGACCCATCAAGCCTGCCTCACAATTGTGCTTAATGTAATCTGTATTTCAAATGAGCGCATGAGTGTAGCCATGGCTAAAATGTTGAGCTGAGGAGTGGGTGATGAGGGGGGAAGGCATAAATTTTTATAAAGCAGACCAGTAGCAAGTTCTGAAGGAGACTTGGAGTACATGAGGAGGCTGAGGGGATCTGTAACCTTTCCCCCCACCCTTATAATTTCACTAAATGAAAGAGCACAAAGACTTGTAACCTTTCCAATAGAACCAGCTACTCTGCTTTATCCCTCCCACCCCCCACCCCCCAAATAGTTTTATTCAATGAGTTATCATTGGGGAAACATGCCAAAGAAGATAAAAACTCTGTCAACTATGGCCACTTTTACATGGATGCCACCTACCCACGAACACCCGGAAACACCCATTGGATGGGTGGGAGCGCATCCATGTAAAAGTTCATGAGTAGGTGGGGGCACGTGCACGACCCACCCGCCAACACCCACGGAGCAGCCACAAGGGAGCCGGCACCTTCTGTGGGTGGAGATGGGTGTCCAACACCCGAGCATCCATGTAAAAGCAAAAACATCCATGACCGGACTGGCAGAGCCCCACTGCATTGGCGCCATGGGGCACGCACGTGCCCACATGCAGACACGCCCATGGGGGGGGGACCTGGATGTCTGGCCGAGAGCCCGTAAAGGAGGGCGGAACCAGGGCACATGCGTGCGGGCTCCGGGCCAGCAGGAGCAGTAGTAACCCCATTTGCACTACCCCCAACAGGACACGACCACCACCACAACTACCACATCCACAGGGCAGGCCCCATGCCACCAAGCCGGTCAGTCCCCCACATGCAGGTCCCAAAAGGGGGAGCCCTGGTCAAGGCAGGAGGTCAGGGAATTCATACGTGTGTGGTGGTCTGAAAGGGTCCAGCATGACGTGGTGTGCAGCTACAAGACTAGACAGGTCTATGAAGCCATTGCCCAGGAGATGCAGTGGCAGGGGTACAATAGGGATGTCACCCAGTGCATGCAGCAGGCAAAGGACTTGAGGTCCGGATATAAACATATCAAGGACAACAGTCTCAAGTCTGGCCAGGCCATGAGCACAGCCAAGTTCCAGGAGGAGCTGGACAAGTTTGTCTGCATGGATGGGGACATCGTGGCCTCCCGCACACACAGCAGCGCCTTCGCCAGGGGCAGGCGCAGGGCCAACACGCAACCCCCCTTGACTGACCCCACAGAGCAGGCTAGCAAGGAACCCGGAGGGGACAGCCCCATCTCACAGGGGGAGGAGGCATCCCGGGGATTCGAGCACCAGATCACCACACTGCGCGCGCCCCCAACACCCACAGGCCTACCGGCCACAGGGACAGGGGGTGTGCACAAAGCAAGCAGAGACCCGGGACGGCCCCCAGGAAGTGGAGGAACAGGATCCAGGTATGATCACCCCAGTGGGGCTGGGGGGGTTGGGGGAGAACGGCCCAGACGGAGGTGCAGCGACTGGGGCCAGGGGCCAGGGGCCGGCAAACACTAATGGTATCCTTTCCCATTGCAGCACAAGGCAGCCTACAGCGGCTCCCACAGCACACTGGACAGTCAGGGGCCCCTCCCTCGGCTATCAGCTGCCGGGGGGCCATCCCACAACAGGGCAGGGCTGGGGACCCCACAGGGGAGGGCTGAGGGGAGCTGTCACACTATGAGGGCCGCCCCACCAGGCATTCCAGGCAGATGGTAGCAGCCAGCGGGGCACATAGGCCAGAAGCACTAATGTTCTGTCCAACCTCCCGTTCACAGACCAGGTGCCCGCTCGCACGAGGGGAGCAGCTGCCGGCAGCGTGGAGTGGAACTGGGAGATGTGGGCCAGGAACCGGCACCTGAGGGAGGACCTTGACAGGGAGCTGCTGGAGGAGTCGCAATGGTTAGCCGAGGTGCACTCCCAGGAGCTCGCGCTTACCAGGGAGCTCATCAGAGGGGAGGGGGAAAGGGACCAGGAGATCCTGGTTGCCATGATGGCCCAGTCCTGCACTGAGCACCTCTGGGACAGGTGCCAGGCTGCCGCCCTCCAACGCAAGCAGCGGCGCACCTGTGACAGGCTGGAAGGTCAGGTTGCATGGCTCATGGACCTCATGGAGGAGGCCATGTAGACCCTGTGGCGTGATCCCCAGCATGACAGGCCCTGCCATGTCGTGGAAGGAGAGTCGGCAGCCGACCAACACCATGGCGGCTTCCCACTGGTGCAGGTGCCCCCCCCTGCACCTCAGTGACCTGTGGTTCCCCCAGCAGCAACCCTATCTGGGCCTGGTCCATGGGTTCCCCCTCCCCCACATAGGGCAACAGGTCCCGTGTGCGGGGCGGCCCTTCCAGCTTGCCCCCCATGGTCCCGCCCCCACTGCCACCCGCCCCCTCCACTGGGAGGTGACGCCCCCACCCCAGGACTGTGCACCCCAGGACAACCAACTGCCCATGGTGGCCGCTCCACCCCCTCTGGTAAGGCCACAGCACCCTGGGCCCCTGGGGGTAGGGGGTGCAACACCGGGGGGGGG
>QEPC01011608.1:1680128-1703099 GCA_003113815.1 Sphenodon punctatus | reverse complement strand
GCTGGGGGGTGGGCTCGCCTCGCCTCGCCTCTGGGTCTTTTCTTTACTCTTTTTTTTAAAACAAAAATCCAGGCTGGGCAGGGTGGGTGGGGGGTGTCCCCCCTTCCACCCGCGCAGCCTGGGAGGGGGAGGGAATTAATTTATTTCATTGGTTTCAATGGGGACACAGCGCCCCATTGAAACCAATTAAATAAATCCGGTACCGGCATACTGGATTTAATCCGGGAATCCGGTTTTCCTAGAACCGGTAACCGGTAAAGCCGGTAGCCGGTAATGGGCCCGTGGTCCCACCACTAGTACCTAGCTTTATTGAAGGGGTTCACAGGCCTATGGACATGGGTGTGTGTCGGGTGCTGCCCGGCTTTCGGCTGCCTGGGCCATGATGCAGCGGCAGATGGCGTCCCTGTTCTCCTCTGAGATGCGCCGGAACGCCCTTCCCTGGGCATGCTGGTACAGGGGCATGGGGCTGGCTCTGTGCACCAGTGGTGGGTTGTCCAGGGCAGCACCCCCTGTCTCACATACTTTGTGTAGGATGCACGTTGCTAGGACAAGGATAGGGGTGTGGTCCAGGTCGAACTGGCTCCTGTTCATCAGGAGGTGCCAGCTTGTTTTCAGGAGCCTGAAGGCCCGCTCCACCATGCTGTGTGCGGAGGACAGGCACTCATTGAACAGGCGGTGGTCAGGGTTGTGTGCCACTGGATAGGCCCGCATGAGCCACGGGCTGAGCGGGTAGGCGGGGTCCCCTATCACAACAGGGGCCATGGGAACCCCCTCTATCACACGGTACAGGTTGGGGGCGATCTCCCCGTTGAACATGTGTGCATAGAAGGGGGAGGCACGCAGGATACGTGTATCATGGCTCCGCCCCGACTGGCCTATGTACACGTCTATGAACAGGCCCCTATGATCCACTACAGCCTGCAGATTGATGGAGGAGGCCTGTTTTCAGTTCATGTAGTTGAGCTTTGCATGTGGGGGGCATATGATGGGGATGTGGGTGCTGTCAATGGCCCCGATGCAATGGGGGAACCCCATTTCCTCAAACCCATGCATCACCTCCTCGGGGTCACAGAGCTGGATGACCTGCTCCAAGAGGAGCTCCACAAGCAGGTCACACACTTCTGTTCACTGTGGCGGTGCCCACCCCAAACTGCTCCCCCATGCTCCTACAGGAATCGGGGGTAGCCAGCCGCCACATCGCCATGGCCACACACATCCCGGGTGGAGGCGGGAAGTGCATGTTTGTCTCCTGCCTCTGGAGGTGAGTTAATTTTGTGAGGATGTTTTTCAGTCTCAGTTTGTATTTTTTTCTCCCAAGGGAACTTGCAAAGTAGCTACAAAGCAAAAGCAAACCTATCTGTATAAGGCCAAAACTGGTTTGAAGACAAATGGTGCTAATTCCCTAAAACGTTCAAAATATGAATTCTTGTATCTTGCCCTGTTATCTTCGTCTATGGGTGATTTCAGACATTACGGGGCCCATTGGCCCCGTACCAAAATCACCCCATTCATTCCCCGCCGGGGTCACCCCATCACACCGTAACAGACGTGCCGGGGGGATCCCGGCGGGGAATCTGGGAGGGGGTGGGGCCGCGCAGCGCAACGTGCGGCCGCATGGCCCCGCCCCCTCCACGCTCCCGCCGCCCGCCCTCTGGGGAGACGGGCGGGCGGCCGGGCCAATGCGGCCGCCGCGTCAGGCCGTGGCGCCTGGCCAGATGTTACTTTTTTTTGGTCCCCGCTGGGGATCTCTTTGACCACGCTTCCCGGGACATTCCCCCCGCTAGCCCGGGAAGCGTGGTTCAAATTGACCCCATGTGCCGATTGAGCGTGGCGAACATCTGGCGGCCACCAAACAGACGTTCAAGACACATTGACCACAGGTGGGTATTCACCGTGGTTCACTGTGATCTCGTAACGTCTGAAAATACCCTATGTGATGCCCCTGGTTCTTTAAGTTCCTCCCTCTTGTACTGTGCAGCTTCTTTGTTAGAAATTTCTTGTAAACTCATTACCCCACAGCAGGAAAACTCTATTTCTTTCAGAGATAACGCTTCCTAGTACCATTTTTAGGGCTGGTGAGAAACTTGCTCCCTGGGGACTAATCCAATTCTTACTGAAATCAGTAGCTGTCTTTTCTACACTTGGATTGGGAGTTGGATCAGACCATAAGTGCCTCACTCAACTAAGCATGGGTTTCTACAAATATCATTGCCACTTTCTGTCTTTTTTATGTGCATACTAAGTAGCTCATCCCCCTGATAGTTTTAAAAATGTATTCAGTGCTTGTGGAAAGATGCTTTGGAGCCCCAAATCTTCTTCTTATTCAGAGTCTGGGCAGTAGTAGTAGTGAAAATTATTCTCTTTCCATTCCCAGAACCATCAGAAGACTGAGGGGTTGTAGAAGACACCCTCTCTCCCAATTTTGTGACGCCATTGGTAAGAAGCAGCGAATGCTTTTTCACTCACATCAGCAGATATGACTGAAGACCCACTGGGAGTCGGACTTCCTGAGTAAGAAAGTGCCACGTCTATGTAGCTGCTTTTCAGAGTAACATCGCAAAAATTCTGCATGCATTGTTGTGCCTCCATTCTTTGTCTCTTGAAAGTATTTATTAATTATTATTTATTTAAAAAACTTATTACCCTGCCCCTCCTGCCACAGGCAGCTCGGGATGGCTTACAATCATTAAAAACAATTCAAATAAATAATAAAAGGAGGAAACAGAGAAACACATCCCCTGCACTACCCCGCACTACCCCTCTCCCCCGCCAAATGCCTGGCAGAACAGCCAGGTCTTACAACTTCTCTGAAAGGAGGGAAGATCCGGGGCCAGCTGGGGCAATACCAGAAGGAAGTTCCACAGATGCGGTGCGGCCACCGAAAATGCCCTCCCCTGTGTGACCCCCCCGGAAAACTCAGGGGACCTTGAGCAGGGCACCCCCGGATGACTGCAAGGGCCGATCCAGGAACCAGGGAGTGAGGTGATCTCACAGATAGGCAGGGCCCAGGCCGTTTAGTGTCATGATATTACTAATTAAACAAAGCAATCATGTAGACATCCTTCTTGCAAGAGGAACTAAATAGGACTTAGGACACATTCAACATTGGACCACATCGGAAACTGAAATGGGCACTCAAGTCACGTAAATTCCTCTCCAGTAAAGAATAAAGCTCCTGTCTCCCCTAAGTGCATTGAAAAGCTGTTAAGAACATAATAAAGTGTATTAAATTTTGACATCATTTTATGAGCTGCATACATTATTCAGAGTGGCAAAATGAATAAATAATATTATGTGGCAGCTGATTGTACTCTTTTGCTGGGAAAGAGCCTATGCTAATGGGGATTGCTGTTAGCATGTGTTATGAAAATGAGCATGGTTTCTTGAGCTGTGAATTAAAACCGGAGTGAGAAGATTCTCTGAAGCAAGCAGGCTTGAAAATTCTTTGAAATTATTTATGGCTGCACCCTTTTATTCTTGAAGACGTGCTGCCATGGCAACTCTCTTTTAGAAGATCAGAGTTGATTGTTTTGATCTAAATCAGTATACGATACCAAGAGTCTTTATTACTATTATTTGGCCCCACTCCTTAATGTGTTCTACCAAATATTCCGGAACAGAGAATTTTCATTCTGAGCGTTTTAAAAACTCGGTGACATTCCTGATATTTACTGCAATGTTTTGGAACAGTGTACAGAAATCAGCAGTGGAAGCAGACATCCTTTGCTTATTTAAAGGACATACCTTTAAACCTCTGAAGCTGTACCTTTATGAAGTGTGCACTAGTCACAGTGTTGGCCACTTTAAACACATGAGCAGTCCAAGGGTCCTCAAGCATAAATAAGTTCCTTTAAAGAGAGAGGCCTCTGCAGTGGCTGACACTACTTGTGTATCACAAGGCAAACAAGACGAGGAGAGTAGATCACCCTGCGATCTTTGAGAGGATGAACAAATTTTATGGGTCACTCAGATTAAATTTAAACTTTAATGACAGACATTGGCCACAATCCCAAGCGGGTTCCGCACAGCACAACGTGCCTTCAATGGATATGCATGCATTTTACGCACATGTGCGTGCGTGTAGGTTGCGCGCAGTTCACACAGGGCATGGGCTTGGCCCCAAATTTGGAAGTGTCAGAATGAAACCCATTAATCAGCAAGAATGCTTTCTGAGCAAGTGACTGCTGGCTGTCACTTCAGATACTTTGGGACATTTTATTAAAATACACTGATCAGAGCTATTACCCTCTTGTCTTCCCTTTCTGATCTTATTCCCCGAAAGTGCCAAATTATGAAATTGCTTTGATCCACTATGTATCAGTCATAGGCATAGGGGTGGGGGGAAAGAGGGGCCCATCCCCCATGATTTTCAGAAGCCCTATAGAACCCCTGCCCAGTCTCCACTCCTGTGCCCCCAATATCGACCAGTTACCAGTCACCTATGGTATCAGCAATTATATTATTTTTTCTAAATGTCGTGGTGCTTTCTAATGTGCCAAACAAACGTAATACCACAATTGCAGTACACATGGCTAAGTAACCTTATTGTAGCCAAATATATCATGAATTTAGTGGGGCGCCCTGACCCCTTTCAGAGCCCTTTTTGACTTGGTTCCCTCATTTTTGGTCTCCACTGGACCAGATTCTTCCAGAACTTATCCACAGCCTGCCATAAGCAAGCTTTTTGTCACCTTTACTCTGGGATTACTCTATCAACAGACTCAGAAGAGGTCTGGATTAACCTGCACAACCTGCTCCTCGTTTCTGGTGCCTGCCAGATGTTTGCGCCAGGTTGGGCCTTGGCAGTTCCGCATGGTGTCCTCTCCAGAAACGAGGAGCAGGCTGTGCAGGTTAATCCAGACTCTGTCTAATCTGGGCTCACCTTCACTGTGAATCCCCAATTGCCAGGGTCACTCTCACAAATACTCCAGATTTAATTTATATATGATTTTATGTGTAAATTGAATTTAAGAACAGTGCAATGATTAGAGACAAGAGTGCAAGTTGAATACAAGAAAAATAACATGATGCTACTCTCACTTTTGACTTCCTTTGGCTACCATGCTTAACCTATTCAAGTTCATGGTTTACAGTAGGTATTGTCTCAACCTTGGTTTAGGCTGGGTGCATCCACTTTCCTCTTGGAGTCTTCCCCCTCAGCCAATTTGTTGTTCCTTTCCAAGGTAATGGCTGAAATCTCCCTCTATCTTTGGGTGATTTCAGAAGTTATGCGTTCCAATTCACCACAGTCAATCCCACCTCGGTGTGAACGGATTCACTGCGGGCTGTAGTGACACATGCGGCCCCAACAGAAGTGACAGGATCGTGACCACCGCCCGGGGGCAATCAGAGAGAACATGGGCTGGGGGGAACACAACAGATAAGCAATGGAGACGTGGACCACGGTTCGAGCCCCAGAATGCACCGTTGCTGGGGTTAATTCCTTCCACTGTGGCTGCGGGTTTCCGTTCAGAAGTTACTTTTCATTCACCCCTGCCGTGGTGACCATTTACCACACTTCTGGACCTCCTCCTGCCCCGACCACACGAAGCGTGGTTAGCTTCACCCCGGGCCATGTTTGACTGTGGTGAACATCTGGATGCAAGCAAACAGACATGCACGGTGCTTTCACCCCCCCCCACGTTTGACTGAGGTTGACTGTGGTGGACATTCACCATGTCACTTCTGAAATCACCCTCAGTCATTGTCTTTTTAATAACTCCTTGATGACTTTTAGCAAACCTTCCAGTTCTTTTGCTCTTCCATTGGTTGTGGTCAGTCGGTCCTGTTTTTCCTTAATTTATATTTGTTTACATATGACACAAATCATTTTTACCTTCCTGTCCCTCATCCTGTTTTTCTATATTTGGATTTATATCCCTCTATATTACTTTTACATACAAGTCTTAATCTTCATTAGATTGGTCTTAATAGACCATTTGATAGATATTTTGAAATATGGGTAAGTTACATTTCATTTTTGTGTCACACCAAGATCATGTGTGTTCTGTGTATGTTGCTTTCTCTAGCTTTATCACACACAAGTCCTCATATTTAATTCTGATTAGATAAAGCAGTGATTCTCAAACTGGGGAGCAGGTACTGGAGAAGGGGATCAGGGAAGGTAAGAAGGAGCATAATTAGCAATTGCAAACATTTAGCTCCACTCTAATTAAACTAGGGAGAATACCCAAAATGATGGAAGTAGTGAGAGGGAAGCAACAGATGGATGGGAAGGGAGATTGGGTGTAATCACATGGGATGGGGCCCCACATTGACCCTCTTTTGCTCTGGATTCACCTGCTCATGTGAAGGGTGCCTGCCAGATGTTTACCCCAGGTTGGGCCTTGGCAGTTCCACACGGTGTCATCTCCAGAAACAAGGAACAGGCTGTACAGGTAAATTCAGCCCAACCTGGGTCAATGGGCTCCCATGGGGTGCCTCTGTGTGAAAGGCCCTGGCAACACTGCCTGCATAGGTCCACAAGCACTGTGGACAAGGCCATGGTGCCAGCAAAGACTGGCCCCCCGGAGGAAGCAGCTGCTGCCTGTCAGCTGTTGGAGTGGTAGCGGGGGTGGGTGTTCACACCAGCCATCCACCCATCATCTTGTCATGCTCCAGGGGCTGGAGTGTGAGGAGGGGAAGGAAGAAAAGGTAGAAGGCAGGGCCAGGGGCTGGGAGGGCGGGGAGGAGGAAAAGGTAGGTAGGCGGGGAAAAGGGAGGGAAGGAGACAAGGGGGTAACAAGGGAACCTCTCAGCTACTCTCCAATACCAAGGAGACGAAGTGCTCAGCATAAGAGCCAGACAGGCTGGCCTAAGAAATAATACGGCTCATCATCAAGGTCAAGGGACAGGGAACTGGGGAGAGGGAGATCAGGAACTGGGAGTAGGGGACCAGAGACAGGGAACAGAGAACCAGAGGCAGGGAACACGGGACCAAGGGCAAGGAACGGGGAACCAGAGGTGGGGAACGAGGGACCAGAGCTAGGGGAGTAACAGGGGACCAGAGGTAGGGGGGTTAGGGAACAAAAGGAGACTAAAGGCAAGGAGTTGGGGGAGCAAGGGGGCACCAGAGACAGGGAGCAAAGGACCAAGGAACAGGGAGCTTGAAGCCAGAAGCAAGGAGCAAGGGGCCAAGGGTAAGGGAACGGGGAGCCACAGGGGCGAAGGGAGCCACAGGGGCAAAGGGAAGTGGCAAGGGGCTAGAGGCAGGGGACCAAAGCTGGAGGAGTCAAAGTTCAGGGGACAACTACAGGGCTAAAGAACCAGCAGCATAAGGCTAGAGGGTCAGGGAACAAGCTTGTGTGGGACTAGTGCCCAAAGGAGAGGGGAGTAGCAAGGTTATAAGAGAGGCAGGAGACAAACACAGAACATGGCCTTTCCAGTCAACACACAAACAAACAGACAACAGAACATACAATATGCTCGGGGGGGGGGGGTTCAAGGGAACAGAGAAACACATCCACATAGACACGGGCAGGATATCAACACAATGGGAGGGGGAAAGGTATAACACACTAGGAAGACAGAGGAAACACAACACAGACTCAAACAAAGGTACAAACAGAGAGCAGCAAGAGTAGAGCAAGGGCCGTGAACTGAGCAAGGGTCATGGAGGGATGACCTGAAGCTCTGCACCTGCCACAGTCCTCAGCAGCCTTAAATACTACAAGGCGCCACTCAGGCTGTGGTAGGTGAGTCCACGCACCCTATCAGGTGCAAGCGGGGCACAGAGCTGGAAGGAAGAGAGGAAACAACAAGGCAGGGAGGGAAGTCACCCTCTGCAGCAACCCCCCGTGGTTCAGGAGGCATCAAACACCTCAGGCAAACCCCAAGGACAAGGGTTCAAGGCCTAGCCATGAGAGTACCCCCCCATCCAAGCCCCCCCCTTTTCAGGGAACATCATGGAGGACAGGATATGCAGGGAGTGTGTGGCAACTCCCAATATTATGCCACCAAAGGGGGCTCTAGGCCCCACTGTGGCCTTTTTAGGAAAATGCAGGCCACCCTGGAGGAGGGACAAGGGGGGACCAAGAAGGAAAGGGCCTGGAACCCAGAAAGACAGGAAGGGGCCAGGGTCCTAGGCAAGGTCCATGGGGAGGAGGGGGCACAGTCAAGAAGGTGGTAGAATGCTGGAAGGCACCATGTGATGTTCACCAGCATACCCCATAGATGGAAGGGATGTAACGGAACACTTGGCCAGAGGGGGGCAGGGAGAAGGAAGTTCCAGTGGGGGTCAGGCCAGCGGAGGAGGTCCCAATAAGGAGGGAAGGGTTGCAAAGGTGGCATCAGGAGCACAGGATCTAGGAGTAGCATGGAGTCCAGGACGGTGATCACTGGGATCTGAGGTGCTAACCTCATGCTGATAGGTGGCGTGTGCTGGTGGCAGTTCCCCCCAGGGGCTACTTATGTTAGGGGTATCACACACCTCAGAAGAATGCACCTTAGGCCTCCCCCCTGGTGACAGAGGAAGAGTCAACAGTTCCGACGAGATAGCAGGGAAGGGGGCAACTGTTACAACATGTCCTGGTGGGGGTCACAACAACCTTCTTATGACTGGGGGGAGGAGGTGACGGCATGGCAGGTTCATGACAGGTTGCACTCCTCATATTATGATGAGGCAGCACCCTTGCTGATACTGCTGCAGAATTGCTGGGTTGAAGTAACTCTGCCGTGGCATCAGGACCTGGTGGGGTCAACCCGATTCAGTGGGCGTCATGTCCAGGGGACCCCCTAGCTACCAAAGCAGTCATCTCAAAACAGACCTGGGCTTATGGGGCAGGCAGCTCCGGGGGGCACCCCGTGATTATGCCAGACCTCGGGGTTTCTCCCATATCCCTGGATAACCCATCTGGCAAAGGTGAGGTCGAGAGGGGAATGGTACCCCTGGATACCGCTGTATCCAGGGGTACCATCTGTCCGAGACAGGGCGGCAGGTGGAATACCAGGGACATGCCATGGCGGTCAGTGGCAGGAGCCTCTTCAATATCACCTAGTTGTGTTAAGGGCATGGGCTGTAATGAAGGATGGGAGTAGTCGAGTACTCTCCCCAAGATGAGACTAGTTTCTATGGGTAATGGCTGTACCGATGCTGCAGAGATAACCAATTGTGTCAACCTCAGAGAGGGTCTCTCTGGTCCTGCAAGGTCCAGCTCCGGGGAGGACTGGGCAGGAATATCCACCCTGGTATTGTTGAAATGATGCATGCGGGCATCTATTGCTTTTGAAAGTCGAGTGGCCCTGGGCCAAGGCAACATCTCACTACTAGGGATGGAAGGCGGGCATGGTTCTAGTACCCATCCAGAGATATTGCAGTCCAACATACCCTTCAGGGAAGACTGTGGATCCCAAGCAACAAATGTTGGAGACCGGGCTCTAGAGCGCTGGACTAACACCCGCACAGTTTTAAACATCGGTGTAGTGGCCGCTTGACCCTGGAAGGCCAACCACCCAGCCACAAGGATCGCTGGTCCAGCTGGTCTGGGAAACTGGGCAGGTTTCATGAGTTCTCCCACCACTGGAGTCACTGGTGGAGATACGATCATTGCCATAGGGGATGTCATCACCGGCGTTGGGTTTGCCCTGGTTAGCACTGACTGAGCAGGAGGTGCCCGCAGGCTCAGGGGCTGGGGTACAGTTGTAGAATCCCCACCAGAGGGCTTGGTTGCTTTGGTGGCTACCTGGGCCAAATACTCATGAACCTGTGCATAGTTGGCCCACATGGTAGGGGTCAGTTACATTTCTGCCGGTTCTCCCTGCAGAACAGCATTTATTCTATGAAAATCAAGCCATACCAATATAGAGGGTTCTTCGTTGACTGACGCCTTTCATGGAGGATCACCTGCTGGGGGGAGGTCAGCACCACAGTTCACCAAATGGGGGAAGGCTGGGGATATTGGGTGTGGGCAGAGCTTACTGTCATTCTCCAGGGGCCGGAGTGTGAGGAGGGGAAGGAAGAAAAGGTAGGGAGGTGGGGCCAAGGGCTAGGAGGGGGAGGAGGAAAAGGTAGGGAGGCAGGGGAAATGGAGGAAAGGAGGCAAGGGGGTAACAAGGGAACCTCTCAGCCGCTCTCCAATACCAAGGAGATGAAGTGCTCAGCATAAGAGTCAGACAGACTGGCCTAAGAAAGCATACGGCTCATCATCGAGGTCGAGGGACAGGGAATTGGGGAGAGGGAGATCAGGAACTGGGAGTAGGGGACCAGAGACAGGGATCGAGGGACCAAGGGCAAGGAACGAGGGACCAGAGCTAGGGGAGCAACAGGGAACCAGAGGTAGGGGGTTATGGGAAAAAAGGGGACTAACGGCAAGGAGTTGGGGGAGCAAGGGGGCACCAGAGACAGGGAGCAAGGGACCAAGGACAAGGAACAGGGAGCTGGAAGCAGGGGCAAGGAGTCAGAGAACCAGAAGCAAGGAGCCAAAGGCAAGGGAACAGGGAGCCAGAGGCGAGGGAGCCAGAGTTGGGGGAATGGGGAGCCACAGGGGCAAAGGGAGCCACAGGGGCAAAAGGCAGGGGTCAGGGGACCAAAGCTGGAGGAGCCAAGGATCAAGGGACAACTATAGGGCTAAAGAACCACCAGCGTAAGGCTGGAGGGTCAGGGAACAAGCTCATGTGGGACCAGTGCCCAAAGGAGAGGAGAGTAGCAAGGTTATAAGAGAGGCAGGAGACAAACACAGAACAGGGTCTTTCCAGTCAACACACAAACAAACAGACAACAGAACACACAATATGCTGCGGGGGGTTCAAGGGAACAGAGAAACACATTCACATAGACACAGGGCAGGATATCAACACAAGGGGAGGGGGAAAGGTATAACACACTAGGAAGACAGAGGAAACACAACACAGACTCAAACAAAGGTATAAACAGAGAGCAGCAAGAGAACAAGAGTAGAGCAAGGGGCATGAACCACGCAGGGGCCATAAAGGGATGACCTGAAGCTCCACACCTGCCACAGTCCTCAGCAGCCTAAATACTACAAGGAGCCAATCAGGCTGTGGCAGGTGGGTTCACGCCCCCTATCAGGTGCAAGTGGGGCACAGAGTTGGAAGGCAGGGAGGGAACAACAAGGCAGGGAGGGAAGTGACCCTCTGCAGCAACCCCTCAGTGTTGCAGGAGGCAGCAAGCACCTCAGGCAAACCCCAAGGACAGGGGTTCAAGGCCTAGCTGTGACACACCTTTTGCAGCGGATTCTGGTAAGGAGGAGAAGCAAACACAGCAGCAGAGGGAACCCAGAGGAGGAGGAGGAGGAGGAAGAGCAGCCCTGGTGTCCCCGGCTAGAGTGGCTACTTGAAAATAGAGAATGACCTGAATAGTACGAGGGGGGGAAATAATTTGCATATTAACTTTCTGGTGACATTTTTTGATGAATTCAGTCACTTTAACAAAACTGGACTTAGCTCGCAGGTGTGGTAATAGATAATGACCAACAGACCAAGAAATACTTGACAAATAGTTGGAACAGACTTGTGCTAGGGGTCACCCTAACAGCAGATTATGTCAGGGATAGTTAGGATGAATCTTCACAGAAAACAGAAGGATGTGGTTTATATGCTATTGTGTTGTTGTGCCTCTCACAGGAGAAGGGGCTTTGGTGGTCTCTTCTGCATAAGAAAGAGATACATAATAATCTGAGGTAGCATCTCTGGGAGGTCTGAGGAACTAAAGTTGTGGAGAAGATGTTCCAGATTCTTCTACACAATGCTGAGAGTGCTGGGCAGCAAAGAACCTGTGTATTGGGAGCAGCTCCTAAAATGGGAGTTCCAAGAATTGGTGAGGTCCTTTGATTTGGCCCCTGCTAAAATCACTTGGCTGGGTCAGCTGGCAAGCCTCAGGGTTGCCTGAGGAAATCAGCAGCAGGACAGGGGATCCAGGCCTCCCATTGGGAGGAGCAATTGGTGAGGAACTCTACCAGCCCAGGAAGAGCAACAGCCAGCACAGGGACTACAGGACTTTGCTGACACCTCTTTGACTCTGGGTCCAGTCATAGATTGAAGTCAAAGGAAGCAGAGGCCCAGAGAAGCCTGAACTGTTGGAACTCATGCTACCTCCCCTGAAGTGGTAACAGGATAACAAACTGTGAGTGGAGCAAAAGAATGTGGGGAGGGTGATTAAGGAACATGTTAAGAGTTGTGGGGGATGAACTATTACTCAGAGGATTGGAGAGACTGGGTAAGTAAGTACACTAATGTACAACACTGGTTCAAGTCCATTCTGGTGAGCCTTCCTTGATGTTTATCTTCTCCCTTCTTTTCCATAAAACTTTATTGTTGACGCACAAATAAGGGACAGGACGCCATTATATGAATTTTAACATGGCCGCACCCTTTATTCATCCAAATTAACAAATCAACTGAATAGGTGGGGGTGACATCGCCTAGTGCGATCCGGGTCCAGTATCAAAACAGCACCATGTGCTAACATACAACTGCAGGGGAGGGTCTCGATATACCCTCGATGACTCTCCCCAAAACTAGAACGTATCCCCCTTGTCAATCACTGTCCACAGACAAAGGGGACATGGTCCACTAGTACCTGAATAAGGAGAAGGTGCACCACAGGTTGGGGAGCATACATGTCCCTGCCACCCTTGCAGGTTACCCCTCCCAGGGAACCACACCCCCTTGCCTTACCCTGCTATTGCGGTATATATGGCTTCCCCACCTCTTATGGTGATGACTTCTATCTTATCTCAAGCTAAACTACGAACAGATACTGGACCCCTGCAAAGGGTGCGACAATTTGTAATAACAACTATAAAGAAAACCATCCTAATGCAGACACCCATTCTAATGACCAGCCAAATTACCCCATACTGTAAGGAAGGTGAAAAAACAAGAGGGCCACCAGGCCAAAACTCATTGCCAAAAATTTCTTCCTGGCCCATCTAATGCAACCGGTCGACACCAGAGTATGAAGGGAGGGAGAGTGGGTGCCGCTTGCTTCGCTGCTCGTCCTGAACTGAGCAGGGAGGCGAGGAAACACTCGGTGGCCCCACCCCCACGTGGGGTGGAGACACCAATCACTGGTGCTTGCTTTCGCGCCATTCAACAGGGGTTGCCTAGGATGGTTACGGCTTGCAAGTCTCTTTAGCAGGGGTTTGCAAGCTCGGGCGTCCTGCCTTTCTGCAAAGGTTGGCATGACAAGTCCCCCCCCGCGGTGGGGATTGCGGTGGGGGTGCACTTTTCAATTTTTGCCTCTGTACTTGCAAGTTAGGAAATAATTTGGGTACACAGTGGAGTTGTGTGTCTGGGTGAAAGCTTTAGCCAATGGGATTAATTTGCAGAAAATCCCTAGGAAAGTAAATTGGACTCTTTTTGTCACCTGTGCTATTGACACAAGGGTTACCTATGTTTAAGGAATTTGAAGATAGGCAAAGCACACATGGTGGTATCTCAATGCATCCAGCCTCCCTGCCCCACTTAGGCAGCAGTAGGCCATGTGCAGCAAAAAAGAGCTTAATTAATTTATTGGGCCTGTCTGTGTACACTGCAGTCATGTTTTCAAACATCTCTCCTAGCAGGAGGGCTAGAAACTTTGATTTTTGAATCAGATTTTCACAATATTATTGTGTAGCACAAAATTTAGACTTTAAAAATCATTTGAAATTGCAGAATTTACATTAAAATCTTGAGAGCTGGCAAATCTAAAAAGCCCAAACTAAAAATCTGATAAATTTCCGTAGTTCTGTCCTTGGTGACATCAGTACAGCCATAGGTACAAGTTTCCCTCAGGACTAGGTAAACTCTGATTAGGTTATTTGCATATACTGAGCTAACACAAGTGTTATGCAGATTGAATTCAATGCAGCAAGGAATGGAAATTATTCTGTTTCAATCCTGAGATAAATTCACTTTCACAATACCATTATTATACACTGATCTGGCCACCCACCCTCATTGGTGGCACCCAGTTCAGAAACCAATATACACCTTTTCAAGAGAAAGAAACATGTTGGAGTTTGACAGCCCGAGATCATTATTTATTTATGTAATAATGCTTGTGGTAATTTAAAAAATAAATTCTGGCATTATGGGCTCTCAGCATTAAATTACAGTAGGGTAAATAATCTGTGATTCAATTAGCCATCTCTTAATGATGTCGCATTCCTTTTGGTCAGCTCACCCATTCAGTGCTGCAACATGCTTGGGGAAGAAGGCAATCAGGTGATGGCTTTTCTGCTAAGCAAATATTCATTTTAATGCATTATCTCTCCATCCTGTAAGATGGTGGAAACGTATTTGTCTAAAAGCTTCTTAAAACATATTGTGCATTCCTAGGTACATTAGATTCTTCGATGGTCAGGTTGCAGTGTGCTGCCCTTCTTATGGCTAATTGTCTCCAAGCTTAGAGTACTTAGGGAGAAATTGCTGACCAGGTTGAAGGGCTTCTATGAAGCTGGAGCCTCATTGGGGGCACATTGCTGAGAAGAGCAGACTCCCTGTTTGTCAGCACCAGAGAAGGAGCAAGACAAAGACCAAGAGTCCCTGAAAGAAGGGATGGGAAATTAATTCCTGATATAGAAGGGCAGGAAAAACAAGCTCGCATACCTTGATAGAAGGTAAAGATGTG
The DNA here is from genome assembly GCA_003113815.1 of Sphenodon punctatus. NCBI lineage: Eukaryota > Metazoa > Chordata > Lepidosauria > Sphenodontia > Sphenodontidae > Sphenodon > Sphenodon punctatus. The sequence goes on along the minus strand of QEPC01011608.1, from coordinate 1,688,527 downwards.
TGTTTAGAGACCCTGATACAAGGGAGGAATGGAGTAACTATAAGTACACCCAGAAAGGGCTTAAATTGGAATACGTTCCCATGACTAACCACACGGAAATGGAGAAACTGTCACTTCTAATGGGGTAGCTGCACTTTTACATGTCGCAATAGATAACCATCATCTCCCCAGGGCATCTCATGTAGAGTGCCGCAGGGTTCTAGTCTGTCCCCCCTCCTATTCAATGTGTACATGCAACCACTGGGTGAGATTGTGAGGGGGTTTGGGGTGCGGTGTCATTAATATGCTGATCACACCCAGATCTACCTCTCGTTTTCATCTGACCCGAGCCCGGCAGTTTCTGTGCTTTCTCAGTGTCTGGCAGCTGTGGGGGACTGGATGAGGGCGAGTCGATTGAAGCTGAATCCCAATAAGATGGAGGTGATGCTGGAGTGGTTGGTAGGGCTGGGGATCTGCGGGAGGGAGGGACGTCCATCATAGATGGGGTTTGCCCTCCTCTGGTATCTCGGGTCCAGAGCCTAGGGGTACTCCTAGATCCACAGTTGCGCTTGGATGATCAGGTAGTGGCTGTGGCTGGGCGCACTTTTCACCAGTTACATCTGGTTACAAGACTCCAACCCTACATTTTGATTTCTGACCTTGCCACCACCATCCATGCTTTTATTACCTATTGTAATGCGCTCTACTTGGGGCTTCCCATGGTGATAGTCTGGAGGTTGCAGCTAGCACAGAATGCAGTGGCCCGTCTCCTTGCGGGGATGGGCCAGCGTGAGCATATAAATCTGGTTTCATGTGCACTGCACTGACTGCCAATGGTCTTCCATCCAGACCTGATTCAAGGTGCTGATTTTGCCCTTTAAAGCCCTACATGGTCTGGGTCCCACTTATCTGCAGGACTGCCTTTCCCCCTGGGCCCTAAGCTGGCCTTTGCGGTCTGCCAGGGGCGCTCTCCTTGAGGTTCCGTACTGTCGGAGGATGGCTACCTTGAGGAGGGCATTCTTGGTGACCGCACCATTGCTGTGGACTCCCTCCTGGAGGAAGCCCGCCTCTGTTCAGATCTGCTCACCTTTCAGTGGGTATGTAAGACTTGTTCCTCCAGGCATTTGGAGAAGGCGATGGGTAGGGGGAGGAGGGTGTGTGGGGGTTGGGTTGTGGACAGATTAGGTAATTTTATTTTTTATGGTAATTATTTGATGAGAGGGTGATTGTGTTTTGATGTTGTTTTATGATATTTTAATATTGTTAGATGCCCTGAGCTGCCTGAGGCAGGAGGGGTGGGATATCAAATGTTTTAAACAAAAATAAAATAGATACATAAAATACATACACGAATCACCAGAGAAATCTTTCTAGTTCTAGGCCATCCATAGCTCTCTTCTGAGAATTTCATGTGTTAACATGGATCCACTTCACCAAAATGAGTGATGAAAACAGATTATTTCACCATTGTCTTTTCTGGATTTGAAGAAACTATTGTTTGTTTCAGACCATAACCTATTGTTACAAAACTCAGAATTCTAAACTCCTGTGAATGTCTGCTGAAATACAAAATGTGGTAGACTTTTTCCTTGGAAATAACTGCAATCAATTGAATACAGCAGTGTAGACATGCTAGAAATACATAGAAAAGGTGGGTAATTTGGATGGAAAGGCTATCAAGCTGAATTAACTGTTCACTCCAATAGTATTTAGCTACACATTGTTGCATTTGTAAGAAATTGTCCAGCAGTGTCCAGAAGGATAGACCAAAGCCAAGTTTTCTCTTACTGTTTGGCATACTCACTCACCTTTCCTTACTTTGTGGATTCTATAGATGTATTCATATTCACAGAATGTCCAGTGCCTTTGCTCATGACACTGCAGTCCAACAACAATGGCTTGGAACCAGCCATTAGATTCCCATATGTGCCCAGTTATTTTTGTATTTTTGTATTTTTTACCTATTTGCAATTATTTTTATTTTTATTTTATACACAATTTATAATTGTGACCGAGATGTAAAGAGATACAGACTTGACAAAGGATTTTAAATACCAGAGTCTTTACCCTTAGCTTTGCCAGAGCACAAAAAGGCACAGATATTGGAAAATCAAGTCCTGAGCAGTGAGTGTATAGTAAATTCCCAGACTAGGCAATGTGCCACTCTGGGAGAGCACTGATTACTCTGGTGTTGCAAGGCTGGGTAAAAGTCAGGACTAGGAGAGAGCAGACAGTAGTGTGCATGTGCCACTGCCCCACTGACAGTGCCCAGAGAGCTGCATGTGCACACTCTGTCTCCTCCCAGCTCTGTCCTCCACCTTTCCTCTCCCCCAGAAGAGTCTGTATAGCATTATTTATTTATTTATTTTGCTGCTCTTTTACCCCACACCCTCCTGCTCACAGAGCAGCTTGGAGCGGCTTACAACAAAACAACAACAACAACAACAACAATAATAATAAATAAAAGAAACACAGCATATACAATTTAAAATTCATTCAAATGCTAAAAATATAAAAAGGGCAGAACCCGCCCCCAACCCACCCAACCCGTTTCAAAGGCCTGGTGGAACAGTCAGGTCTTACACTGTCTTTGGAAAGAGGAGAGGTCCGGGGCCAACTGGGCTTCCATCGGGAGGGAATTCGACAGCCTACAAACAGCCACCGAGAACCCCCTCCCCATTGTTGCCACCCGGGAAACCCAGGGGACTTCAAGTCGGGCGTCCCCGGCCAACTGCAGGGGCCGCAATACGACCTGGGGCCTGAGGCGGTCCCACAGGAAAGCTGGGCTCAGGCCGTTTAGGACTTTGTAGGTCATTACCAACACCCTGAATTGGGCTCGGAAGATAATAGGCAGCCAGTGCAGAGAACGGAGCAGTGGTGTAATGTACTCGTGGTGACCCGTCCCCATTAAGAGATGGGCCCCTGCATTCTGCACCAGCTGCAACCTCCAGACCATTCCCAAGGGTAGCCCCACGTAGAGTGCGTTACAGTAGTCTAATCGAGAGGTAATAAAGGCATGGATGATGGTGGCCAGATCTGAGTCCGAAACATACGGCCATAGCTGTCGTACCAGATGTAACTGGTGAAATGCTCCCTTTGCCACAGCCTCCACCTGGAGATCCAGGGGGAGCTGTGGGTCAAGGAGCACCCCCCAGACTAAGGGCCTGTGTGGCCAAAGGGGGGCAAACCCCATCAATGATGGGAGCCACCCCCCCAGCCCTACCCACCAACATCACCTCCATCTTGTTGGGATTCAACTTCAGATGACTTGCCCACAGCCGCCAGGCACCGGGTGAGCACCAAGACTGCCGGGTCTGGGTCTTCAGAAAAACAGAGGTAGAGTTGTGTGTCATCGGCGTACTGATGACAACTCATGCTGAACCCTCTCACGACCTCACCCAAAGGCTGCATATACATGTTGAACAGGAGGGGGGACAGAATAGAACCCTGTGGGACTCCAGACGTGAGGTCCTGGCGAGATAAAGTACATTCCCTGAGAACCACATGCTGAGTTCTCCCAGCCAGGAATGAGTGGAACCATTCAAGGACAATTCTGCCCACCCCGGCCCGGTCCCGCAGCCAAGCCACCAACATCTCATGGTCAACGGTATCAAATGCAGCCGACAGATCTAATAAAATTAACATAGAAGATCTGCCCTGATTTAATTCATGGCGCAGGTCATCAACCAAAACCACAAGTGCAGTCTCCATGCTAAACCCAGGACAAAAGCCAGACTGCAAGGGATCAAGAAAACTGATCCGATCCAGATGCCCCTGAAGCTGCTGAGCCACCACCGACTCAATAACCTTCCCTAAAAAGGGAAGGTTAGAGACTAGTCGATAGCTGGCCGGGGAGTCAAGAGATGGTTTCTTAAGCAGGGGCTGTACCACCACCTCTTTGAGGTGGCTCAGCACCCTGCCCTCCCTAAGGGAGGCATTCACAACCCCCGCCAGCAATGGCCCTAATGTCTCCCAGCAGGCCTTAATCAGCCAGGATGGGCAGGGATCTAATTCACAACAGGTGGCCCTTACAGCCCCAAAGACACTGGCTGCATCAGCAGGCGACAACCCTGAAATTGATCCCATGAAATCAGACAAGGCAGGTCCTCCACTACCTCAGGTTCTCCCACTGTTATAAGTACAGCATCAAAATCACAGTGAATCTGAGTGATTTTATCCACAAAAAAGTCAACAAACATGTCACAGTGAGCACTGGAAGATTCCAGTTCCAGGCGGAGAGAGGCCGGACTGACCAACCACTGCACCACCCGGAAAAACTCTGCTGGATGTGACTTTGCAGATGCTATAAGGGCAGCAAAGAACACCGCCACAGCGTAAGCTTTTAAACTAGCTTTATGCTGCAATCGGTCGACTTCAGCATGAGTCCAGCACCACTGTCGCTCCAACCGCCATCCTTCCAGCTTCATCCGGTGCAGGCCTTCTGTAAACCAAGGGGACCTGTGTCGTCGGCAATCCGGAAGTGAATGCCTGGGAACTGTTTGATCAATGGCCTCAGTCAACAACACTAGTAGTGATTACTAGATGAAGCAAAGGAAATACTGCTCTGTCTCTGCTAGGACTAGACAGTACACAGGAGCTCAGTGGGGGCATAGGGATGGTGCAGTGGTATAGACTGTGGGGATGATGTGGGCGACTTTGGCTTTGTGGAGTGTGGTGCTATAGGACAAAGTTTGGGAACCATTTGATGAATCAGGGGTGCCTGAATTGACCGGTCCCATTTAGGCACCATCAATGCCCAAATGGAACCCAATGGACTGCTCATTGGCGCTGGCCAGTCTTTCAAAATGACAGGTGTGGGCCTGGCTGTGGCAACCCGGGCCAGTACCTGTCACTTTGAAAGGTTGCTTCCCTGCCCTCCAGCACCTCATGGTTGTGAAGGTGGACTAGCCACTACACAGAAGCTCAGTGGTGGGATAGGAATGGTGCAGTGGTGTGGTATCAGGGCAGAGAAGCACTGGCCAGTCTTTGAAACAGACAAGCCCCAGCTAGAGTGCTGCAGAGGCACAGATAATGAAAAATAAGGTGGGCCTTTTCAGTTTCACAGGTTAATGCTCTCCATTTTGGACACCCAGTTTGTCTACGGGTAGCTCGTCAAGTGCCCCATGGGATGCCCAAAATTGTGGGCATTACCTGTGGGTACTAATTTTGGTACCTGTTACATCTTGAACCATTGGGGTACGGTCTTGGATCTGGGAGACCAGGATTAGCCATGAATTCCCAGAGTGACCTTGGGAAAGTCACTCCTCCTCAGCCTTAGTTCCCCGCCTGTAAAACTGAAATAATAATGACCTACCTTAGAGGGTTGTTGCAAACTCGAAGCATGCAGTTCCCAAGCTTTCTATTCTGGCAACGTCCAGTTCTCTGCATGCAGCAGGCTTTTCCTTCATCAAGGACTCCCAAACCATGCTGGAGATGGGGGAGAACTGAAAGCCCAAGCTGTGGAATTCGAGTCATCCTCTCCCTCAATGTGCAGTGAATGCTTTCCCCTACCCCCTCAATGCTTGATGTAGTGGGAAGATCACACTTGCATGAATGCACAAAAACAGCAGTGGGCAAACTTCTCTTACTTACATTTGAAAGCCCCAGTGATTTCAAAGGTACTGCATAGGTCCTACAGAGACTTCAAGATACTTTCCTATGGTTCTTTCCATGCAAACTGTATATTTCCCCACACAAATCGCTTGCAATCTCTTTTGATAAATCTTGGGAAAGTAGTGAGATACAGGATGACTGGAAGGAAAGACCTAATCTGACGCCAAATTATTTTTTAAATGGAGACAGGAAACTGCTGTCTGAACTGCCACACTTTGAAATGCGTTTCTATGAACTATACGGGATTTTATATATATATATAAGCATTTAGAAGCCTATCTTATTTGGCTTGGCAAGAACAAATACTTTTCTTTTACAATAAAAGGTAGTCTTTTCTTTTTGGCTGCTTGACCATTCTCCATTACACATGCAGTAGCTGCCACTTTTCATAGTAGTGCCCAGCTCCACCCAGCATAATAATGACAATTGCAGGAATGGGGCCAAGGACTCCGTGTGAAGTGATGCTCTAGCATAAGGAAAGCTTCTGCCTAACTGGAGTACAAATGGAGTTATTCAGAAGATGTATGCCACCTAATAAAATCCCTGTTTCTGTACAGCAGCCGTACGGCCCACCTGGATCTATCTCTGCACCTATTGGATTGCAGCAATGGCTAGCAGTGCTTCACACCAATTCCATCTAGTGAGAAGGCTTCACTCCTTTCTTTTAGTCGGGACATCCTGCCCAGGCCCGGACTTAGGGGCAGGCCCCCTAGGCCCGGGCCTCGGGCAGTGTTTTCTGGGGGGCAGAAATCCTGGCCCTGGCACCATTCTGCTCCGTTTCCCCCCTTTTTTCTCCCTGCACAGCTGGAGACTGCTGCCTGGGTCCACATCCCTCACCTGCCTCTGCCATCTGCCTACTAGTAGCTCTGCAGCAGCAGCAGTGGGACACCAATGGGACTGGGAGATAAAGCTGTTTGTTTACAAATAACTTCTTCCCATGTGAGTGATCAGAAGGTTGTTACCTTGTAAAGAAGGTTTTTCAAGATGCCTCCCAACATTCTCACAACTGGGTTGTGCATGCTCATCCTATTCATATAATAGACCACATAATGGTCTCAAGCTCCTATAGTATAAAAAGCAATCTCCCCCCCTCAGAATAATAGTTCCTTCCAACCCTTTCTAAGAATATAAGAAAAAAATTCCATGCGGGACTGGAAGGGTGGGTGTTGTGAGAATATTAGGAGCCATCTCAAAGAACCTTGTTTACAAGGTAGCACTTCTGTTCTTCTTCGAGTGGCTCCTCACAGGCCCTTTTTACATGGCTTCCTTGGGTGGGGGGGTCCATGGGCACTCCGGTGAGTGGACGGGGTATGCACATGGCCACACATGCATCCCCACTCATCCACACCCACGAAGACACCGCCATTTCCCCCGGTTGCTCCGTGCGTGGGGACGAGGGTGTGTGTGAGTGGGATGTGTGTTAGGTGGGTGCATGCATGCACCTCCACTGACCATGGGCACGCGTGCCATGTTGTTCACACAGGGCTCCCCCACCCATGAACATGCAGCTTGGGGGTGGGGCTTGGCTTGGGGATAGCAGTCTGAGGAGGGCCATGGGGCACAAAATTTCTAAGTCTGGCTCTGGTCCTGCCTTTGTAACCTCAGGGCAAGTGTACAGTGCCCTTGATGACTACTCAGAAGCTACAGCTGGTGCAAACATGGTGGTCAGCCTTCTGATGGGGGTGATTCACTGGGTGTTTTTCACACGGGGTTCCCCCACCCATGAACATGCAGCTTGGGGCAGGGTTTGGCTTGGGGGCAGCAGCCTGAGAAGGGCCTAGGGGCACAGAATTCATAAGTCTGGCTCTGGTCCTGCCTTTGTAACCTCGGGGCAAGTATACAGGACTGCTCTTGATGACTGCTCAGAAGCTAAAGCTGGTGCAAACATGGTGGTCAGCCTTCTGATGGGGGTGATTCAATGGGTATTTTTAAACGAGATGGCCTGTCCCTGTGTGGGGCTCATCTCATCTGAATGTCATGGGGGGTGCAGTGTGTGCTCCTGCGCTCACCCATCCCTCATGCATCTCTGTGCACCCTGACCCCACGCTGGCGGCTGGAGTGCCCCATGCCTGGATGGGGTGGGCAGTGTATGGGCAGGGTGGCTGAGTGTGGAGCCATTCATGTAAAGTGCTCCCCTGTGCACAGTGCCCATGCTCCTGCCCCACGCAACGGCCTCAGCCCCCTGCCACCCCATCTCGTGAAAAAGCACCGACTGACACCACATAACACCTGTGCTTTGGAGTCTGCACAGACTTCCCAAAGCTTTCTGGGCACAATTCAAGGTACTGGTTTTAATCTATAAAGCCTTGGATAGCCTGAGTCCCACATATCTGAAAGATAAACTTTTACCTATGTTCCATCATGATCCTTGAAGTTAGCTGCAAATACTAAGGATGGGCGAACGCGGTTTGGAAGTTCGTAGTTCGGCCCGAACTCGGCCTGTTCAGATGACCGAACGTGAACACGAACGCAAACATACCGAACATACCGAACACTGAATGGCAAAATGGCCGAACAGTTCGGTCAGTTTGGATCGCGTTCGGGTGGCAAAAAAAGGTTCACTGTAAGGTGACAGGGAGGGGTAGTACTAGTCACTGAGGAGCAGACTTCCAGGCACCAGGAGTGGAGAGGCTTGCAAGAAATGAAACTATCTGCCTCCCCCTTCCCAACACCTTCTGAGCTAGTTGCTGTTCCTGAACAGCAGGTGTTGAGTAGGATTATTAGATTGCTTTAAGTTTCATTTCAGTTTTGTACTGAAATGAAACTTAAACCTTAAACTGAAACCTTGTGTTTGTGATTCCCCCCCC
>QEPC01011608.1:1648315-1680009 GCA_003113815.1 Sphenodon punctatus | reverse complement strand
TTAGATAATACATTTAGTTCATAGCATTTAGAATAGTTAATAGCAGTTAGATTTAGTGTAGATAGATATATATAATATTAGATAAAAAAATAAATTAAAAAACCCCATATAAAAACAAAAAAACCAAATAAAAAACAAAAGAAAACCATATAAAAGCCAATAAAAAACCAAAAAACATATAAAAAACAAAAAAACCACCCATAGCATTTCCTGAACACAGCCGAACTGAACAGCCGAATGGCCGAACAGAATGGCGAATGACTGAACAGAACGACCGAACCGAATGGGCGAACCCGAACCTGGAGAACTAACCGAATGGACGAACCAAACGCAGCCGAACAGAACTGCTGAACCGAACGGACGAAACGAACGCAGCCGAACCAAATGGCCGAACCCGAACCGCAATCTGTTCGCCCATCCCTAGCAAATACCCTCTTGAGATTCCATGAGTGTGCCAAGTCCATACAGCTGGGGCCAGGGCATGATATGGAGAGATGATTTTGGTGACTGTTCCACCTTTATTGAACTCTCTCACCCTGCAGTTCATCAAAGCCTGGGCCCAAGCATTTTTCAGAGGCAATGCAAGGCCAGGCATTTGGCAGGTGGGGATAAAAGAAACACTTAATCTTCTACTGTTAAGCTGAAGATGTATTTCCATACAAAAGTTCTGCTAGGAAAGGTCTGCCTATTCAGTTGATCTAATTGGGAAACTGATTTCCCATTTTATAGGAGATCTCAACATCCTCAGAATCGTTTTTATCCTAAACTGAATGGAAACTCAGGATTTGGGGATTTTTCTGATAAACCTGGGCAGGGATTGTCAGGCACCAAGGGGAGTCAAGGCAGAGTGGAATGACAGAATCAGGACGAGACAAGCATCTCAGCAGGATCAGGGTGAAGCAAACATCAAACCAGAGGAAGCAATCCGGAAGTACGGTCAGAGTCAAAGTAAGGGTCAAACCAGAAGATCAGTTCAAAACAGGCAGGCAGATCTGGAGCAAGAACAGGGCTGAGAGAACTGGACAGGATGCAGGAAGGCTGAGGCACCAAGCACGCCGATGCTCACACAGATCAAAGCATTGCTCTGTTCCTCTTCCTGTCATGTTCTCTTTGTTGTGAATTTTTATTAATGGTTCGAAAAAACAAAAACCCCAAAGCAGCTTGAATTGTTAGTAGCAACATCTTAGTAGTAATCAACACCTTGGAGATTGTTTCTAGATTAAAGTAAACTACTTTATTGAGAAGTACATTGTGATAGGAAAGGCCTATCCCTAGTCTTACTAGCTAGCTGCCCCCAGCATGGTGGCCAGACATGTTGAAGGTCAGAGAGAGAATTTAGGAATGGAGAAAGGTCAGGAAGAAGGAGGAAGTCCAGTAGGAGCTTCCTGGGCACATCCCACCTGGGAGGGGGCTTAGAAGCAGAGATCAGGAAAGGTAAAAGTGACACTCACACTAACTCACTATCTCTACTCCCAAATGCCCCTAGTGGTCATTAGGGTTTGTTGGTGCAAAAGGTGATGTCATCTGGAGCTGTTTTTCCAACACCCCTTCTCATCGCCTGTCGCACCGGCTCACGACTCCCATTCGCTCACGTAGCATCTGGAATCGATCCCTTGGTAGTGGCTTGGTCAGTCCATCTGCCACCATTTCTTCAGTTGGGCAATACTTCAACTCAATTAGCCCTTCTTCCTGTGCCTCTCGAACATAGTGGTACTTTATGTCAATGTGCTTCGTTCGAGACTTGGACTTCTCCATTTGTGAGAGCTTAATGCAACTCTGGTTGTCCTCAAACATCGTGGTAGGCTTTGGCTCTTCAATTCCAAAGTCCAACAGCAGCTTGTGTATCCACACAGCTTCCCTGCATGCTTCACTAGCTGATATGTATTCTGCTTCTGTTGATGAGAGTGTAACAAGTGACTGCTTCCTGCTAGTCCAACTTATGGCTCCATCTCCATAGAGAAACAGGTGTCCACTGGTGGACTTGCGATCAGCTATGTCTTCAGCCCAATCTGCATCCATGTATCCCACCAGTCTAGGGTTGCTGCTTACTGGAATCTTCAATGCGTAGTGCGCGGTACCCTTCAGGTATCTCCCCAGTCTCTTGACTGCAGTCCAGTCATTCTTGGTTGGGGCACTTACTTTCCTGCTTAAGATTCCCACCGCTGTGGCAATATCTGGCCTTGTCACTGTGGCTATGTACAAAAGCTTGCCAATCGCTTTTCTGTACTGGTTGTTGCCTGCCAGAGGCTCATCATCTTCCCTTTGTTTCAGGAAATTGACATCCATTGGTGTTCTGGCCTCATTGGCATCTGTCAGTCCCAGACATTCCAAAAGATCCTTGATCTTTGCTTTCTGGTTGAGAAGATAACTTCCATCTTCTTCTTTTTCTATTTGAATGCCAAGGTAGTGTGAGATGCTTCCAAGTTCCTTCACCTCTACTTCCTTGTTTAGGTGCTCAACAATCTCGTGACTGTCTTGCTCCTGTTCACAACAGATGATCAGATCATCAACATAAGTCAGGATATAAGTCCACTTATTGTCTCTGAATCTTGAGTACAGGCAGGGGTCAGCTTTTCCTTGCGTGAACCCTTCCTTAAGCAGTAGCTGATTCAGTTTCTCATTCCATGCTCTAGCTGCTTGCTTCAAGCCATAAATGCTCTTCTGGAGTTTGCATACAAGCTTCTCCCTTCCAGGTTGCTCGAAGCCTGGTGGCTGCTGCATATAGATGTCTTCCTCAAGTTCTCCATTCAGGAATGCAGTTTTGACATCTAAATGGTTAACATGCATCTTTCTGGAAGCTGCTATGCTAAGTAGTGTTCTGATGGAAGTGTGCTTGACAACTGGTGCAAATGTTTCATCATAGTCTTCTCCATATATTTGGGAGTATCCCTTGGCTACTAGTCTGGCTTTGTAGCGCTGTACATCCCCTTCTGCATCTTGCTTGATTTTGAAGACCCATTTGCAACCTACAGGTTTTCTTCCAGCAGGTAGTTCCATAAGTGTCCAGGTTTTGTTCTTGTGTAGAGATTCAATCTCTTCCTTTGCTGCTTTCCTCCATTTTTCAGCTTCATGGGTTGGCATCCTGTCAACATCCTTCCATGTGCTGGGTTCTTGCAGCTCTGCACTTGTGGTGAGGTAGGAGTATTTCAAGGGTGGAACTCCTTTGTTGGACCTCTGTGAGCGCCTGGGTTCTGGCTCAGCTTCTGTGACCCCTTCTGAATCTGCAGCTTCTGTAACCCCTTCTGAATCTGCAGCTGGTTCTGGTTCACAGATTGGCATTTGGTAGCTGAAGGCCTGCTCACTTGGTTCCTCTTGCATCTGGATCCTTGGCTCCAGGTCTGGTAATTCACCTTTGGTTGGTCTGTGTCTTTCATCAAAGTACACAACATTGCAAATTTCAATATTACCAGTTTCAACATCAAGAATTCTGTATCCTTTGCCTCCTAAAACATATCCACATAAAACTCCTTTCTTGCTTCTGCAATTCAACTTGTTTCTCTTTGCCTTTGGTATATATGCATACACATCACAACCAAAAACTCTGATGTGATTTAGGCTAGGCTTGTGTCCAAACCACAGTTCAAATGGAGTTTTCTCTATGGCTTTAGTTGGCAATCTGTTCTGCAGATAGCTGGCAGTCATCACTGCTTCTCCCCAGAACTTGCTTGGCAAACTTGCATCTTTCAACATACATCTTGCCATCTCCATTAGGGTTCTATTTTTCCTTTCTGCAACACCATTCTGCTCAGGAGAGTATGGGGCTGTAGTCTCATGCTCAATTCCCTGTTCTCTCAGAAAGGATTTCATTTCGTTTGAGGTGTATTCGCCTCCATTGTCTGACCTTAGTCTCTGAGGCTTTCTCCCAAACTTGTTGCTGACCAATGCAACATACTCTTTAAACTTTTCAAACACTTGACTTTTCTCTCTCAAAGTGTAAACATAGGCAAATCTTGAGAAATCATCAATAAAAGTAACTATGTACAGGTTTCCTCCAATGCTCCTTTGCAGAGGACCTGATACATCACTGTGAATCAACTCTAGAGGGCGCTGAGACTTTCTCTCCTCTAGCTTGTGGAAAGCTGGCTTAACACTTTTTGCAGAAATGCAACATCCACATTTGTCTAAGTTCTCAGTACACAGTTTCAGTTTAAAGTCTTTAATTAAATTCCTCTTCTCAAGTTGGCGAATTGAATTAACATCTCTATGTCCCATTCTGCGATGCCAAGTTTTATCACAGTCTCTGTGGGTGCACTTGAGATTGCTTGCTAAATTTGCATTTTCACTGACACTATGGACTTCAAAGAGCTCACTATCTCCCAGAGATGCATACAGGATTGAGTCACCATCTCTTGTTACAAGGCAATGATCATCCATGAATTCAAACTTGCAGCCATTTTTCACTCCATATTTCACAGAAATTAAATTGTTTTTCAACGAGGGCACATACAGAGCCTTATGTATGATTACTTGTTCAATTTCACCATCTGGGAGCTTACAAAATATTTTTGCTTGACCACGCCCTTCTGAAAAGACCTTTCTCCCATCTGCTAGAGAAATAGGTACTTTGTGATCCAATTCAATTTCTGAAAACATTTCTATATCCTTGAGGAGATTTTCAGTTGCTCCAGAATCAATATAGATCACATCATCTTTTACTTTTGACATGGCGTTAAAACCTTTAATTTTCTCTTTCTCCTTCTGTTTAGAGCTAGCAGTTTTCTCCAGGCTCTCTGTCTGGCTCTTAATGGGTGCTTTAGATTTCCCCATTGTCTTGGCACTTGGGCAATTAACACGTAGGTGTGTTTCACTACCACAGGAAAAACATCCTTTCTTTACTCCTTTCTTTGAGCTAAAGGCTGTAACTTGATCTGTAGAGGTTTGCTTTGCCCTTTTGATAAAGCATTCATGCAACTTGCTAGATAGATAGTCCAATTCAATAACTTTATCTGAAATATCTATAGCAGTTTTCAAATATTCATAAGAAGCTGGTAAAGAGTTCAAGACAAAAGCCACAATCCCAGTGTCTCCAATATCTATTCCCAAAACCTTCAGTCTTCTTGCTAGGCATTGTATTTCACTTATATGCTCAGTAGGATTTTCATTTTCTCTGAGTTTCATATTGCACAGTCTCTGTATTATAGAGATGGCTTCGCTGGGGCTCTTTCTGTTATAAAGAGTTTCCAGCCTTTTCCAGATTTCACTGGCTAAAGTAACATTTTCAAAATGTATAAACAGCTTAGGACTTACATTGATTCCTAGAATCCCAAGAGCTTTTTCATTTTGTCTGTCCCAATGCTTTTGTTCAGCTCCTGCAGCCGTTGGTCTTTCTGTTGTTAGCACCTCATAAAGACCTTGACTCTTCAAGCAAGATTGCATGAGGAAACTCCACTCTTTGAAATTCGCTCCTTCCAGCTTTGGAATGTTGAAGTTCCCTTGAGTTTTCTCCATGCTGCTTGTCTTGTTCCAAAACAAAAACCAGGTACAAAAATAAGCTGTGCTTTTCTCCAACGAGATTCAATTCGAATTCCAAAAAATCTGTTAGGATCTTCAGGAGGATTCTGGGCCCATAACCCTATGTTGGGAATTTTTATTAATGGTTAGAAAAACAAAACCCCAAAAGCAGCTTGAATTGTTAGTAGCAACAACTTAGTAGTAATCAACACCTTGGAGATTGTTTCTAGATTAAAGTAAACTACTTTATTGAGAAGTACATTGTGATAGGAAAGGCCTATCCCTAGTCTTACTAGCTAGCTGCCCCCAGCATGGTGGGCAGACATGTTGAAGGTCAGAGAGAGAATTTAGGAATGGAGAAAGGTCAGGAAGAAGGAGGAAGTCCAGTGGAGCTTCCTGGGCACATCCACCTGGGAGGGGGCTTAGAAGCAGAGATCAGGAAAGGTTAAAGTGACACTTACACTAACTCACTATCTCTACTCCCAAATGCCCCTAGTGGTCATTAGGGTTTGCAAAAGGTGATGTCATCTGGAGCTGTTTTTTCAACACTCTTTATCATGGATAGGCACATCAGGAGTCAATCTGGCCCTGGTGGGCAAGAAGCCCCAGCAGGCTAGTGGAGCAGAGCCTAAGGGGCTGGGAGAAGGGCCTAAACCAGGCCATAATGGCAGCACTGTAGAGCCAGCCATGTTCTCCAGATCCCAAGGGTATGCGTTCTAATTCTGGGTACTGATACTACGCCTCTCCCTAGGGGCAACCTCTGGGTACCTTTCCCTGTCTGAAAGTATTCAAGGGTATTAGGGATGTGTGAACAGATCGCAGTTCGGGTTTGATCATTCGGTTCAGTCTGGTTCAGTTCGGTCGTTCGGTTTGGTCGTTTGGTTTGGTCGCCGAGTTTGGGTTTGGTCATTCTGTTCAGTGGCCTTCGGTTTGGTTCGGCCATTTGGAGATCCGTTTGGATCCCGTGATCGCGTCGGAACCCGGAAACCGGAAATTCGAGTGCGTGTGGAGCTGTGTGGTGAGAGAGTGTGTGTGTTGTGGCTGTCTGGGTGTTTGGTGTGTTTTGGCTGTGTTTGTGTTGGACAGTGTGTTGGTTTCAGTTTGACTGTTGGTTTGGCTGGTTGTTGAGTGTTGGTGGGTGACTGTTGGTGAGTGCTTGTTTTAAAAAATAGATAAATAAATGAAGAAGATGACCATTAAACGCCGGGCCTGGGGGAAGGTCAAGGTGGCAGAGCTGGTGGTCGAGGAGGAAGAGGTTCCTGCCGCTGCTGCTGGACCTTCGGTGGTGGAGGAGGAGCAAAGCCAGCGGGCACAGGAGGTGCTGCCACTGCTGCCAGGTTTGTAAACTTTTTTTTTACTTTGAGGACAAGAAGAATACTATCCTTTAGAGCGAGCTCACTGGCGTGTGAGTGGGTGCGTGGGTGGTGGGTAGTCAGGCACAAACAGTGGGCATCAGCGGGTGGCAGCGGATGTCTGCCACAGAGAGAGAGGGTACTGCAATGTGGGGGGCTCTTTCAGCAGTCAGGCATGAGCACAAGCATCCCCACCCAAACATGTGTCAGGCTAGCAAGGGTCTCCACTCTCCAGTTGCCATCCCTATGCAATAAGGGCAGGATTTGCACGTGCCAGCCAGGGTCTTTCCAGTTGCCATCACTACTAGTACCCCAAGGAAGGCAGGATCTGTACGTGCCAGCAAGGGTCTCTCCATTTCTATCCCTCCCCAGCGCCCAAGAAGGGCAGGATTAATTGCATGTGCCAGCCAGGGTCTTTCCAGTTGCCATCCCCCCAGCACCCAAATAAGGGCAGGATTTGAACATGCCAGCAAGCCAGGGTCTCCCCATTGCCATCCCTCCCCAGCACCCAAAGAAGGGTAGAATTTGCACATGCCAGCCAGCCTGGGTCACCATCTCTGGTTGCCATCCCTAGCACCCCAAGGAGAGAGGACTAGAGGCATCATCATAAATGCATGATATACTTAGGTGTTGTTTATGTGTTCCTGTTTCAGGAGGGTGAGGATTCGGAATCCTCAAGTGCCAGGGGCAGGCACAGGACACCAAGGCGGAGGTTGCCAGTGCCACCCTCAGACACTGGGAGGACACGGTCTGATGTCTGGTGGTGGTACGTGAGGCATGAGGATGGCTCTTCAGAATACAAGGTAAGGCACGGGGGCTGGAACAACAGGGAATGCAGGCAGGACTTGACAGACCATTGGTCTGACACAGTATGGCACTTCTTATGTTCCTATCTTTTTATGTTCTTTAGGTCTGCCATAAAATGTTCTGGAGGCAGCGTGAGGGGACCACATCAGGGCTTATAGCCCACAGTGAAAAGTTTCACAGACTGATGGTGAGTGGGCAGCAGCAGGACTCTGGCGTCGTGGCTGTGAAGAAGGGGGGGAAGGCACAGCAGAAGCAATGCCATGTAAGCCCTTCCCCCTCCTCCAGCTCTGATGTGGAGTCCTCCAGGCCCCGGGAGTCTGCAGCGGCAAGGGCCTTTTGGGCCAAGGTGGAGAGGCCCACCCAGGACATCGTGGATGGCCTGCAGCAGACAGCAGCCACCATGGAGAACCACCTGGTGGAACAGTTCCAGGTGCTCAAGGTGGAGAAAAAGAAGGTGGAGGCGTACGTCCAGTACGTCTCCCCCGAGACGGAACACCTGGAACTGTACCACCAGTTGGTCTCCAAGTGGTATGCAGCCATAGCAGGGGCCATGGACTTCACCTTGGCCCATGGCTATGATATGCTGGAGCACAGGGTGCCCACCCCTTAGTCCTATCCTGTGCCCCTTTTGCCTTTCCCCCACGTTACGGGAGACAGGTCCAAAGACAAGTAGCCTAGACACTTTTCTTTTCTTTGTATATATGTTTGGTTTTGGTTTTATACTGTTGATGTTATTTTTCTTTAAAAATTGTTTATAAAGGTTATATTTGTTGTTACAAGCTTTGTTTGACCTTCCAATCTTTTATCCCTCTGTGCTGAAGTTCTGGGAGGTGGCAGAATCTCATACAGCTAGTCGATCCCTACCAGCAACACCTGGCTGCCTGGCACCTCCACATGTAGCATAGGTAAGGTATTACCCCCCAAAGATGTGCCATCAGCAGGGTCTCAACCTGCAGACAGCCCCCCAGGAGGGGCAGGGCTTGTGTGTGTGTGTGTGTGTGTGTGTGTGTGTGCCAGAGAGAAAGAGAGACAGGCTCCTTGGCAGCGGGCAGCAGGTGGCGGGTGCTGGTGGTCAGAGAGACTTTTTTTTCAGGAGCTTCAGCAGGCATTCATGGGTGGGTGCTGAGAAGTAGGCTGTGGGGGGTGGGGGCGGCAGGCTGGCATGTGGGCCGGGCACTGGGCTTCTGGATGCAGTGGAATGGAATGACAGTCCCCAGTGACTGGAATGATGGTCCCAGAATCTCATTGATGGTTCCTGGGATGGGCGGGCATGACTGATTCAGGTACAGTGGATTGACAGCCCATGGAAGCTGAATGATGTCCCTGGAAGTAGTGCATGGTTGGGCACACTTCATTCAGTCATGTGATGGGTAGGTATGGAAACACACACAGGCAGGCACATAATATGTTCCATGTTTTGTTATATTCCATCTCATTCTGGTAGGTTTGCTGCCTCTGCATGTGGGCATCAGGCACAGATGGGAGTTCTTCCTGGTTCTGGCAGGTGTCAGCTTGATCTGGCCTCCCCTCCACCACATCTCTCTCCTTCTAGCAGGGAGCCTCTCTCACTCTCTCTCTCTCTGGCCATTTAGTGAAGGTGACAGCATGGGTGGGATCATGTCTGTCTCCTTCTAGCAATGGGGAGACTTTCTCTCTCTCTTTTTTCTCTCTCTCTCTCTCTCGGCAGCAACTGGGGTGGGCAGACAGGCACCTTGTCATGAGAGGCAGGAAGGTGGGTTGAGTCAGGCTTTAAGCTTGGCAGCAACCTGGGGTACAGAACCCTTGGTACAGACAGCATATAGGCCTGGGGGCCATTGGCACTAGCAGCAGCAGACATTGGTTGCCAGGGTACAGAATCATAGGTACAGACAGTATATAGGCCTGGGGGCCATTGGCAGCAGCAGACAGTGACTTACTAAGGTACATAACCCTTGGCACAGACAGCATATAGGCCTGGGGGCCATTGGCACTAGCAGCAGCAGACATTGGTTGCTGGGACAGGCAGGCAGGCGGTATGGCATGAGCGGCAGTCAGGCGGACTAAGGCAGGGTTCGAGCTTTGCAACCTGGGCACGTGGGCGGGCAGGCAGGCAGCGTGGCATGAGAGGCAGTAGGTCAGGCAGGGTTGGGCATGCTTTGAGCTAGGCAACCTGGGTGGGTAGACAGGCACCTTGGCATGGGAGGTAAGAAGGTGGACTGAGGCATGCTTTGACCTTGGCAGCAAGCTGGGTGGGCAGACAGGTGGCATGACATGAGAGGCAGTAGGGCAGGCAGGCTGGGACACTGACAGCAGGGCACTCAGATAGGCTAGCAAAGACTGTGCAGCACAAGAGAGTGAGAGCCAGTCAGTATCACATTGGCGGGCCGAGATCGTGTAGCTATAGGCCGGCTGGCAGGCTTACAGTTTCCCAATGCCACTCTGTGTCATGAGGTCAGTCAGATAAGGTGGCCAAGGCCATCTAGTATGAGAGAGACGGGGGGCAGGGCGGGCACCAGATATTGGGAGGGAGGGACAGCACCTCAGCAGCACAGCAACAGTAGCCCTAGCCCAGATTGAGGAGGAGGAGCCCTGTTCCATGACTTCCCCTGGTATGGGATGGCATGTGCCACTGCATCATCAATCCTTATCCAGGGGAAGCTCGGGGAATCCCAGCAGCAGAAGGTTCACCTTAATGAACAGCAACTGCTCCACCAACTTGGCCCCCAGTCTCAGGTGGTGCGGGGAGCAAATTTCCCCCACCATCGAGAACACCTGCTCACTGGGGACACTGGCTGGTGGACAGGACAAGAGACCCTTGGCCACTTTCAACAGGGCCAGCCACACGTTGGCCTTGCCGGCCCAGTAGGCCAAGGGATCGCTGCTGGGATCAATGCATGACTCTTCCTCCAGGTAGGTCTCCATGGCTGCTGAGGTGCAATCATGCTCCCTCTCGTAGCTCTGCCAGGGAAGTACGCCACCACTGCCCTCAGCCATGCTGCATATCCTATTGTTGTGGGGGACCCCATGCTCCCCAGAGTGGCCTGCACGTAGGCTGAGCTGCTTCTGCTGGCAACAGGAGCGCTGCTGCTGGCGCTGCTGCTGCTACCACTGGGGCTGGGGACAGGGATAGACCCGCCTGGCTGAGAGGGGTGGCTGCTCCCACTCCCACCATCCCCAGGGGTGACCTGCTGCATAGCCTACTATGCCTGAAGACCCCTCTCCACCAGCGCATCCTTCTGGAGGGTATAGAGCGGTGTCTGGCATGCCATGCTGCCCTTGACCCTGGGGTCCAGCATTGCTGCCAGGACATATTGATCCCACTGCAGGAGCACATCAAAACTCAGCTCCAGTCCTGACTTCAGCTTCCACACCAGGTCAAGCACCTCGTCGGCCAGCTTGCTGCCTGCAGGGCCACAATCCTGCCCCCCAAGGATCTCGTCCAGCCTCCTCTGGAGACTCTGGATCAGAGGGGGGGGTCACCTGGCTGAGGGTGGCAGTGGAACTGCTCACGGTCTCCATCACGGCCAGGAATGGTCTCAGGACGAAGACCGTTTGAGCCAGGAGCTCCCATTCCACCCCATTAAACCCTTCTGGTGTCCCGCAGTCGTCTCCAGTTCTACCTGATGCAAGGCGGCTTTCTGCTCAGGAAGCCGTTTGAGCATCAGGAAGGTGGAATTCCACCGTGTGGCCACATCCTGGACCAGCTGGTGCCCTGGGGAGCCTTGTTTGGCCTGCTTCTTCCGGAGTAGCTCACTGCCCTTCATGCTCCAGTTGAAGAACCCCGCCAGCTTCCTCCCCCGGTCGATCAGGGAGCTAAGTGTGCCTTCCCTAATCCTATTATTCCCCCAAGCCCAGAGCATCCCTGACCACCAGGTGAAGGGTGTGTGCGGTGCAAGGGATGCTGGTGAAGCCCCCCTGCCTTTAGTACATTTGTGGCGTTGTCCGTCACCACACACCCCTTAGTGAAGGTCACTCCTGGTGTAACCCACTCCCTCACCATGGTGGACAGGGCTGCCTCAATGTTCCTGGTGGTGTTGGTGATGTCCATGACTTGTGCCTGAAGCAGGGCCCACCTATACCCTGCTTTGGGACCTCTCATGCCACTCCCCAAAGCTGCCTCCGGGTCCTGCCCCAGTGCGCTGTTACCGCCAGGTACGTGTGCTGGGCATTCCTGCTGGACCACAGGTCCATGGTGAAGTGGACCATGGCCCCCCCAGCCCCTGCCAGCTGCTCCCTCACCTGCTCCTTCAAAGCCCTGTACAGCTCTTGCACTGCAGTCTGACTGAGGGTGGTGCTGGACAGCAGCTTAAACTGGGGGGCCGGAACCCAATCAGCCACTGGAAGCCCTTGTCCTCTACAATTGAGAAGGGGTGCCCATCTAGCGCAATCATTTCGGCCAACAGGCACTTGGCTTTCTCATGAAAGCCACCCTGCCCTGCTGCCAATGGCCTTGGCAGCTGCCCCCACCCCAGCTCCTCCATGGTGGACTGATGCTGCTGACAAAGCTCCTGCTGCTGTTCTTCCTCCCTGCTCCTGCTGGTAGAGGCAGCAGTTGGTGCAGGACGCTTGTCCGCTGAAGGAGCTGGGCGACTGGCTGCTGCAGTCGGGAACCCGCTGGATCCACTTCCCCTGCCTTCCCGCTTAGCAGCAGAGCACTGTGGCATGACTTCAGGTGCCTCGTCATTGCAGTTGTCCCAAGGTTGGTGAGCACCTACTCACGCTTCACCAGCTTTGCACAAAGTGCTCTGCACCTCTCTGGGATCGTCTGCCTGCACCAGCTTAAAATGATCCCATACAGAGGATTTTTTTCCCCCTCCTGCCTTCTGGCCCGCCCCCGGTGACACACTGCTGCCAGCGCTGCTGGGAGGGGGCGAAGTTCGTGGCTCTGGCGACACAGCTCTGGGAGGAGACTCAGCCATCACCTCAACTCCAGACATCTCCTCTGCGGCACTAGTGTCTCCCTCTGACTCACTGTCTGCGATCACGGTGATGTTCTGTGAAGGGGAGTACTGGAACCCTAAGGCTAGACTGCCCGTGCCCACCATGCTGCTGGCACTCTCCCTGTGCCCCCCTCTGTAGCTGCTGCTGCTGCTGCTGCTGCTACTCCTCTCGCTACTGCCATTGCCCAGGGATCAGGCCCTGTCTCTAGCAGCCGGGGTAGGATCCACCAGCTCTGGACTGCTGGGGATTGCCTCCACAATGGGGGACATTGGTGGCCCTGGAGGAACATTGGAAGCAGCAGCACCTGCTCCTGCAGCCGCAGAAGAGACAGCCGCAGCCTCATGTACTGCAGGCCTTCCAGTGCCCTGCATTGCAGTGGAGGGCACTGCCAGGAGGTGAAGCTGAGCCGCTGAAGCCTGTTGTCCTAAAGCAGTCCTGCGGAGTTTGGGTGGTGGTGATGTGCTTGGGCTGCTGCTGCTGCCTGTTGTCACTCCGCGGGCACGACCCCTACCACCTCTTCCACATTCCCCATTGCCTCCCCTATGGGCAGCAGACCAGCCTCTCCTACTTCCCTTGTCCATGTCTTCCAACTCAAACACACGCAAAGATTTTATAATATATATATTTTTTATTCAATTTTTTAATCTAATATTATATCTATCTCTACACTAAATAGAACTGCTATTAACTATTCTAAAACCTATTGAACTAAATGGAATATCCTAATATCTACAAAGGCCTTGTCCTACAAACATACTGTATATTTATAACTAAGTTCTCTCTCTCTCTCTCTCTCTCTCTCTCTCTCTCTCTCTTTCTCTCTCTCTCTCTCTCTCTCTCTCTCTATCAATCAATCCAATATTACACAGGGGGAAACAGAAAGAACACAGGGAGGGGTACAAAACTGAAATGAAAATCAATCTAATAATAATCCTACTCTAAATAAATCCAAAACTTAAATCAGGGAAAGGAATAATCAGGGATGGAATAAGAGGGAGAGGGAAAGGATTCAATAGAGGGGGGAGGGAGGAAGGAAGATTGAACACAGGGAACACAGGGATGGGTAAAAACAAAAAATAACACCTAAATCTATCTAATATAATCTAAATAAATGATAATATGGATGTAAATGGGTTGGATGGGTAAAATAGGAGGAGGATGGCAACGGATTGGGGAGCTGGGAACTGCTGGGAGAGGGAGCCTTCTGAAACACCTGCTGTCAGGAACAGTGGGTAGCTCAGAAGGTGTTGGGAAGGGGGGAGGCCAATGAGTTTTGTTACTTGCTGTGCCCTCCTCACCACAAGCCCCATTGGCTCCATGCAGCCTAGCCTGTGGCCAATCGCAGACCATGAAGCCAGTGGTCTGAGGTGAAAAGGGATGGTGATTGGGCAGGATGACTGCTACTCCGAGCCTCTCCACCCCTGGTGCCTGGAAGTCTGCTCCTCAGCTGACTCCCCCTCCCTGTCACCTTTTGCCTTCCAGTGACATGTTTTTGCCACCCAAACTCATCCAAACTGACCGGACTGTTCAGTCGTTTCGGCGTTTGGAAACAAGTTCAGTTTGGTTGGTTCAGGTTCGGGTTCGGGTTCGGTCGTCCAAACAGACTGAGCACAGGGCCTCGAGCACAGGGCCTCAAGTGTTGAAGGTGTCTTCACCCGGGCAAGCTCATCTTTCGAACTGTCCCTGAGGCCACGCTGGAAGTGGTATAGTTGAGCTGTCTCCTTCCAGGCAGTGTCTGTGATTAGTCACTGAAACTGAGGAATGTAGTCAAGTCAAATTTATTATGGAACAGCTTTCACCATTTTCCGTTCATACAACATTTGCAGGCAAATTAGAACCTAAATCATACTGAATAAACTCAGGTATGTATCTTGTAAGACCTAATTTAATTTATAAAATTAATACAGATTAATTATCAAGCCATAAGCCTTTCCATACAACTCAGAAACAGCACAGAGATCATTCTTACATCTTATTATCTCCTCCCACAGACAAAAAAATCTTATGAATTTACTCAGCCTGCCAGGCAAATTAAGCTAAATGCGTCACAAAATCTCGCTCTTCCTGCTGCAATATCCAGATTACTTTTTCACAGCAATTTAAACGGCAAAGGCAGCAAATATGTCCTTCTAATTTAATCAAACATTGGACATTCTAATAGATAATGAATGGTGTCCTCTATACTAGGGGTGGGACACCGGGGAGAATACTGGATACCGGATGTACCGGTATCGGATCTCCCTGGTACCAGTTTTACCGGTATCGGCAGACCGGATTTTTAACATTGGCTGTGTTACCGGATTTTTTACATTGTGGCTATTGACTTCAATGGCCACAGTGTAAAAAATCCGGTAAAGCGGCCAATGTTAAAAATCCGGTATGCTGGTACAGGTAAATATTGGATTTATCAGATTAAGCCGATACACCCAAAAACCGGCAATATCGGATCTCGGGAAAACCGGAATTCCCACCCCTACTCTATACTATTCCAGCACCTAGGGTAGAACCTTTGGCTTCTAGGGATACCCAACCTATGCCCTTCTATAATAGCTGTGGGCATCTGCTCGAAACGAAGCCTTGTTAAGGCTTGTCTTAAATTGTTTTTTAAATCCAGTTTAAAATAATTTGCCAATCCCTATGTGTGCTTAATTAGAATATATAACTTGGCTTTATGTGCAGCACGAACCGCCGCAAACTTATTTTTCACTGAGGAATGTAATGAGCAACTGAACCAAGCCCTCAGCAGGGGGTTTGCAGAGAGGTCTCTGCTGTTCTCAGTTGCTGGATATCCCTAACATGGATGAATTCTTCAAACTTCTCCAACAAGGGTTTGGACATCTCAATCAAGGAAGCCCAGGTCAGTTCAGGTCGCATCAACAAACATAAAATAAAGCCCACTTTGACCTTATCAGTGTCATAAGCGTGGGGTTGCAGGATAAACAGAAGCCAGCACAGTTTGAGGAATCCTTGATATTCTTGGAAATCCCTAGAACGTTTTCCTGGCAAAGGGACTTTTGGTAGGGTGATGGAGCAGAGTCTAAGGAGCTCGGACCAAGGGCCCGAAGCAGGCCATAATGGTGGTGCTGCAGAGCTGGCCACCTCCTCCAGGGTCTCAAAGGTGCTGCTTCAATCATTAAAATATAGAAGTCCCCTAAAAAAACTCAGCCCAGTCTCTCAAGAATCCCCACCCAGCCAATACTCCTGCCTACCAAATGCTTGGCCACAGAGGAAGGTCTTACACTGCCTCCGAAATATATTCAGTTCAGGCGTGGGGTTAAACGAACCTCCAGGGGAAGGAGTCGTGGTAGACTTCGTGCATCAAAGCAGTGTTTGGTCTAAAAGACCACTGACGTCCCTTCCCACTCGATGATTCTATGGTTGTTTTCAGACAAGACACTGCCCACCCACTATATATGCTGCAGGGCACCCAAAGGGCAACCCTGCAGCCCTGCGACATGTATAGTGGGTGGGTGGTGGATGGAGAGTGTTTTGTCTGAAAGTGTCCTTTGTTTGTACAGGACGTAGGATTCCCCCATTTTCTTGGGCCCTGTAACTCAGGGACCCCCTTTACCAAATTACTTGGTATTTTCAGCACTACCATTTCTTTTCTCCCAAGCAAATCAGTCATTTTAAAGCCAATAACACCCAACATGTGGATTTAAGGGCACTTATAAATCTTGTCTCTTGTACTGAAGCCTTGCTGCGCCTTCCTAATCCAACAGTTGTGATGAGTTTGTAATAATTACTTGAATTCAATGGCCATACTTATGGTGGTTTTTAAAAAAATTAACTTTTACACTGTAAAAACACTGCCTTTATGAGTGTGATTCACCCATTTATTACCTCTGTGTAACCTTTGGCAAGACCTTTTCTTTTGAGGTAGAGCAGGATTTACAATTAGCATGTTGGGGTTTAATGTACAAGCACATGTGACTATTGAACTATAAACCTACTAAACATTACTATGGCTTTTACAGTCAGTGACCTTATGTTCTAGTGTTTCTGTGCCTAGGAAAGCATTGACAATCGGGAACAAAGGATTGAAGAAGACATTTGCTCACCTTTGTATGGAGAGGCAATTCCACTGTATAATTTGGCAGGATTATATACTGTGTCTAATGATATAGTAGGCTGGCTACCTGGTTTGTAGTGCAGTGATTGACCTCTACAGCTAGAGTATGAGCATGAAGAGGATACAAATGCAGAACAGCACTGTTCTTTTTCACACAGGCCATGGTGCGTGGGAAGGATGGGTGTGCGCCGTCAACAGGTGGAGGTGGGTGTTCAGCTGTTCCCACGAACGTACACCCATCTCCACCCACCTCCACCTATCTAAACACATGGAGCAACCGGCATTGGTGCCCATTGCGCCGTGTGTGGGTGATGAGTGGAGGTGGGTGGAGCGTGGGAGCGTTTCCCCCCCCTGCTGCCCATGGTGTTCCCATGGGCACCCACCCATCCCCTCCACACCTGCTGCAGTGTTCAAACGGGTGCTCCTCCTGACCCGCACAAATGTGCAAAGTTGGGTGGGGTGGGCTCGTGTGAAAACAGCTTCAAGTTCTGATACCAGGTAAATCTTGACTCCCAATTACATCTAAAGTCCAGGCTGCCTAAGATCACAGATCACATGTGCGAAATGGCCAACGGGCCGCTTTGCACATATGCAAAATGATTTCTGTCATTAACAAAATTGCAGCAACGCTACTGCCACCATTTTTGTTAAGGATGGTGTGGTGACTATTTTGTGAGCCCAACCTGAACATCGGCATGGGACCACACCTTGGATAGCGCTAGCAGCTCAGGTCCGGTGGGATCGGGCAAGGCATAGTCAGCTGCAGGGGGCCATGACAGCGGTCTGAGCTCCAACAGGCAGTAATATGACGCGGTAATATGACGGTAATATGATGCCCCACGGGAACGCTGGATGCCCCCAGGATGCAGCAGAAGTAGGACACAGCCAGAGCAAGGCCACCCTCCACCAGGCAGGTCTGGAAGTTGGACAAGGCACAGATGCAATTGCCCAAAGACCCTAAGCTAGCATAATAATGCAAATTCAATAATGAAGCTATAAGATTAGATGGTTCATTAAACCTGGCCATATATAAAAAATAAACAGGAATATAATTAAAAAAAAACAACAGTAGGCCATAATATAACTACACTTCTCAAAAAGTTTCCGAGCAAATAATAACTGAAAAATTTGTACTAGCCAAGGTTGGGCGCATGTAAACAATCTAACCCAAAAAGTAAAATATAATATAAAAGCCCTCAAATGATCGAAGGATCAAGCTTCAATGCACAACCAAAGTCACTAAGTAAAAATAATTAACCCAGCTATAATCAAAAACCAATAATGGTAAATAAATAAACCATCCATGGGATTAAAGGGTAAGAACAATAGTGACCCTACATAAAGACCCACCGTGTCCAGGGAGGGGATGCGGTTAAGAGGAATATAACAGACTTCCTCCAACACATACTGAATCCATTTCTGCTCCCTGAAGTTTTAGGTTTAACAGTAAATAAAAATTCCCAACCCCTACAAGGGGTAAAATCCCTCCCAAAACTGACAATGTGAATCTATGCAGGTCAAAAAAAGTTATTACTAAGAGAAACAGACTAACCAAGTGGCTATTGGGAAAAAATAATTTAGGGACAAATAAGTTTAATATTTGGCATAACTAGTTAGGGCAAGGATTGCTAATTAAACATTCCAAAACCTAAGCTCCCCACCAACCCCCAGGGAGAAAAAGAAGATAGCCATGACAAATGCCCACAGCCGTCGTATAATTCGATAACCTAGGAGGTTAAACCCATATTAAAAAAGTTGCCGTATCATAATAGTACACACACAAATAAAATATTTAAACCATCCCCCTGGGTTCCTGGACAGCAGCCCTACAAACGTCATCCAAAGCTGCCAACTTGTCTAAAATTGAGGGCCTTGAAGAGGAAGTACCCAACCGAAGGGAAAGAGGATATCTAGGTATTCGGGGACTTAAAACAATAGGGCACTGTAAGCGGGACTATTGATCCAAGGAGCCGGGGAAACCCTTACTAGCAACTGAAGAGACAACAAGATTTGCCTTCACTGGTATGGAGTCACTGAGTGCACTAGACAATGGGACCCTAGAGGTATCCATAGAGGTTACCAATGGGGTGGCAGATGGAACTAGCTGGTTAACTAAAGACAGGGCCATGGGGGAACCTACTAGGGACTGAGTGGTTGGGGAATAGCCAACAGGGTCCCTAGGCATAGAAATGTCTTCCAAGGTCTCTGAGCTATCCCCCTTCTGGGCCAAATGCTTAAACTTAAGATTAATTGGAGCCCCAGAGGCTTTTGCAAACACTCTCCTTGTCGACTGTATCGAGTTAGGATTCGTCAGGGCAGACAGGGTAGTTGGATGATTTAAGCCAGATAAGGAGGCACTGACTAGGTGGGAATGGGAAAAAAGCGGAGCAACACCAGGTCTTTCATACACTTGACTGATGAAACCCCCCCAGGAAGACAGAGTGTTGTAATGGGCCCACAAGTTATTTACAATAGGTAAAGCGTTAAAATAAACAACAATACGCTGAGTGGAGTCCACATGGGGCAGCCGGACAACACAGAAGACCTGGTAAGCAAAGACCGTATATCCCAGCAAGTCGGAAAGGTGTGAAAGAGTTCTGCTCTTAGAGCCCCAAAAGGGAAAATACCCCGGGGCTAAAGGAGCAATCCTAAAAGCCACGGCCATAGGCACCAGCTGGAGCTTGTCTCTGTTAACCAGAGGCGGAGGTCTAGAAATAAAAAGCTGTTGCCTGGGGGACACCAGGCAAGGCTGACCAGGGGGCACTAAAGTCTAGCATGCAATGGAAATCCCTGTCTTGAGGAGGGCATGTTTATCCCCTCTGATGGAAGTTGAGTATATGATTATCGTATTATGATTATTGTATTTGTTTTTAATCCCTATTGGGATATAGTTACACCATATTCAACTCACCATTGTTCAATTTACCCTCAGAAATTATTATTATTATTATTATTATTATTTTACTTTAGGAGCATCTCTGTTTTGTACGTGCTGTTTTATACTGATGTGTGTATGCAATGACCTCAGGCTACGCAAATAAACCAGATTGATTGACAAGGCACAGACAGAGAGAGCAGACACCATCCCAGCAGCAGACCATGACACCAGCGACCCCCTCAACTCCAGAATGCGCCCATCTGGAAAGCGACGGAGGCTCATCTCCTTAGCATGGAGCCGGGTAGCCACATATCCAAAGGGGTGAAGGCCCAAGATCAGACACTGATAGGCATCCAGGAGGGTAGCAGGGGAGCCCAGGAACAGTTGAACCCCAGGGGAATGCCATAGATCAGCTAGAGCCATGGTCTCCCAGTAGGTCCAGCAACGCGCATCGGCTGCGGAACCGCAGAGCGGGAACTCCAATGCAGAAGCATCAGCCATGGTGCAGCTGGCAGAGGGTCTGCAATTCAAGGACAGTGGGTCTCCTCAGACCATGGTAGGCAAGGGAGGCAACCAGGGAAGCTCCAAGGCCATGTGTTAAGGGTATGGGCAGCGTAATGGGATGGCTGGGAAGCAATGCATGGGGAGCGGACACAGCACAGCTTCAGGAACCGAAGCCCGGGGACGGCCTACACACAGACAGCAGTGATATGCACAGAACGTTAATTCTCCCACACAAGGCCCCAGTAAGCCACCTACATGCTGGGGCCACAGCCCTCCCCCATCCCCTGCACCTGAGCACCCAACACCCCAATAGCCGTTAGCGAGCAGCACCAGGGGTCACAGGACCTACAGGTGGAGCCCCCGGTACAGGTGAGTGGCCCGGTGCCACCAGGACCGCCTGGTAATGCATAGCCGACAACCAATCAATGCAGCACCTGGGTACAGGGCCCAATGGACAGCCAGTGGTGTGTGAGCATGAGCTGGCCACAGGCCCCTTATAGTGAACCACAACCTGCAGCACAGTGTCAGGAGCGAGCCTCCAAGCACCATGCCTGACACCACCCGATGCTCCTGGGGCACCTACCAGCTTAGGTCCATGCAGGCACCTGCCATGGATGCAACCAGTGGGGTACCTGTTGGCTCCTTCGGTAGGTCATAGTTGAGTGGTACCGCTAGCACACTGAGCTCTAGTGGGTCACCACGGAACTGCTCGACATGTACGCTGGGGTGCGGGAATGCCTGGTCTGGTTTGCTGCCACCAGCCTGCTCGCTGCTGCATCCAGGCCATGCACCAGGCCATGCACCACAGGCACTGCTGCATCCAGGCCATGCACACGGCACACAGGTTCTTCAGGAGTTACCGCAGGGCCCTGCTGATTGCACGCACCCATCCAGCTACCCTCAGGCAAGCAGCTGCATGCCACGGCCAGAGGAGGGCGGCCCTCTTCAGTGCTGTCATGCTCGCCATATCCATCGACAGGCACCTCTGGACCATGGCCAGGGCCCAGAAATGGTGGGAGGGGGCCCTGACACGATGGGATGCTGCTGCTTGGAGGGTGCACTTCTGGATGGACCAGCGTACCCTCCTGCGACTGGCAGGGCTCCTGCAGCCCTGGCTGGAGCGGTTGAACACCCCCATGTGCTCCCCTATCCCAGTCACGCAGCGGGTGGGCATAGCTGCCTGGGCCCTGGCCACCCTGGATTCCTGCCGTTCCATGGCGCAACACTTCGGGGTGGGCCTCTCAACTGTCACCGACATCATCCGTGACTTCTGTGAGGCTGTGAAGGCAGTACTCCTCGACTTCATGATCCAGCTCATGGATCAGGAGGTGGTGATGGCCGGCTTTGAGGCTACCGGGTTCCCCAACTGCCTGGGCGCAATCGATGGCACCCATGTGGGGATCCTCCGACCCCCCCACGATGATGCAGCTGAGTACATCAACAGGCATGGTTGCCACTCATTGCAGCTCCAGGCCGTTGTCGACTACTGGGTCTGGTTCACAGACATCTTCACCAGCCACTCCAGTCACAGCTATGATGCTCGGATCCTCTCCATCTCCCCCCTCTTCGCACGGATGTACAGGGGGGACTATGCTGACATGTGGATGACCCGGATCAAGGGGGTGTTGATGCCCCTCCTGCATCATTGGGGACCCGGCCTATCTGCTGCTCCACAGGCTCATGATGGCCCATCCAGTGGATCAGATCCCGATGGAGGCCCTATTCAACACCCAGCTATGCATTGCGAGGACCGTGGTCGAGAGGGCCTTCGGCACCCTCAAGCAGAGATGGAGGTGCCTGGCCAAGCACCTGGACTTACTTGGTGGAGACCTCTGCCCTAGTTATCGGTGCCTGCTGCATATTGCACAACATCTGTGAGACTGATGGAGCCACCCTTGGGTATCCCAGGCCACAGCGGGAAGCTGGTCCTGTTCCGCTATATGTGAACAAGGCGAACCCCAGGGATTACCGCCATGCAAAGCAGATCTGAGCAGCACTAGCGAGGCAGATATCATGGCTGCCCCAGCCCTGAGGCTCCCAGGGTCTGTGGGGCAGAACCCCCAGCATGCCTGTATCCGGGAGTGCCCTGGTCACACCCGCAGAGCTCTGGGTCCCCGGCATGTGTAGCTGTGAATGACAGACATGATGGTTACAGTGAATACGGTTGTGTTTATTGTGTGTACATAGACCTCCGTGCCCTATTGTCCCCTCCCCTTACTGCTATCCCCCCAGCCCCTCCTGCTTCCTGGGGCAATCTCCCCGCTGCCATGCGGGTGACTCTGTGGTCTGCAAGCCACCCTCTGTGGCACTGTTGTCCCCCTTCACTGCTTCCTGGCTCTGCCACGACTCCTGACTTTCCTCTGTAGTCGGCGCTGGGGGCTGGACCAGGCCCGGGGCTGGATGCTGCTGCTGCACCTGCCGGCACATGCCTTTGGTTGGGGCTGCTGTTGCTGCTGTGGGATGGGCACCGGTGGTGGGATGGGTGGTGGGTGTGGGGCTGCAGCCGGTATGAGCCTGGGGGTGCTGCTGTCATGATGTAGGCACTCATCATGCTCACATGTAGCAGCAGTGAGGTGCCGATATCGAGGGACCGGTCGAGCTTCCAGGAGTGCTCAGCAGCCTGGTGGTCGATGGTCTCCGTCAAAAGATCGATTGCCTCCATCTACCATGTGTGGTTCTGGCTCTCCAGCCTCCTCTCCTTCCACATCTCAGCTAGGAGGTGTCTGTCCTGCCCCCCCACCTGCTCTACGGCCCTGTCGGTGACCGCCTCCATCCTGTCAATGGAGGCGATCATCACCTCCCCCTGCTCCGTGCTGGTCTGCATGATCTCCGCCGCCAGGTCCTCCCGCTGGCGGCGCATGCGTGCCCTGTGATTCCACATCCTCTGGGCCGGTGATGCTGGTCTTTCTCATGGCCGGGCCAGCTGCCAGGGCAGCAAATATGTAGGATATGGGTTCAGTTAGCTTGGTCGGGCACCCATTGGCTGCACGTGTGCCCCCCTGGACTGGTGCTGGGGCGGGGCCTGGGATGCCTGCCCGTCTGTCCCCCTTTCCCTTGGGCAGTCAGGTCCCATTTCCTCCCTCCATGCACCTGTACCCGCTACCCCTCCCCTGTTCCCGCGTGGTCACCCTCAGCACCCCGTCTGGCAGCTCTGGCTACCATTCCCCTGGGTCCCCTGGGAGCCATGTGTGCAGGTCGATCCGCTCCCCCTCGGGCCACCACCTTCTGCCAACCTGTTAGTCCGACCCCCCCATCTGCCCACCTTGCCCCATGAGTCAAGTAACCAAAATAGTGAGAGAAACCAAAGATTACTGTAGCATTATCCCTCTCCAGTGGAAGTCAGAAACAGGAGTAAGCCTTAAAAGAGCACAATTTTAAAATGGTTCACACAGTTTCAACAACTGTTTTTCTTTTTAAAGGCTAGTAGAATTTTTCAAGCTCTGACCTTGCTAAATCAGTAGTGATGATCACCCATTAACTGTCTAGACATTTTAAATCCTGGCAGTTGAAACAGGGGGAGGGAAGAAGGCATAGAAGGAAATAACTTTGGAATTATTTCAGAAACATAAAGGCATGAATCCAGACTGTATCTAGGCCACCTATAGTGTAAAGAAGTTGTGAAGCATTTTCTTTGTTGTTTCTTGGCTTAGAAATATATCGTTTACAAATGCAGCAGCAGATTCACAGTCCTCAGAGTAACTGCCTCAGATTTTCACTCTGCCCAGGTATAAAATACCAAATTTCAAGGATAATGATCTCAGCAGACTGTGTAATCATGGAACGGGCATGTGTTCTGGGTGGGAAATGTAAGCGTTAGGGGTGTGCAGAAGGGACCTCATTCGTTTTCAATTTTAAAAAAACATTTTTTGTTTTCCGTTTAAAAACCCATTTGCTTTTATTTTACATTTGTTTTCCATTGAAATCAATGGTAATAGCTTGTCAGGGCTTGCATGTCTTTAAATAGCAGTTTTACTTTGCTTCTGTGACACTTTCCCTTCCACCAAACTTGCAGAGACTGCCCTAGGGTGGCAGAAATATCAGAGATAGTCTGGCATGCAGCAGGTAGGCAGAGGACGGATCAGACAGTACTGATGCGTGCTGATGCTGCCAGTGCCATCTTTGAAAAGGGCCAAGCATGCTCACAGAGGGTCATTCAGACCCTTTCTGAGTATGCTCAGTTGTTTTTTTTTTACTTTCAAACTTACAAGCTGGGAAAAAGCCATGCATTGTGCAGGACCCCTCCAGAGAGTATGTAACCCACCCCTGATCCCCCTGCTAGATTCCCCCCACCCTCTGAGCATGCCCCCTTCCCTGGCTCCTGCTGGCCTATTCCCTCCCTGGCCAACAGGGGCCAGGGAAAGGGGATCAGGGGCCTAGTGCTAGCCTCTGGTCTTTGCTTCCCTGACCTCTGGTCCCCTTTCCTGCATTTGGCTGAGATTTGTCCACGTTCTGGGGCCCTTTGTTGGAACTTGGAAAATCGAGGCCAAATGCACTGGTCCTTGGTGTTTTCCGAGCGCTCTCTCTCTCTCTCTCTCTCTCTCTAATAGAGCATGCTTGACCCTTTTCAAAGATGGTGCTGGCACTATCAGCATGCCTACTATATTTTATTTTATTTTTTTATTTTACAAATTTATATCCCGCCCCCTCCTGCAGGGCAGCTTGGGGCTCACAATAATCAACATCAAACATTAAAATTCATTTTAAAATATAAATATAAAACATATCATATAAAACAGGGCTAGAAACATAATAACCAGAAAACTAAATGGGTGGGGGATTAAAATTATCCCTCCCCACCCTCCCTCCCAAAGGCCTGGGCAAACAGCCAGGTCTTACAATTCCGCCGAAATGTTAAAAGGCTTGGGGCCACTATATAATATAGTGTTGTATCCCTCAAGCATTCCCACAAAAAGAGTGGCGTTAGTTGACTTGTGGGGTACATTTGTACCCCGATGCAGCTTCAGTAAACTACAATTTATAAAACTAGTAATTTTATTTTAAAAAGTAACACAAAAAGGTTCAAATAACATTAACTGTCTTTGAAATCAATGTATTTGCAAACTGGCAGCAATTTTGAAATATGTACCCCAGGAATGTAGACATTTGCATTTCAAAAGAGACCATTTTAGACCATTGGAAGGAAGGAATCTCAGTCATGATGACCTAAAGGCATATGGAGTACAAATATACCCCTCTAGACATGCACAGCCAGTGGAATGACAGTGTGGAAGACTGTGTGTCTTCAGGGGCGATGGGTTTGTGTATGTGCTGTGATGCATACTGGCTTCTGTTGCAACATAAAATTATAATTGATTGGGGTCCATTTATCCCCATGGTAATAGCTGGGGTACAAATGTACTCTATAGGTAATTTATTTTCTGTTGTCTGGGGTACAAATGTACCCTGGAGCCTCTTTTCATTCACAAGAAAGAAACGATTAATGATATCTCACTGTCCTTTGGGTATGTTGTGCCCCTGGGATCAGGCAACAATGTCCTAAATGGGCCAAGCCATAGAACCACTAAACTTGTGAGTTTTTGCATTAGGTATATATCTGGGGAACAAAACTACTCCAAAGCTCTGCCTAAGGGATATAATAAGGCAATATATTTGCATGTTTCACAGTTACTCGCAGGCCACCAGCACATTCATTGGCAGGCTGCCAGATGTTGGCCTGGGATTGCTCATGGGCATGTTGGTGGCTAGCCTGGGCTGTGATCCCAGAGACCTCCAGGATCACAGCCTGGCCTACGCATCAAAACGCTCAGGTACCAGCCTGCCCGACTGGGCCTAAGCAGGCTATCATGTGTTGCAGCCCGCCGTTCTTGTCCTGGTTCAGTGGAGCCAGCATGACGTCTGTCATGACAACGCTGCATACAACTAGTTGCTCTATAGAAATGATAAGTAGTAGTAGTCATTGAGCACAATGGCTTCCCATCATGGGCAGGGCGCTGGGTGAAGTGTGGACGCAGGGCTGGGCAGCCGCCCCACCCATGATGCTTTGAGAATGGGAGTCTGAACAAAATCTTGCCAACATACCATTTTGCTTAGGTAATTTTTGCTCAAAATCTGGTAATTCAAAAGATTGTCTGATTTCGCAAATGACTCATGCAAAGAAAAGTACCGGGATTTAATTTTTTTTTTAAAAAAAAAATCCATCGAACTGTTTATTCAGTTGGAAAACACTACTGCTTGTGTAGATTGGGGAATGCACAAAGGGATGAAGCAAGTGGAACTAGTTGATGAATCAGAAATCCCATTGTGTTGTCTGAAGTTCTGTTGATTACGAAGGTGTTAGAAGCTTCTTCAGATACTTTCATTCTCTGACTTATTTTTGCTGTTGCTGTTCCATGTGATCTGACTTTTGTTAGTGGAAAATGTTTTCCGAAATGAAAGGTCACTTTTAATTACAAAAGGACTTTATGTTTTTGAAAAAAGTGATAGCAGTTGACACCTGGTTCATACTTTTAAGAGTGACATTTGCCTGATTTTTGACACATGCTTGAAACTAGAATTGTTTGAATGATTTGAAATTTTGAGCAGAGAAGGGAACCCTGTGAGACTTTTGAGCTCTATAAAAAGTGTGCTTTCCTGGGGGCGGGCACCGGGCACCCTTTAGTGTTGCTCACTGGCAATGACAAAGGTGGGATAAGGGATTTGACTTGCTGGTTGGACTAGACTTAGCTGTTAAATGTTTTTTTTAATGCCTGGGGATTTTGAGTGGGAATGGTGTTTGGGGGTGGGGTGAGGGTGTCATGTATCCTGTATATAGGCATATATTTTTGACCATTTGTGTTTCAATATATTGGAAATCAGAATTAGCCTCTCTGTATGATGACTTCCTAAAGAGCTGTCATATAGTGACCTTTCTACTGATCTCTTGACCAGATACTGGAAAATCAGCCTGTATACTGGAATAGAAGGTATAATCATGTCTGTCTCTTAAATAAATCAACATTCACTGATGACTAGAGTCAAGATACGTGTCTCCCAGGCAGGGCAGGAAGAGGCCTTATTTGTTTGGAGTTTACTCATTGTTAATACTATCTTATATGATAGCAACCTGTTTTAGAATGTATCAACAGGCTTCTTACTATGTATTTTGAGAAAACCCTCCCTGTCAGCAGTTTTGACCTGATGCCATTTTTAGCTGACCTCCAAGCATTTCCCTCCACAAGAAGGGAGAGGAGAAATGGATTTTTCAGAAACAGTTCCTTCTATGGAGCTTTTCTCATATCCATCTGGCAGAACGAGGCAAAGGACTGGGTAATATATTAATATGATGCACTGAGTCAACCATAGCAATAATACTTAGAGCATATGTTATATCCTATAGATGTTAAGATCTTTGAACTTGTAACAGAGCTGTTCTCTGAACAGAAATGTCTTCCTAAGTCATGCACTTTTAACTGACACTATTTCTTTTGTACTATGTCTTTATTTGAACTTAAGTAAACTATTGCTTCATATTTTTATAATATTCTTAAACTCTCATAGCTTCATTTATATAAATAAATTGTCTTTACGATACTTAGCTGAGATGGCTGGCTTATTAGCAAAGTGTAAACTGAGTTTCCACATATTGGAAAAGAGCGCCCTATATCCAGACCAGATCATGTCAGGCCTGGACCACTAAGCGCAAATTCCTTTTGAGGAAACTGAGGCACAACGTGACAAGGGTATGGTGGTTGGGATACAGTCATGGCCCCTTGGTGAGAGGGGGGCTATGGGCTTGTGGAGTGGGTGCTCTCCTGGGTGAGAGATGGAGAAGTGCTTGAAGATTGGGAACCCACTTGTGTGAGAGGCAAGGAAATGACTGGGATGAGAAGAGGTGGGTTTTTTTGTTTTTTTTTGGTGCACATGGGTGAGTTAAGGATTGGGGGTGGACATGGAGAGGGGAGGGATTTATTTTATATGTGTTTTATATTATGTTAAATCTTGTAAGCTGCCTGGAGACATTTTTGGGAGAGGGTGGGGTATAAATTGGAAATAATAATAAAACTAAAGCTTAGATTCAGTAGTTGTTACATGACTCTGGGATCTAGGGTCCTGTGCATATAATAATAATAATAATAATAATTAATAATAATACATTTTATTTTTATAGTGCCCCGCCTGCCTACATGGCACTTGGAGCCCTACATATGTTACATACATAAAAACAGTGTAACAAACAAAGTAATTTAAAATAGTATTAATTTTTTTTAAATAGGCCAAAGAAGAAGGGAGGACAGGGTACATTAAGGGAACCAGCAGTAGACACTAAAAGCACCTAGAAAATAAATATATTTTCAGGTGCTTTTAAAAGATAAAGAAGGAGGAACTGAGAGGGACATCCATGGAGGAGCGAGTTCCACTGAGGGGCCTGCCGCAGCAGAAGTCCGATCGCCCGCCAACCTGACGCGATGGCTGAATCCTAAAACAGTGGGTGGTTCGGGTTTCTGAGAGCAGATACCCATCAGTATGAGGCTCCAGAGGAAGGTCTCAAATATAGCCAGGACCTAAACTGTTCAGGGCCCTGATAACCAGCTGTGCATATAGATATAGATAGATAGACAGATAGATAGATAGATTAGATTACCTGTTTTAATATGTCACTGAGTGCAATCACGACTCTTTCTTTGGAATCCTTGCCCTAGGAGATCATGTACAGATAAGACCATATGAGCCTTAGGAATAGAATGCAGTATAAATCTAAAAATAGTGCAAATCTGCTCTGAGAAGGGTCTCATGCTGGTCCTCCAAGTAGACAAAGTTTGATTTATGTATGGTGCTTAGTTTGTGGGCTTGAGGAAGTTCTAGGCTACTACTTTTCCTCCCCAGTTTGAACTCTGTACATACACCTTATAGATTACAGAGGCTGATAGATGAGCAGGGAACCTTATTAGTAAATACCGCTTGTAAGAAAGTAGGCCTTGTCTTGGCTGAGTCAATATGAACTGTTAGGCATGTTCAGCTGAAAGACATTAGTGGCAAATGTTCACCTAAGCAACACTTGAACATTAATTATACATATTTCACATTAGTGTGTAATGTATCTTGGTGTTTAAAAGTGAGAATGAAAGCTGCAATTACTCAAACAACAAACCCATTGTCTCAAAGCCCATTACACCGTTGATGGTCAGCAAAATGGTAAGTTACAGAAGCTCTGGTTGTTTTCTGTCAAATGAATGAAGCAAGACTTGTTCTACAGTGTCCTGAACTCTTTGGTAGGAGTATATGGAGAGTCTGCATCCCAGAAGGCAAAGCACTGTTTTGGGAATGATTCTCTGCATGTTTTGTGCCAGTGTTAGCACTATGCACCTTAATGCTGACAATATATTAGGAATGTAAAACAAAATCAACTCCTGCCTTGCCTCCCCACTGCCACAAATAAAAGTAGCTTTTGTTTGAAAGCACTTGCAGTCTAAGGCCATTTTTAGATGAGCGCGGCGGCGCCCGCACTTGTTTTCAAAAGAGCCGGCAGCCCGTTCCACACGTGACGCTGCCGCCAAATATGCGCATGCGCGGGCGATGCGCTTCCATTTCCGGCCGCGTATGACCAGCCTCGATCGCTGACCCAGTCAGTTCACGGCTGGAAATGGATGCGCATCGCCCACGCATGTGCGTATTCGGCGGCAGTGTCACGTGTGGAACGGACTGCCGGGTCTTTTGAGAAACAAGCGCGGGCGCCACTGCACTCGTCTGAAAACGGCCTAAGTTTCAAAGTCAGAGAGAGAATGATTTCAAACCATGTGCCGAGAGTTTGTGCATTTGTGCAACCAAAGGCTAATTAAGCTGTTAGGACAACTTTAATAATAATAATAATAATAATAATAATAAATAAAATTCCATTACTATTGTATGTATATTTGACATAGTATTTTTAACTGATCAAGAGTCCATGTAATACCTGTTCTGCAGATTGTGGAAACCTTTGCAGCTGGTCACGCTGACTGTTACCAAATGGTAACCATGTTGTGAGTCTGTGGGTGGAAAGAGCTAGATGGCAGCTCCAGTTTTGCTCCATCTCAACCCTGGGTGGCCCGTCTTTTTAAAGGTGGTCTGCCAGATATGCAGGCAGTGGAGAAGAAGTGACACAGGCGTTGCCGGCTCCAGACCAACCCTGCTTGTGGTGCTCTGGATTGGAACCATCACCAGCGGAGCAAGCTGGCCAAACCTGGGGTGCCGGCCTGAGGCAGAGTTGCGGTGTGTCTGCTTATTGCAGGCATCAGTACGCTCTGGTTGGTCCCACTCTCTACTTGTAGCTATTGGTGGGATTTCTCTGTGCGGATGGTTGGGATGTGGCAGGTCCTGCGGTGGTGCAGGGGGCTGAACTAGCTATCCCTTGATGTACCTTCCAGCCCTGTGACTCTAAAAGTCTATGCTTGGCAGACAGCAGCTGCAGTTCTGCCTTGGGCTGCCATAGAGTTGCGGGTGACAGCCTAGAGCATCAGGCGATCTGCCTACAACTCTATGGTGGAGGTGGGACCAGACTAACCAACGGGTCCATTTAAATGCACCCAGTGGCATAATATTCACCTAACTGTTGTTGTTTGTGTCTTGGTGTGTGTGTGAACCCATAGTGTTTAGCTGCTGTGAACCCTTCTTGTTTCCCCCTGGAGCGTGATTGTAGTGTGGAAGAGAGAGTGCTTGTGGTGTGACAGTGATTCTACAGAGACAGACTCTGCCCTCCCGGGTTTACCTTCCTTCCCCTTCTTGGTGTGCAAGCCCCCCCCCCCGAGCTCCTTGTCCTTGGGTCCTTTCCCCCGAAACCCCACCATGACCCCCATATCTCCATCCCTGTCCCCCCTTCGTGGTGTGGGTTGCGCAAGTTGCAAGTGTGGGTGTGGCCAAGGCTCCTTTCAATGCTGGTGCCTTATGATGATAAGGACCTGGACTCTGTAGGGCCGCTCTGTCCATTTAATATCCTGATGGGCTGTTATTCCCCGATAGATGCTCCCAGTATCAGATCCAAGGTGTGTGCATGGTGGAAAGGGTGTGTGGATGTTGCGTGCCTCTCTCCCTTCTTCCTCTGAACCTAACCCCCCGATGTAACATCCAGCCTGTTGCAAATTATGGGATCTGCCCACATGCAGGCAACCTAATTGATGGTATGTGAACACGTGGGCGTGCATAAGCCTGAATTAGTCTGTAGAGTGTTCTCTGTGTTACCTGCTATGGCACCAAGTGGTGATGCTAGGGCTGAATTGAGATTTCACTAAAATGGGAAATCTCATCAAAATCCTAGCTCATGATATTAGGGATGTGTGAACGTGGTTCGTAAGTTCAGAGTTCGGACTGAACTCGGCATGTTTGGACGACCGAACCCGAACCCAAATCCGAACACGAACTGACCGAACCGAACTAGATTCTGAACGTCGAAATGACCGAACAGTTCGGTCAGTTCGGATCGCATTTGGGTGAGTTCGGGTGGCAAAAACGTGTCACTGGAAGGCAAAACGTGACAGGGAGGGGGAGTCAGCTGAGGAGCAGACTTCCAGGCACCAGGGGTGGAGAGGTTTGGAGTAGCAGCCAGCCTGCCCAATCACCATCCCTTTTCGCCTCAGACCACTAGCTTTGCAGTCTGCAATTGGTCACGGGCTAGGCTGGATGAAGCCAATGGGGCTTGCGGTGAGGTGGGCACAGCAAGAAACAAAACTGATTGCCTCCCCCCTTCCTAACATCTTCTGAGCTAGTCACTGTTCCTGAACAGCAGGCGTTTCAGAAG